>VXBZ01000148.1:412361-617392 GCA_013399135.1 Heliornis fulica | reverse complement strand
TTGGCTTTTTTAATATATATATATATATATATATATATAAAACACTTAATTGGACGCTTTTGGAATTGATTCTCTGGTATTGTACAGACTCAGACTGTTGGAGGAGGTCTCAAAAGAAACTGTGCTGTATCGATGTCCTATTTTTTTTATAATTGAATCTGGGTCTAAATGAGACCCAGAAGGAATAGTTATAGAAATTCCAGTAAACATATCTCCGTTTGTTTGTTTGTGTTTTTTAATTGCCAGCAAATTTTGATTGTATTTTATTGTTTTTATTTTAAATTATTATTTTTACCTGCTTGAACTTGGACAGTTCTCATCAGCCTGGTTGATAAACCCCTTAGGATTCTGAAGCCCCAAAGACCAAAGAATGTTTTCAGACTGACAACATTTTTCTATGTGCATTTGAAATCAGGTGCCTGGATAATGTGTGGACTGGCTGGATTGCCTGTTGTGTTCAACTATGTGTGTCTGTTGGTTTGATACTTCCACCAAGTGAGATTTAAATGTGGGTATTTTGGGGTTTATCCAGTAGTATTTGTCAGGCATTTTGTTTGAAGTCTGAAACATATAATCAACATCCTTTTCAGCCAGAAATACATTCTCCCTTTAACTATGGGTGTCTATAGGTTCTTATTGATGGACAGAATAATGAGCAATTATATGATAAAAGAGCTTTTTCTGATTCATTTGTGTCTCGTTTTTGCTATTTGTGACAATGGATTCTTGGCAGTTGTGCCTTAATAAATGTGCAGCCAAGACACAATTGTTTCATTTGTTTTCCTTCAACATCAATTTACAGCTGCTCAGCTCCTCAGATTAGGGTTAGAAGCCACTACACTCAGCTTCTTTCAGCTGTTTTAGGAGACTTTGGGATCTCTCTTAGCCTCAGCTGCAGTTTGCTACCAAAATGTGCTTTAATGAAAACTTTCAATAGAATCAAAGATTTTTTTTTTCTGTTAAAATAATTATCATGCTAATAGGTTGAAAGGAACTAACTGAGCCTTGTAAGACTCTCCAGAATTTAACTCTTACTGAGCAACTCATTCTTAGAATATTTACAGTACAGTGAAACCTGTATCTTCACACATTTGCTGCTATAGAATAAGCTGTCGAGCCTCAAAAAAAAAAAAAAGTGTGTGTGTGTGTGTGTGACAGGGGAAGGGGGGAAATGTGTGCTTTGCCTTTAAGTAATCTTTCTTTTTCTTCTTCCTTTAGAAATTGTCTTTGAGAACTTCTAATGATCATGTTTTAAACAAGCATTCACTGCCTGCAGCGTTTCATACCTGTGTTTTGTTAGGGATGGGACTGAGTGTGCTCTTTGCCACCGTCAGGACAGAGGCTGAGTATCATATGGAATATTCTTGTTTTGTTTTATTGGTGTCTTGTGACTACGGTGATGTTTTTAGCAGGCCACTGCTAACGTAACACTGTAGTTCATCCTTTCATCACTAGGGGGTACTTGCGTATTGCAGTTATTCTTCTTCCCTGTGAGCCTCAACTGTAGATTGAGAAGCAGATTCTCCCAGCTTTCTCTCACTTCCATCCTAACAGATGACAAAGATACTGGCCCAGGTGAACATGCAAACCCAGGCGGCATGATGAGATAGTGTAAACACTTTCTTCTAGTCTAAGATATTGGGGGCTTAGGGTGGTGACATATACTAGAAGTCAAATTCTCAACACTAGTTTCAAATTGGAAAATCTCTTAGGGAACTATACTGGCTGTGTCTGTTATGGTTTTCTTTGGGAAGCATATATATACTTTTGAATGAAAATCAGATGACTATGCTGCTTACTTAAAAAAGAAAAAAATCTTAATACAGCTCTGAAAGCACTTGGACAGGAAAAAAAAGGGAATTGGGCCACTCAGGACCCAAATAACCTCAGCAGAATTAGAAGCTTATTTTTATTGTTTCAGAGATGATCTTGAACATGTCAAGACACATGTTATATATGGCATGAACTTGGCCACAGAGTTTCCTGGAAACTGCTATAGTCTAAAGCACTGTGAAAGAGCATAGGACTAAATCATAAGAATACAAATTCCCAAGAAGAATGACACTTTGGATAGTGGTACAGAAGATGCTCAGGGATATCTTTTTAACTTTTCTGTTAGCACAGTTTCTAAAGAATGAGTTAATGTAGAAAGTAACAATGGTTATTGCGTCATTTCATTTATGCTCAGCAAAGCTTTTGCATTATTTTAGAAAGAGTTTTTGGGTGTCCCCTGTACTTCGTTACCCCTGAAGGATCTTAACTGTGGTGAATGAATATTATGCACACAGTTTCTTCAGCTGGGAGAAGGTGGATGATTATTTGGGGCGTGCCTCAAGTTAATAGACTGATTTGGCATAAAACCGTCCGCACAGAATCATAGAATCATAGAATGATTAGAGTTGGAAGCGACTCCCAGAGGTTGTCTAGTCCAACCCCCCTGCAAGAAGCAGGGGGGTTGGACTAGACGACCTCTGCGACCCCCCCAACTAGATCAGGTTGCTCAGGGCCTCATCCAACCTGGCCTCAAGCCAGCAATACCTGTCTCTCTTAGAAGTACATGCCAGTTTCATGCTGATCTCCAGTTCTGCGTTTGGACAGGAGGAGGATTATTGCCTTTATGAGGTTGTGCTACATCAGACATCCAGTGTGATATAGCTGAGTTGCATACACTGTAAATAAGATTATACAGTATTACAAGTGCAGTAGCATGTATAGGTCTTTCACTCTATATTCCTCTTAATTGCTGCTTTGTATGTCACATTCCTTGCCTGTTGCTGTAACTTCCTAATTTGTACTTGCTTGTAAATTGTATTTTCTGGTAACTTTTATGTTTGCAGTCCTGTGTGATTTCTATAGTTTTGACTTTTTTTATTCTTTTAGGTAACTCTGAGAATGATTTTTGTTCTAATTTTGCCTTCTAACCTCTCTCAAATAGAAAATTATATACTGGTGTAAACAGTTGTCTGTTACAGTGATAGCTAGACACCTGAATGCCTAAGCCAGGAAAATCCCTAGTCATACACTTTCTGGTGTGAATCAACTCCATTTTCCTTTAAGAAATAGTTGCAAGTCCTCATATATTCTTAAATACGTTTCCATAGGTTCAGCTGACATTTGCTGACCAGCAGCTTCTCTGCTTGTATTACTTGTGTGTTGTGTTTTTCCAAGGCATAATATCCGTGACAGGGAGAAAACCAAACCATTGGTTAGTAGTCTGGAGCGAGATGGTGCCTCCGTGGGTTTAGTTTAGACTGCCTGTCAGATTTAAGAATCACACTTAACTCATTCTGACACACCTGCTTTGTGCAGACATCTGATTAATAATTTTTTGAGTTTCATAATAATGTCCTACAAAGAAAAATGCAAATTCTTGTGTTCAGATTTATGGCTAGGCAAGGTGACATTTGTCTTCTATGTTTCTGTAGAATCACAGAATCTCCTGAGTTGGAAAGGACCCATAAGAATCATCAAGTCCAGCTCTTGGTTCCACACAGGACCAGCCAATTCAGAGCATGACACTGAGTGCAGTGTTCTTGAACTCAGTCAAGCTCAGTGCTGTGACCACTTTCCTGGGGAGCCTGTTCCAGTGCCCAACCAGCCTCTCAGTTAAGAATCTCTTCCAACCTAAACCTCCCCTGTCGCAGTTTCATGCCATTCTCTCAGCTTTTGTTTGACAAAGAGAGGGGATCAGTACCTGCCCCTTCACTCCCCCTTGTCAGGAAGCCATAGACAGTGTTGAGGTCTCCCCTCAGCCTCCTTTTCTCCAGACTGAACAAACCAAGAGACTTCAGCCTCTCCTTGTAAGACTTACCCACCATCCTTATTGCCCTCCTCTGGACACTCTCTAATAGTTTTATGTCCCTCTTGCACCCAAAACTGCACCCAGTACTCAAGGTGAGGCCACCCCAGCGCAGTGTAGAGCAGGACAATCCTCTTCCTGGACCAGCTAGCAATGCCATGTTTGATGCACCCTAGCTCTCCTGGCTGCCTGGGCACACTGCTGGCTCATGTCTCGCTAGAAAGCTATGCTATCTGCTGTACATTTTCTACAAGAGTTTTGATCCTGTTTTACAATTCTCATCAAGAATGGTGCAGGGTTGAACATCTCAAAGATAGAAGTTTCTGCAACTTGTGTGAAAACAGCCGAGTAGAGAAGAAAATGAATGACCTCATAAAGAGAAAGGCCAGAACCTGGGAGGCTTTTCACTATGAAAGAAATTTTTGATGTACTAGGTAATCCACACAGGAGAGATATTATCAATTTCCCCCACTTTTGCAAAGAATTATGGTCAGAATTTATATAATCTCAGAATTTTATATCATCTAAAGTCAGTTAAATGCAAAGGACATGTTTGTGTAAAACCAAGCTGCTTAGTTCCAGTTTGTGCAGAATGGCTTGGTTTGTGTATTATTTGACATTTTCCCTCTTTGTTGCAAATCTGCTGGTGTTGAGCCAGGTACTGTACATTCATTAAAACTGAGATTGATTTGCTTAATGTTGACCCTGCCTTTCCATTCTAGTGGTTTCTAGAATTAGCTCTGTCAAATCCTTATTTCAAATTGTAAACTGATTTAGCTAATAGGTAACTAGAGTCCAAATAAGGACTGGATACTCCTGCAAATATTTGCTGTTTTTTTTTAATTGCTTCCAGGGTTTGAGCTGAATTTAGGTATGTTAGAGGGGGATGCACATCACTAGTTACCCATTAGTGGAGTTTCACAATATTTTAGAGACTCTGGGTTTAAATCTTTTAATGAGGAAAAAATGGTAGCTTTAATTTGGGTAAAAATACGCATTTTTGTTCACCTTCCTCTTTTGCTAATTTTCCTGCTAATGACTGATACACCTAAGTGTCATTTTTCTTTACATTTGTATAAAGTTATGTATAATTTGAAGTTATGTATAATTTAAAGTTATGAGCAAAGGACAAGCAGTACTACTCAGTCACTTTTCTAGACCCATGTATGTGTGCTGTGGAATGCTGTCTATTTAGAAGGATTCTTTACATAGATTTCGCACCTTTTCCTTTCTGGCATGTGAAAGCACTTTTCAGAGAAGTATTTGCATATTCAGTGTTTTTAGTCAGTTTGCAAATGGACAATAAACAGTGAGGTTAAACAGTCTGTTGATGCAGCGGAGCTGTGGTATATGAAGAAAACAACTGGGTCATCCCTTGAGAAACCATTTGATATATTAATCTTGCCAAATATTAGCAGAACCTTTAGTTCTTGACCCTCATCTAGAGTCCAGTATTGTGGGGGTCAGTTCTATAGTTCAGAAACAAGCTGTTCTGTGTCCAGCAGGAAAGAAGCTTCATTTCCTGCAAACTTGCATCCTCTATCCCTTTAACACAGGAAGCCCTAATTTTTCACCACACATTTTATGACAGCAATCTTTTTTTATCTGGAGTATCCCCTTTTTTCTTTTTACTTCCTCTAATTGTGGCTCCATCTTCCCTCTTACCTCCCGTATCTTTCCAAAATTTGTATTTTCCTCCTATATTCCCTAATTAGTGGTCAGAAAAGAGACAGATCAAGCCATGGTGATCCCTGAGCACGTGCACAGGTGAGAGATTTTGTATATATACTGACCATTTGGCAAGACGAGGGGTTTGATATATATACACTGGCTGTTTGGCAGCTTAAACAATGTGTAACTTTTGAGATCCAGAGGTGATTGAGATTATTGCATTTCCTAATTAGAAAATTAAATAAGGTTATCTTAAGATCCTTGAAATTGCTACCCTTCTGACAGATTTGGTTGAGACTGGATGGCAACTCCCTAGGTTGAGTAGTGACTACTGGACAGAGGATTTTTGCCTTGGTAGATAAGACCGCTCAACTTGGGACAACTGGAGAAAAAGTTGGAAATGCTGGTGGGACAATTAAGCTATAAATCCATTTGCAACTCTCTGGTGTACTTGATCTTTAATTTCTACCTTCAATTATTTGTTAACAGGTAATATGTGAATTCTTTGAATCTTATTAGATCTTATTTGTTAGGAAATTCAAGGCATGCCTATGTGTGAATACAGCACTGATTTAATTGGAGAAATTACAGGTGAAATATATTTAACAGCTCTACCATCTCAGTGATCTGCTCAAATTCAATCTCTAACAGCAAAGAAAAGAGAAACATTTCAATAATCTGTCTAGGAAACAGTTTATATGAATTTTTTGTAAATGAAATGTCAGTATAACTGCTTTTTTAAAAAATTGGTATATTTAGAGAAAATTTACTCAAACTTACAAATTCAGTTTAAAATGCAGGACATCTGCATGTGCTTGTTTTTTGAGGCTGTTGTGTGGTTTTGTTTTTTTTTTTTCTTCAGATTCTTCAGTCACATATGATTTACAATATTCGATCTCAATTTTTGAGGCTCTTCCTTTTTTGTTATGGCCATCATGGACCTAGATCTACCCAAAATAATTAGGTAACTTGGTTTATATAAAGAATGTAGCAGAATTGTACCAGTGTTTTTACAGAAATGTAGTAATATCCTTGCAGTCACTTCTGTCCCAGTCCCCATGAATTGTTAGTTATCAGTTGATTATAAGAGTTAAAATCTTTCAGAGATCTACGTTCAGCAGAAGTCTTGGAGACGTTCAAGGCCAGGTTGGATGAGGCCCTGAGCAACCTGATCTAATTGGGGGTGTCCCTGCTTCTTTCAGGGGGGTTGGACTAGATGACCTCTGGGAGTCCCTTCCAACTCTAGCTATTCTATGATTCTATGACAGTGCTATTACTTATAGATAATGAATGTCCTAATCAATTGTGCCAAGTGAAGCGCTGGGTTAAGTTTCACTAATTCATAACTGTGCATGGGCAAGGAGCTAAAGTACACAGTAGGCAATAGGGGCTTCTGGTTCATAAATATTCACCAGGTACTTATACATCCCCCTGGTGGAAAGCACACGCTGTGAAGTGCCAAACTCCCCGGTCTGCTCCTGTGTGTGGTAATTGTGGGGTGTCAGCTCAACTTCTGCGTCTGACTTGCATTATGCCATTAATCCAGAGTCATGCTATGATTCCTTGGAAACTCTGCACTTAGCTGAATAATTTAAAATATGACTTTCAATTATTTATGACTTCTTATAGCAAATGAAATAAAATCTAAAGGTGGAAGCGTTCTGTAACTTATCAACATCCAAGCAACAATCAGGAGATTACTGTGACTCTAAATCCCCACGTTTGCTGCCTGTTTGCTCCTCTGAAGGTATTCCGATTCATTAGGCAGTGGAATGATTAAAACAGTAACATATGACTCTGTGCCAGTTATTGTGTCTATGTTCATAAAATTATGGTTTGGTTTTTTTTAATTATTTTCCCTCATTTAATAATAAAAAATGGAGATTAAAACTAGACTTCATCAGGTCATTTTAGATATGTGAGCAGATCTGCACAATCTCCTTGGAAACGGAACGAAGCTGTATTTCCTACAGGATCTTCCTAACTGCTGCTTATTTTTAAATAAGCTTTTCTTAGTGAACCTTATTCTCCTTAGTTAAGTCAAGAGTTGAGCCTCTGCTTCTTCGTGTAGGCACAGGAAACTGGCTATGTATCATCAAGGTCAGTTCTGGCCCCATATAAGAGGTAGTAATGTTGGCAGAGAAGTCTTGCTGGTTTAGTGAGAGCAGTTTAAGAACTTATATTTTGTGGGCTCCCCACTTGAGTGGCTGAGCATGACTTTCACATTCTGTGAGCAATGCTGTGGGAGTCAAGACCTGGCCAAGTGTCAGAGTCCTTGCCGAAGCCTCTGTAGCAGTGACTGATGGTCTTCCTTAGTTGAAGAATACACCAGTAAACAGGTTGCTGGAGAGTGGAACTGTTTTGTTTCATTTTTGGTAGGCAGTTGCAGCTATGTCCAAAGTTGTTTCAAATTATTTCTAGAGCAGACCAGTACTGGTTCACAGACCAGTTTGATAGCACTAGGCTCATTCAAAGGAGTCATCACTGGAGCAATTTGTTACTGTTTTCATTATAGCTGTCAGTTTGAATACCTTCAGAGAAGCAAACAGGCAGCAGACATGGGGATTTAATTGACACAGTAATCTCCTGATTGTTGCTTGGATGTTCATAAGCTACAGAACTCATCCACCTTTAGTTTTTATGTCATTTTCTGTACAAAGTCATAAATATTTGAATGTCACGTGACTCGCAGACCAGCGTGGCACTGTAGGGTTCCTCTCCAGCCTTTGGCACCTGGAGTAAAGGAGCTGCAGACCACCTCGTACTGGAACAATTTATTTAGAACTCCATGTAAGAGAGTTTGAAAAGTCCCTGGGCTGGATAAGTTTCTAATGCGGACTGCAGGGCAGCTTGGTTTTGGAGCACAGTTGTGAGAATTTATACTGCCCATGCTCGTGATGGATTTGGCAATTTAAAGCTATAACCGTGATGCAGGCCTTTGCACAAGCAATTCCTTTGTTAAAATTTCTAGTTCCCTCACTTTCAAAAGATGTAAACCCTGATGTTCTGTGCATTCTTTGAAATCAAAGAGTGAGTACTCAGAACACGTCAGGACCTTTCCTTCAGCTGGTGTGACACAGGTGCCTGTGAAACTCCTCTGTGGCCATGTCTGATACAAGTTTTACATCCACTCAATCTTTTTGAGCTTTCGTGATTCCATTTTTTTTTTTTTCTTTTTTTCTTTCTTTCCTTTTTATCTTTTTCCCTCACTCCTTTTGGTATGCCTTTCTTTGACTAAGTAGCCTACTTTTTAACTTTCAGTGGGATTTGTCCATTTGACTGCAGCATGTTCTAACTAGGTCTTTAATTTATGTGAGTGGGAAGCAAAATTCCTTGAAGTAAATATTACTCTGGTTTACTCTAAAACTCATCCCCACAGAGCTGAGCTCCTGGGAACTCAGTGCTACAGCACCCGCCATGCTGTGATCCTGTGTGCAGGCAGTGAGTGGTGCTGATGGTTAAGTTTATCGTTTTTGAAAATGTTTACAAGCATTACTTTCAGCATTGAGCAGAGAACTGTGCTTAAGGCATTGTTGGTAAATTACTGGCTCTTTGAGGTGCATAGCAGAGACAGAATTTAATGATTTTGTAATTAAGCAAATGCCTTGAGATTGCTTCTGTCTCGTTCGTTTTGTTAGAACATGTTTAGTTTTTATGCGTCTGTAAGCTAGCTTTAGTTAGAAAAAGGAGGGGCACAGCATTATTACTTCAGGTCAAACTGTGACAACCTGCCTCAAAGATAAGGTATGTGGTTGCAACACTTGAGTATGCCTATCTATTTTACCTTTGTGACAGTTTACCCTTGTTGTAAGGTGTTTTCCCATAAGTCTGCATCAAGGATTTTGTCGTTTCCTCCATGCAGAATGAACCTTCTGGCTCTTTGTTGCATTTGGTACATTGTAATCAGAAAACTGCTGCAGTGAGTGGAATTAATTCTAGATTTGCTGAACAGTCAGGGTATTTTTTCTTCTTTATTTTTTCTTCTTTATTTTTCTGGTTGGCTTTTTTTGTTGTTTGGTTGTTTTGTTGGGTTTTTTTCTTTTGGTTGTGCTCGTATGACACTGTTATAAATGTAGTTCCTCATTCACTGTTTCCCTTACATGCATAGTGTGCCCTTCATGTGTTCTGAAATAACTTTCCAGTCTTGCTGGGTAGTTGCTTCATATTTTAATTGCCCATGTTTCACTGATTTCTAAGACCACAATATCATACTCAGGAAGGCTAGAAAGTATTAAAAGACTTTTATCTACCAATGGGTGTTCAGCACAATTAATTTCCTCGACATTGCTTGATTTCCGTTGCCTTTGGTTATAGACTACACAGTAATAAGCTTTTGTAAAGCTATAAACTGTCCTTTAATCTTTGTCTGCCCCACGCCCCTTTTTATACTATGTAGATAATTCAACGCATATCAGAAGTAAACATTGCAGGGGATAGCTGCTGGAAAGAGACATGTAGGAAGAGTGAGTTTTCTCATTAAAGTTGCAGTAATTAGTATTTAAATTACTTATGGGAATTAGTTCCACTGAAAGGACAATACTGTTGACATAAATATCCTTGGAACATTGAAAGGAACATAATTCTGATTACAAATATATTTCTGTGCATGAAAGAGCCAACTAATTTTTACATGAGGAAACGTTTTAGTTTGATTTCTGTGGAATGCGTTCTTCAGTTTTCCCTTTGTATTTTCCTGGTTTTCAAAAGTGTCTGTTTTCTGTAAAAAAAAAAAAAAAAGTATCAGGTGATGTGCAGGTCTATCTTCAAAATTTCTAATTGAGACTAATTTAAAATTTAAACTAACTCCTATACAAGCACAACTCTTTTTGGCTGATGCTGTAGCCCAAGGTTGCAAGTTGAAGAGATGTAACATGACAATTTTAAGATGTTTAATCATATTATAAGCTCAAAAACAAAATGCTGTATTCAAGCTTTAGTTCTCTAATGGTATTTCCTTTTTCTCAAAGGGAAAGTTAATTAGCAGAGAGCAGGTAATAGTGAAATGTATACAGTATATGTCATGAAAGGGCAGTGGAGAAATGCCTGGTTTAGATTGTTTGTTGGAATTAAGTCTTCAAAGATACAGAGAATAAACAAATTATTCAGTCTTTGTCACATTTCTCTCTCAAATTCCGTTTTGGTTAGTGGCAGCATGACATTTAATTATAATTTTAAACAAGACTAGGCTCTGGAAAAAAGGACAAGTCAACAGTAGGTGGTGATAACGCAACATGTAGAGATAAAGTATTGCTAAAAAAGAAGTACATTCACAGGTATTTCAATCTGTATCCCATAATAATGTGTCTGAGTAGACACAAATTTCTTCAGTTCAATCACAGTCTATTAGTATTTGATTTAGAGCTGAAATGTCTGAATAGACTATAAACGTAATTACATTTTTTTTTTCATTCCTATTGAGGAAAAAGTTCTAGGCTTCAAAAACATGGATTTAGAGGAAAATTCTGTATTAATCAATATCCACTTCTATTTTGTAATTTTCATCAGTGTAGATGACAATCCAAGGTACTCCAAAGGATTATTCAAAATAAATACATTTGAATATTTAAATAAACAGTGTTGATGGATACTTTTGTGCAGTAGTAATATAGCTTGTTCAGTTCTGTGGGGGATAACATAACTGCTCTGCTTTGCTTTATAATGATTTTTTTTCCTAACATTGGCACATGTGGTTGATCAAAAATAATTTGAAGTATGCCCCTTTGCACTGAGCAAAATCTCTCATATACTGAAGAAAATTATATAAGCTGTGTATTCCTTGAAGCTAATTTATTTCAAGTCTCTCTTTCATGATCTTGTCCCAGGAAATACATTCTCATTTCTTTGGGATACTAATTAGAACTGTTAATTTTTAAATAACCATAAATTGTTTACATTGTGAGCTGAACTATTCAGTGTTAGTGCATATGTTAGAGCATGTGGAAATTAGGCAACTCAAAAAATGTTTGTAGGTGCTATAATTGTGACTCACTGATGGAAAGGAAAAGTGAATCATCCATTTCACTTGTAAATTCATGAAATCTCATCACCATTAAAAGATATTTAAGCACTGGTAAATTCTTTAAAGAACTTATTCAAAAAATGAAATTATATTTAATCCATCTGCAGATATCACAGTGCCCTTATAGCGATTTAATTCATAGCATTTTCTCAGGGGTTAGTTCTCAGTGTTTAGGAATGTTCATGAACAGCATGAATAGACTATTTTGGAGGACAGGAAAAAACAGTCATTGACAATTGTTAAGGGCTTTCTAATAAATCAATGCTGTCCGGGGGATGACAAAAGAAGCCTAGCATTTGATTTAAGATTTAAGGAGTTGTGCAGCGATACTTGAGATTGAAATAGGTTTATGGCTTGACTTATAAATCTGTAACGGCTATGAGAATCATAAAAGCAGCCCAAGACTTGATTTAAGAAGTTGTGTAGTAATGCTTAGGTTTGAAAGGTTTTGGCAAATAAGTAAACATATATGTAAGTAGAAATAACACACAGCACTCGTTTCTAATTGGAATTGTGCTGATCTTCTTCATTTTTCCACAGAAATTGAGTGCTCTTAATTTACTGTGAATGTTTCTCTCCTTAACTAAAACTATTTGTTCTTGGTAGGAGTCATTTGCGGATATGACTTTTTACATTTTATGGCTTTACCAGCACTTTCTTTCCCTAACAGATGAAATAATGTCTTTACATTACAGAGTATTCAGACACTGGTGTTTGAAATATAATTGATAAAATAAAACATAAGGAGTGATTATTTGAACTGCGTATACTAAGCTGTAAACTGCAGGAAAGCCAGTTGCTGCCAGTGGGCAGGGAAATTGGGCAAGGTTTTTAGTAAAAAGAGAGCTGAAAGTGTGATGGGTACGGATAAGATAAAAACTACAATGCAAGTAGAAGACTAGCCTAAGAGAGGAAAGTAGATTGCAGGCAATAGGGTGCTATAGCAAACTGGTGAAGTATCTTAATTGCAAATAAAAGCTGGATGTGCAAATGTGAGAGGCCTGAAAGGAGATGCGAGGCAGCTTTAACACCTGACCAAGGGCAAGTAACTTTCTGTGAGGAGTGCCTTGTGTGAATGCCAGAATGTCAAATCAAAGGGAATCTGTAATATCTGGATACAAACTGTACAGAAAGGGCAGCTAAGATGGGGACAGGAAGGGCCATATATAAAAAATTAGATTCTAATAATATAATATTTTCATTATGGAAGCTATCAATAGTAATCTAAAATTACAATTTTTGAATTACACTGTTGGCTGTCATGTGCAAACCTCATCAGCTGTATGATAGCTTAGAGTGGTACTGACTGTGAGAAGCAATGATGATGGGTGACTTCGTCTTGTCTGTATGCAGATGGCATCCATGTGACTGAATTTCCAAACAGTTTTAATATGGTGGGAACTGTTGTGTGGACAAGATTTATATGTGACGCTTGTTTCCTGTTCTTCAATTTGTTCCCCATTTGTAGTACCATACCCTTTTCTGTTTGCCATTTGATAAATAGAATTTTAGACATCATTCATTAGACAGGCAATCCCTTAATTTTATTTTTTATGACCAATTTCAGATCCAATTACAGGGCAAGTATGAGGAGAAATATTTTTACAGTTGCAGATGGTGCTTGTGCTGAGGAGTTACCATGGTGAACAGGTAGCCTTACAGAGGTCAGAGCACATAGAAATACCACACACAGTTATGACTTATGCCCTAACTCTCCATATTGATAGCAGGATGACTTGGATATATAAACTACATGGAACAATAAATTCCCCTCTTTGCACTGATTACCTGCTAGCAGGTCTTGCTGATGTCAGGCTTCAATTAACCAAATGACTGCCTGTGTAAAACAAAGTTTCTATTTAATTAAAAACCTCAATTTTCGATCATATATTCCTACAGCACACCTTCTCTGTAGTATTTTATTAGACCTACTTTTTCTCAACATTAAAAGAGTTGTGTTTCTTTTACTTCATTATCAGCAAGCAAATGTACCTAGTTGTACTGACAAACCCACGACACCAGTCAATAATTCATCTTGCAGTTTACTCAATAAACAGAGTGCGTTGTGAGGAAGGCTGTCTTCTTTTAAGAATTGCATCTGATCCAATAAACCAAATTGTAGAATAATAAAGTATGTCATCAATGTAAACAAATACCAGATGGGTTGTAAAACATTTAATTTTAGATCAGCGCAAATAGACTGAAATAAACACTGCTGTGGCATTGTCAGTTGCTAGTGAAGCTCAAAAGAGGATTCCCACTACATGTCCATACCCTGGGCGATTCTACCCTTGTGCTTCTTTTTTGTCTTAAGTCTTGCTCTAATTATCTCCATTTGCTTCATGCTATTGCACTTTCAGACATGGTCTGGCTGGGTTTCAAAGCGTGATGATGCAAGCCAGCAAGGATTTGTGGATGTAAGCTAGAAGGTGTTCCCAGGGAAGGTCTGTGAGCCTGCCGAGGTGTGGGCACTGAGGAGACAGAGCAGCTGCTTTCTGTATTGGGACTGGGTTTGTCTCTCATGTTATCTTCCAACCCCAGAGGGATGGATGGCTGCTGCTATTGGTACCAGACCCAGCTGCTTTGGGATAGATGCAAATAGCGACAGCCTGTGTTTTTTACTCTTAAGAGGTAAACACGTTCACTACAAGACTTTATGTTGTGGTCAGTTCAAGATAAAGTTTAAATTGCCTTTGTAGCGTTAAATTCAAAGGCTACGTTAGTTTTGGTTTTTGTTTTCCACACAGTTAAAATCCAGAGGCTAGTGCATTATATTTAAGTTCAACATATCTGCTTACGCCTTGTATAACTAAGTTTTCTTCTTATGTTTCTATATTCCAAATTAAATGTAATTTATAATAAATAAATTTAAATTAGTACATCAACTTTAGCATTATATCAAAAGGGGTAGTTTTAAGTATTCCATTTAGAGGGCATCCACATGTTACTGGTTTTACCTGTTTTTCAGTATGTGCCACTTAAGTCTATGATTTCTTAGTTCATGCAAACAATTTTTGACCTTTTAAATCCTACTTAATATGTGAGCTGAAGAGGTGAAAAATAAGGGCTGATTTAATGAAAATTTCTTGTATACTCTAGATGGAGTCTCAACCAAATTTTAACAGGAATGTCTATTATTCCCAGTATCCATAACAGGCATTTATATCACATGCCTCAAAAGCTTGGCTTATAATGCTATGTGTAACCTGACTTATGAGTTTCTATACTGTTCGCTTCATGCGAATTTCAGCACCTGATACCATGGGCAGTGATAGCACTCTTTATTCCAAGCAAGCCTTAAAACGTAGATTGGACTGTATAAACAGAAGCAACTTTGTCTCCTTCAAAGTGTAGAGCTGGTAGAGGGGAAATACGGTCAGGACTCTTTAGCTAAGAAATGTTTGAGTTTTTTTGTTGGGGCTTTTTGTTTGTTTATTTGTTGGGTTTTTTTTTTTTATATATATAGGCAGAAAGTCTATCAGTTTATAAATTTATCAGCCTATTTGACATCACCAGTGATGCCAAATTTTTATTTTCTTAGTAGTCCTGTAAATCACAGAAAGTGTCTGTTGCACCTGCCTGTGAGGGTGGAAATGATTGTGTAAATACTGAAATTCAGTAGAGTGAATTTAAGCCCTCTTTAAGTCCTTTATGTATTGAAAAGTCTAGTTAATTTACACAGATGAAATTCTGACTGAAGACTTTTAGCTTCATTGTTTTTCTTCTAAAATTCTCAGAACAGAGATATCCACTTTAGATCTGGAGACTTTTCCATTTTCTCTGTGGGACTCTGATGGAGTTCCCTTGTCAGTACTTAATCAAAATAGAGGTTTTTAAGTGTGTATTTTGAATTTTTAAGTCTATTTACTAAAGTAGATGTGAAAACCTTTGCAGACAGTATGAAGTCTAATTATATTCTTTGTAATAAATGCTGTGAAATAACACCTTATCTACAGGCTGAACAGTTCATATAAATACAAGTGCCATACAGATATGCTTAATCTCAGTTTCATGACAGAAGTTCTTTCTGGAAGCAAATGACTTCCAACTCTGGATATGAATTAGCATTGTGTGGCATAAAACCAATTTCTTATTTACAAAAAGCACATTTTCTTGATTTCTTCTTCTGGGAATTAATTTAAATAAGAAAAACATCTGGCTTGTTATGTGACAGCTGATGACAGCGTCAAAATCACTGAGTGACTAAGATGACAAGCTATCCCTACACATCAACACATCAGGCTTTTCTTGCTGTCTTGGGTATACAAGAAGCTTGTATTAAGTGGTGTTTAACAAGGACTCACTCTGTTTGTCAGTTCTTTGACACCATCTGTGAGAAGGAAGGACTAATGTCCCCGTGTCAACTGAAGATGAGAAGATTGCAGTCTGTAAGACCTGTCTGTGTAGCATGAAGCTTGTCTGTAGAGATGTTGATAAATCAAACAGCATGTTTTTTTCATCACACTGCCAGATGGGGATTAGGCAGGTTTAGGTAAAAATTCAGTTAGTCAGAAACTGATGGTTGAGATTTAGGAAGAAGTTTTCTCACAAAGAAAGACAGCTTTTTTTTTTTTTCCTTAGATCAAGTGAATTACTATAGTTCTATTACTGTCATGTTAAACTACTGTGATTTAAGCAACATGGTATTGAATGGGGAAATTACTAAAAGCACAGTGATGACATCCCTTCAGTGTGGAGCTTATAGGTATTCAAATGTTACTGGGAATTCATGCCTGGTTTGGGTTGGTTTGGTTGGTGGTTTGGTTTTTTGGGGGTTTTTTTTTGGTTTTTTTTCCAGTAAAACACCATGATATTCTCTAATAGTCTTGAATTGCTCCTTCAACCATAGACCAACAAGCCAGTGGCTGGCCAAGTAGATAGAAATGGCATGGCTTTATGTGATGTATGCCTTCTAAAAACATTTCATCGGGAAGATCTTGGCAAAATATGCTGATAGTAAACTCCCGAACTCTGGGTTCTGTATATTCTCCTATGGCACATTCACGTGTCAAAACTGAAGAATATGAAAAATTCCTTTATTTTTCAGCCTTTTTCAGGAGATTTAGGGCTTCCTGAATCAAATGTTCATCACTGAAAATATGGAGTTCATTGAAACAGTAAAAAAAATCAGCTCCAAATTCTGATTTGCACTTCTCACTTTGGTGTTCTGGTGAAGGGCAGGCTGATCTTTAGGGAAAAAAATCAGCATCCTGAGTTTATCACCAGAAAAAAGTCACAGAAATACTACCTTCTGTATGATTTTTTTTTTTTTTTGTGCCTTGATAGAGAGGTTTTGGCAGAAATAGCAAACCCAAACTTGCTAGTTCTTATTTCATTTATGAATCTTGAGCATATGCTAGGAGTGGGTTTGAAGTCACGTATATTTGATTTTTTATTTATGTTTATTATTATGCACTAAACCATAGCACTGAAAACATGTCATAAAGAAAAGGGTGCACTAGGGAATTAGTGGGGAAAAATGCTTCAGAATAGTATTTTTAAAATGTTTAATTGCTATGGTGACAGGCATATTTATTTGCATTTTAATACATATTACCAGATAGTTGGTTAATGCTATTTTTTTATTTTATGAAATAATGATGGATTTTTGAACATTACATGATTTTATATTTAATATTTTCCCAGTATTTATTAATAAAAATATTTCTTTCTTTTTTCCCCTCTAGAAAGGTTCTGAAGAAAATCTCTGTTGGAGACCTGAAGCCTAATGAAACAGTTGAAGCAAATCTGGAAGCACAACTACTCTCCAGACTAGACCATCCAGCCATTGTAAAATTTTATGCAAGCTTTGTGGAGCGAGATAGTTTCTGCATCATCACTGAATACTGTGAGGTGAGACCTGTAGATTACTTTGAAGAAATTTGACAGAATGTGTGCCTTAAAATAGCCTACCAAAAGAAGCCTAGCCCATTTTTTTTTTTTAGTGTGTCAATTTGGATTTTACTCCATAATAGTTACTTTTGGTATCATCTGCTAATTGCTAGGTGTTTCAAATAACTGATGTTATCTGCTCACACCTGTAGCTCAGAGACAAAGGAACAAGAGAAAAGGAGATAGGTAATTTTAAGCACTAGTTAATTTTGTGCACTATAATCAGTATTAACAAGACTTAAACACAGACACATTAGCAGATCTGTGGGTGAGCTCTGAAAGGTTGTACCACATTTGTGCTACTGATAAGTAAAAGGATGAGACTGGGAATACAGGGGCATGATATGAAGTTGCATATAAGTGAATGTCCTGGTTTTGGCTGAGGTAATTTATTTTCTTGTAGCTGGTATAGTGCTGTGTTTTGGAGTTAGTATGAGAACAATACTGATAACACACTGAAGGTTTTAGTTGTAGCTAGGTGGTTACAGTGTTTACACTAAATCCAGGACTTTTTAGCTTCCCACGCCCTGCTGGGTGCACAAGAAGCTGAGGAGATATTCCATACCATATGACCTTGTTCTCCATGAATTCTTGGGGAAGCCAGCTGGGAGGTGGGATCACTGCTCAAAAACATATTGGGAATTAGGCTGTTGTTGAGGTTTTTTGGGTCTTTTTCTCTTTTGTTGTGGTGAGCAATTGTTTTTATGCACCACTATCATCATCATCTTCCTTTGTTAGCTTATTAAACTGTCTTTATCTCAACTCATGTGGTTGTGGAATTTTTCATTCTCTCCCCATCCCCTTGAGGGTACTGGTGAGCGAGCAGCTTCCCAGTGCTCTGCTGCCAACTCAGGGAAAATTGCAACAAGGAAGGGAAAACTCACTTGTGTTTTGGAGGTGATTACAAAAAGCTTAAGCCTGATCATATGGATGATGAGTTTGGTAGCAGCATTGGCTTTATGAAGAACAGTGTGATTCAAAGATCAGTGTGTAGCAGAAACAATAAATATAGCTCTATAAGTATAGCTATAACAGCATAGTTACCAGGGTTTTTGTCTCCAGCATTTGGTTTAAAAGTGTTGCTGAAATCTGTTTTGAGCCTTTAAAATGAGAGTTTAAACATGTTTAAGCCAGCTTTTTAGGAGTTTATATAAAACAAGTGCCTACTTGGTATTAAATATAGATGTGCTCTTAAAAAAAAAAAGTAAAGCACTCATACATACAGTTATCATTTTATGAAACTATGAAGCAGACTCTTCAGCTGTGCTCTGCTAGACATTTTAAGTACTTTGGAAGCCAGTGACCTTGCACTGCTGGGTAGACCCAGTAGTCCATAAATCAGACTTGTATGAACTAAACGCATTTCTTCCAGCATTTGGCGTTGGTGTAAACAATTGAAGTACTATTCTTGCCAGTCACTGCATCCTTAGAAGCTTTATTTGATGACCACTAAATATTTATTTCTGGTATTTTTAAAAACTAAACCTGAAATGTTCAATTCTGTTATGCAGAAGATCTTTGCATCATTCCTTGAATATCTGACAGCTGGGGCTTGATGGAAATTTGGTATTGCCAACTCTCTGTGGAAATATAGAGCTCAGAACTGAAGAGTTATTCTAACTGCCCAGATATTACTATGCATCAAGATTCATTTTCTCTCTACCAGTGGTAGAAAGTGGCCCAACATCAGATCATTTAAACTTACAGGAATAAAGGAGCCTCTTTCAGCAGCTTTATAGAGCTGGACTAGTGGCTTTGGTCCACTGCTATTTTGTCTGGGTTTTTTCTCACTTGGAATAAAGTTATAGGTGAATAAAAACGAGCATGACAGCAATCACCCAAGTAATCACAAGCTGCTGCAGCACCTATTGGATTTTTTTTTTTTAATCAGGCAATGTGAACTACTCCACAAGATAAGGTTTTGGTATGGAGTTACCCTGGGATCTGAGAGTTCATGTACTCAAACATATGAGAATGTATTAGAGCAAGGCAAATGAAGAAGGTGGAAATGGATGCATTGGCTACACAGCTGAATCTTTTCAGGTTTGAGTCTGCTAGGTCAGGCCAGAATGATTGCTCTTACCCCAGGATGTTCCTCTTTTCCCAGCACACACTATGTAGTATGTCATTGCATTTAAGCAATTACAGTGTAATCAAGGGTTCAGACAAGTAAAGTACAAAGCAATGTTTCACATAGTGCTATAAGGTTTTTCTACTGTAGGGGTAGTATTTTCAGATGGTGTATTTTCATGTTTACATCTACAACCTGCCTTTGCATTTGATAGGATTTGGATTTTTTAACTTAAAAGATGCCTGTTTAAATCACAGATAATTTGAGAATGAGAAAAATTTATTGCTACCCAATCCTTGTTTGGAAGTCTAGTATATTCAGTTTCTCATGCATTGAATAATTACCATATTGGCAGTAATTGGTACTCTTGGGCAGACTCAAAGCAAAGAATAAACATTAAGTTGGCATGGAAACAGAACTTCCCTCTGAGCCTTATTCTGTTTTCTCCAAAGTACTGTGACTTTTCATTAGCCACAGTACTTTGTTCGTTCTTGTATGAGTAGCACAGAGTGAGCCCCCAATGCAGCTGCCCCATGCTATACCTGTCCTGTGAACTAAAGAGAACACTGGTTTCCATTGCTCAGCTCAATATCTTTTATTATAACCAAATTCACTCAAAATGGTAAAAAATAAGTGTATGTGCTCTGTTTTGAACTTATTGAGCTGCTTTGGCTTTTATTTATTTATTTGAATAAAAATCTTACAGGCAATGTAAACATAGTCAGGTAAGTCAGATTTGAAACAAAAATGCCTTAATGAACCTTGGGTTTCATTTTGCAACATAAACTGGACTTCAGTAAAATTCAGTTTTTCCAAAGTAGTTAGTTTAAATGTTGCATCATTTAAATACATCATAAGCCAGAAGCAGTTGTAGTTATTTCTGTCTCTTCACTGTGGTCTCAGCTGTGATGTGAGTTCACATAGGCCAAGAAAACCTGAGCAAAAGGGATAATAACTAAAGTAGTCGGTACCTGTTCACATTTCACATTATCAGCTCTAGATGCTAAGCTGTTTTAAATGAGCTACTGGTGTATTTATACTCTTGACACTAAATAAGGACGCCTCTCGGAAACTCCCCATGTACTCAATTTGTTAAATTCCTCATGAACTCTGTTATACTTACCTTCCAAAATGCAAAAAGGGGTTAACAAACCTCTTCAGAGTTTCATGGAAGCAGTATTTCAGCAAGTCTTTTACATTTTGTTTTTGTTTTCCTTTTTTAGACACAAAATCAAGTTTAAATTAATTGTAGAACACCGAGTCCTCTGCTTGAAGGTAAAAAGGCATACAATTACTTGAGGGCACATGTAGTCCTTTATCCAACTGCTTTTGTTCTCCTTAGACCTTTTGAAGGAAATGCTGGCCAACTTCAGCAAGTGTTCACTAACCTAATTTTGTAGGTCCTACACTTTGTTTTCATTTTTCATGGCAACCTGTGATTGTGAGAGGGGACAATCTGGCACAGGCAGAAACGGTGATTGGAGCCTGCTACGCTTCATCTATCCTTACCTGGATAGTACATAGTCCCTTGCGGCCTGCAGCCAGCTGTTTCGTGTTTGAGCAGCCCCTGAGTCTTGGGCTATTGCTACAGTTGGCTCTGGATGGTCTGGGGCAGCTGTCTGGAATAGATAGGTGAGTCATTATTTTTGAGGTGTGTGAGTAGGCTCAGACACAGCCCATCTGGTTGCCATGCAGCAGGGTACGCAGCAACTCTTTTTCTTTCCTTCCTCTGCTGCAAGCAGCCAGGGGGAAGCTATTCAACATTTGGAGTTGCAAAGGGGAAGCAGCTGCTGAGAGACCCAAGTTCCCAGAAGAACTTCTCTCTGGGCTTCAGCAGGGAGGCAGATGGAGAGCTGAAGCTATATTCCTTTCCCCAGTGAGGGAGATGACTCAGACATTTCAATTAAAAAATTGCAGGACATTGTCAGCGAACATATTTTTGATATACAACAAAATAGNTTTTTTTTTTTTTTCCTGATGCACTCTTTGTAGCCCAGTATGAAGTACTGTGGTGTTGGGAACAGGAAAATAAGACAGAAAATGTTGAGAGTTAACAGTGCCAAGAAAGGAAGGGTTGATGATGGGTAATGGTGGTACTGGTGTAGTTATGCAAGTTAAACTATTTTTTTTTTAATATGGCACATAAAATGTCTGATGTTATGCATAAAGTATAGTGTAAAAAGTAATAATTTATGGAAAATAAGTTTTCTCAATGTAAGGTAATTAGTCACTATATTAGAATGAGACTCACAGTCCCTTTGCTCTGGGATTAACTACCTCAATACAGTGCTTGCTATTGATGTACATTCTTGTAGACAAAATCAATTTATTTTATAAACTGGGTAAACAACCAGCTGATAACCATCTGTCTGTTTTAGCAAAATGAACAGTTTTCATATAAGTCTTCTCAAAATGCTCTTCATCATGCTGTTCAGCTGATTTTTTTCACATGCCTGACAGTTCCTTGAGTAGTATTTTTCTGTATATATTTTCTGCTTTATTTTCACTGCCTACTGTGTGTGATACCACTCCCTTTCTAGTGTAAGTTCAAGATCGATTGTAGTTTTTATGAAGTATTTACAGCAACATATGCTACACATTCTGAGGCTCTAATTCCACTTTGTTTCAGGCAAAAGTGAATTTGGAAGAGGGACAAATTGTCAGAATTAAAGAGACTGCCTCTTACTCCTTTAGAGGCCAGTATGGTTTCTTTGATGCTGACATGGTTATTTCAGCATAATAAATGAGAATGTCTCTTAATTGTGAAATGTTTAACTTGAGTGGAAATGCTTTTCCCAAATTTATAAACTTATTTGGACCAATCGAGGCAGATTAATTTTACTTGATTAGGTGTCTACACCATCCAGTCAATGCAGGCTCTTGTCATAAACCTTAGCAGAGAAACAGCATTTCTACAATGTGATCCACCCTTTCCTAATGCAGACAGCTAGAGGACAAAGATAATCACACTATACAGGTTCCTGTTCTTTTGTGTTAACTATAAAGGGAGTTTGAGGTGACCAGCTCAGATGCATGTGCCCGAAGATGGGTGATGTGAAGTGAGAACAGTTGAAAACTTTTATGATTTTGTGTAACACTAAGAGGAAACTGACCTACTTTCCCTAAGCCAGCCAGACTGCTTGATCTCGTTTTAATCCACAACTTTGTATGCCTTTTGGTGCTAGGAGCATTCAGAATTCACGTGTAAGTGTTTACAGACTACGTGAAGACAGTTTGAAGGCCTGAGAAAGTAGAGTCTTGTACTTTGATGAGGGAAAAGAGATTTTAAACACTTATTTTAAATGTACAAATATTTTATGATATTTTTCAGGGTGGAGATCTAGACTTTAAAATTCAAGAGTACAAAGAATCTGGCAAGACATTCACTCAAAGACAAGTAATAGATTGGTTTATACAGTTGTTACTTGGAGTCAACTACATGCATGAAAGGTACAGTCATTTAATATGAGAGCATTTAGCTTGGGAGGGGAGTGAATACTGAATAGTTGCAGATATTCAAGAGGAAACAAAGCTGTATGGTTTCTCTTGCATTGGTTAAGTCATATTCACCAAACCACGGAAGTATATGTCATATAACTGATGTGTAATTAATTGTCTATCCTTCAAGAACTTTGTGTGTTATATCTTTTAGCAGCACAGTGGTAGTTTTCAACATTAGACACACTTTTTCTAAAAGCCAAGTGAAAAATTTAGCACAACAGAAGTAGTTCAATGTTGTTAGAAGAAAATGGATTAAAAGGTTAAAACAACGTCAGCTTTATTCAAGAGGAGTCAACAAGTATCTCCTGCTGATATCTGATGTGAAAAATTCAATATATATGCCTGATATACTCCCACTAAAGTCAGTGAAATTTCACACACATTCTTTGAAAACAGACATCACTTTTAACAGCATATCAAAGATTTACTTAAAAAAAAAGTACCACAGTCATCCAGACAGTGATGTGTGGAGATCACGCTTGCTTTAAGCAGGGGTAGATACAGTTGAATACCTACCCAGTCATCTCCATGAGTGTAGTTCTTGTCTGCAATATGATTTAGGTGGGCTGCCTTCAGTGATTTCAACAATTCCTTTGATGCCAGTGTACAGGACACGTGCATAAGCCCTGTCTAGTCCCCTTCTTGTATCATCCAGTGCTGGCACCTTTGAGGTAGGTGGGATTATTTACCATGGTATGAGGGGGGACAGTGCTGTGCTGAGTCAGCAGCAGAAGGCCCCCCAGCATGCTGCCACCTGCCTTGAGACCTGGAGGAAGGGCTGAACAAACGGGAATACCAGGCTCCTTTCCTAGTAGCTTTCAGAAACAGCGAGCCAGTCAAAGCTAACCCAGCTTTCAGCATTTTTTCCTCTGTCTCCTCCCTTTTGTTTTTGCCTATTGGCAGCTCTGAAATGTCATGTTAATGAACAAGACAGAAAATCCTTTCTAAAGAGCATTGTAGCTCAAAAGTCCCAAGATTTTTCATCTTGCTAAGCTGAAATATTTTGGCTATTATTCCTATTGAACTTTTAGAAATAAGAATGTCATTGCTGCCAAGGACTGTCTTAGAAGCTAAGGATATTTGTAATCACCTGGATGTTTTAGGGAGATGAGCTGATCTGCCTGAAATCATGGTCTAATTTATGGATACAGGTGGAGATGAGGAGATATTTATGTATGAAGAATAGGATACACCCAGAAACTGAAGAGTTTTTTCAGGCTGAATGTAGGCTAGAATCCATAGTCCATAGTCTATCCTGTGTAAGTACAAGCTTATGTTAGCATTACATTTTAATTGAAACTAACGTGACCCAAATCTCTCAATCTTTTTTTTTTTTTTTTTTAATAATATGCCACTGACAGCTTTCTGGATATTTTATACTTTAAGATATTTGTTATTCAGATCACAGGTATCCAGGAAACTTTTAGTTTCAGAGAGTCCATGGTTGTATTTCTACAAAGTAATAATAAAAAAAAGGGTCAAAACTTGCCAATGATCAATAACTATACACAAGAAAGATCTAATTCAATGAAGTCAGGTTCTTTTAAAGGATCTGTGTGAAGAATGGTAAGGGAAGGATTTATGAAACTAAATTAGCAGAGGAACATTTATATAAAACTATGTGTATGTACAGGTTTACGAAATAATGAATAGCACCTTACCTTAATTTCCTTACTGATGAGTGGACATGGACTGCTCAAACTTACCAAATAATGAACAAATTATTTATAAACATCAACAGAGGCAAGCTGAATAAAACTTCCATTTTTCTCAGAGTGCAAACCTTTCTCTACAAGCATTACTTTCACGACAGAAGCTGGAAAGATTGCCTTAAGAAGCATAAAGAACTCTTTTCTTTGTCCCATAAAAAATTTCATGCTCAGACTATGTGCTGACTACAATGTCTTCTAGTAGTTACTTTTCACATTTTTTTTCCATTTGTAAAATGACTTTATTAAATTTAATAATTTTTCCTCTTCTTGCAAAAATTATTTTCAAATTAGTAGTGGACTAAATTGCTTGTTTAGATTGTACTGTAGAGTATATATTTTTCTGGTCTTAATATGGTAACTACTTTGGAAATCACTTCAGTATTTCAACGCATAGGATTTTAATAATTCAATAAAACGTGAGATAAATCTTTTGGATTGCTCAAGAACAATCGGAATCTACTACAATATTTGTTTTTTTCTGTCCACATCTCAACAGTACATCAGTTACTTGCTTTACATATTCTAAATAGCTGAATTACTATTGTATTTGTGTATGCAAATACAGTTTCTGCAACCAGTGTGTATCAAATGCCCTTCTGACCTCCTCCTGAACAGAGCTGGTAACTAATGTTACTTGGTAACACTAGTGTTACCAAGTAACATTAGTTACTTTAACTTGGTAACACTAGTTACATTACAAAGTAATGTAACATTACAAAGTAACAATGTTACATTACAAAGTAACATTAGTTACTTTAACTTTAACAAGTTAAACAAGTTTAACAAGTTACTGTAACTTTAACAAGTTACACTAGTAAACACTAATGTGTTACCAAGCCACTTAAAAGTGGGTGAGTTCTAGCTTAGTTGAGATTGTAGGGAATCCTTTTGGAAGCATTAAGAAAAATTAATTGAGAACATATTTTGTATGCTGTAGAGAGATTTTATTTTCCTGAGGGGCTCTCACACGTTAAGATTTCAAGAAACGGAGATGATGTTTGTCCCCACATAGTGTGATGCTATTTCGGTCCTTGAGGGAAAAATAGAGCTGTATAAGCTAGTTGTTCTTTTTCCTTTCCTTTATGATATTTGTCTTTGATTCTTTTATCTTCCACACCATTACTGTAAAAATTTGAACTACTAGCCTAGTCTGTATACATATTTGTCTTTCAAGTAATACATTTTCCTGAAGTAGAGTTGCCTGAGCTTTGGTAATCTCTTATTGCTGTTTTTCTCATCCCTTATTCTATTGTGAAACATCTCATTCTCCTGGTAGGAAACAAGATGTACTGCTTTTAAGAAGAGTCAGATAGGAAGACTTGCCTTTCTCACTTCCTCAGCAGCTCATGCTAAGCCTATATCTATATTCTCAAGCTGGGATCCCTGGGTGCATTATCATTATCCTAGCTGCTTCAGCTTTCATCCTGCACGTGGGTGTCTGCGCACCTCTGTGTTTATATGAAGCTCCTTTATGCCATCGAATGCTTGAGAGACTTGATGTGGGACTGTGAATGCTTCAAGTTGTATGAGGTTGCATTTCCTTTTATATTCCAGGCGGATACTTCACAGAGATTTGAAAGCCAAGAATATATTTTTGAAAAATAATCTTCTTAAAATTGGTGAGATTTCCATACTTTTAAAATATACATTTTAGTATGATAGAACAGTCCAACAGACATTTTGTCAATAGATTTAAATAAGATCATGTTTGATATAGCATTTTCTTGGTCAAACATTTATTTGAGAGTCAGACAAAGTAAAAGGGCCTGGGGAGGCAGTGAAATCTCCAGCCTTGAGGGAGCTCCACACTTGGCTGGACCAGGACCTGAGCAACTTCATGGAACTTTGAAGTTGGCCTTGCTTTGAGACAGCAGTTTGAAACATGATCATGTGAGGCCTCTTCAGACTTACATCATTTTATAGTTCAGTGATTTTGCGCTGGTTTTACTTTGAAGAATTACAGAAAATTGGGGGAAATTTCTATATTTTAATATGCTGGCAGGTTTTTTTTTTTTTTTTTGGATGTGCAGTTATATTGATCATGTCTAATAATTAAAAAATGTTTGTATTAATAGATTGATTTATATAGACAGATTATTGTTTGGCTGTTACTTTTAGGAGACTTTGGAGTTTCTTGTCTTTTGATTGGTTCATGCGATTTGGCAACTACATTTACTGGGACACCATACTACATGAGTCCAGAAGCACTGAAGCACCAGGGATACAACACAAAATCTGACATTTGGTGAGTAGTCAGCATGCTATTTCAGTCAGATTAGGCATTTATTTTCTAGGTCAGCATTTGGTGTTATTTAGGAACTTTTTGTTTGTTTGTTTTTGAAGTGGCTCTTGTCCAGGCCATTTGTATCATATGTTGTAATTTGAAAGTTTGCTCTTTGTGTTATGAAGCACATAGTTTACTGTTATTCTGGGTTATATGGGACTTCAAAGGGGAGTCAGCTATAGGTTTGGTCTCTGCCATGACACAGGGTGATTGTAGGTGAAGGTGGTTTTTTTGTTTTTTTGTTTTTTTTTTAGGAGGGGGAGGAAATCTTTCTCATCATGAAGTTGATGAGAAGTAACTTTCTGTGAAACTTCCAAGTGGACAAGGAAAGAGACATTCCTGGATGAGTGGGAAACAGAAAGACCTTAGGAACTGAATTGAAAAACATTAGCAAGGGAAAACGAGAATAGTTGGAGTGTTAGGGAAGAATCAAAAAGGCACTCTGCTTTACAAAAGGCTCAAAGGTAGAAAGAAAAGTGTCAGTTCTACACCTCAATGGCACAAATTCTTGAGATGAAGACTTCAGAGGCGATAGAGCATCAAGTTGAGAAGCTGACATCTTTTGATAGACTTTAAGAAACCTCCAGGTCTGCAGGTACTCCTGCAAACTAAGAATGATTTTTTGACTGGGGAAAATATCTGGCTGTTTATATACACACACACACACACACACGCGCGCACACACACACACATATATATATATACACACATGCATATGTTCTAAAACACCTTGTGTTTTAAGATGATAGTTAAAACTACTGTGGGTTTTTTTAATTCTGCTATAGTACTTTTATATAAAATAGCTTTGCTTTTTAAGAGGTGTTTTGGGGGTTTTTTGGGGGGTTTTTTTGGGTTTTTTTTTTGTTTTCTCTGTAGGTGTGCATATCTAAAAGTTTCAAATATTTCAAATCAGGAAATTTTGTGTGCAAAACATTTGGCTGCTGGAATACAGCTTGTTTGCTTGATAATTTACTCCAGCTTCTGCTCAGTTATGCCTTTTCAAAATATATTTGTGACTTCGGGATATAATTCTAAAAGTTGAGAGAAGTCATCTGTAGCATCACTGGTAGCAACCATTTTTCACAGTTAGCACATTGAATCAAGTCGGTGGATGTGTCAGGAATCTCATCACATGGTCTGGGTAGCTGAACTCAGATGGATTTGATGTCAGATTCTCTCTTGTTCATCTGTATCGAGACAAATACCAGTTAATGCGTGTAGTCAGTAAAAATATATTGAGATATGTCAAAAGATATCAAAACAAATGAATAGACAGGGGAGCCTTCCTTTGAGCTCTGTTACTGTTAAGAATAATTTATTTTATTGTAACTGAAACGGAAAGAAAAATACACATTTAAGTTCTATTTCTGGTTACAAGTGTCAACCCATATAAGTCATTGAAGATGTACAGAATAAATGAAAGCACAGTTTGATCCAATACTTTTATAGATGATGTGTTGATCATCCTTTTAGAATTTAAAAAATAGCAGGAAAAAAAAAAAAGCCCACCCCACCCCCTCACAACAAGTCACTAGCTGCTAGGGTTCTGCTGTACTTCGTGCATTTTGTAATCTTTCCAAAGCAATACCCAGAGCACTCATCCGAGGGTGGAACCGCCTTCAGTAGGAGCTTCTTGGCCCTCACTGCAGGGGCACTAAGGAGGAGGTGTGCTCTGACTCACTAGACCCTCAGCCCACAAAACCCTTCTTTTTCTGAGCCATGAAATTCTTTTGATAAGGACATGTCAACTATCATGACTCAGAAGTTTGATGGATACATTGGCCATTTAATCTCTTAAGGTAATCTTCTAATAACAATTCTGATTTTTTTTTTTTTTTGCATTTGTCTCGTTTAATGGGGGCCAAAAGACAAAAGGTCCCTGAGCACCCAGGGGAGCCCATCCTGGAGGCTGTAGGCTGGATGAAATCCTTGTGCTGTTTTGCAGGAAATTCACTTGATCATGAAGAATTTGCCCAAGTCTTTTATTTGCACTTGAAGTTATGTTCTCTCTTCAGACTTGTCCTTCTGATCTCTAGCAAGACTCAAAATATTACACACAAAAATTCAGAATTATGAGTGTTCCCATGTAAGAAAATGTAAAATATCTTCTAGCCAAGGCAGTTATTGCTATGTCACTGTGTTATCATGGTCCTCTCAGTGTTCAGTCCACTTAATCACTGTTCATTGGGAAGACCTTAATTTATGCTGTGTTAATGATGTGCTCTAAAGAGACATTGTGCTTCTCAGGTTCACTGAAATGTTCTGCAACTGGCACTTCAAAACTGGCTTGAATATTCACTGTGCAGCAGCTGTTATGAGAAGTGTCGTCCTTCATAACCCAAGGTCAATAGATGTAAAAAGCTTCATGTTTTACAGTTTTTACATACAGGAGTTCTGCAGTGAGGTTCAGAGAAGCTGCAGCAGTTGCCTTTGTCCTCAGTTAAAATTTCAGGGCTGGTGTTCTTTGCTCCTCGTGCTGTGTGCCAAATCTTAGTTCACAGGAGGCAAATTAAAATTGTCATACATGTTTTCCTCAGCACCTCTGAGCCTGGCCAGGCAGTAAGTGAAAACCTTGGCAGAGATCACAGTCTGGGTGTTTCCTCCTCTCCAGGAGAGGAGTTTCCTCAGGAAACTGGTCTCAGTTCAGCAGTTCACGGACCCTTCTGCCCATCAGTGCTTCCACTAATGAGCTGCAGACAGAGAAGAGTCAGTGTAGCACCAGCCAGTGAGTCGAGACAGTGACTAGTTTGAGAGGCCAGGAGTGGTGGACAATAGCAAGTGATGAGCATGTGTGTGTATTTGGCAGTGTCTTTGTGGAAGCACAGTGTGACCCAGAGGTCCTGGTGACCCTTCGTGGCCTTATGCAGTGCCTGGTGGGATCAGCGCTGGTGTTGGGGGTCTGCCGGTGTTCCCGTGCCATCAGCATTACGCCACAGCGTTCCCCTGTCAACCAGACCTCAGATTGTATGTGTCATTTCGAGGCATTTTATAGGGCCAGGAAAGGTGAAGTGATGTGGTGGAACACGGTTGGCATCTGCTTCTCTGGGACTATGAGTGTTTTCTAATTGACAGAAAACCACAAGCAGAGGGAGCCGTGTGAAATGGTCGATAGCGTGGGGTCCGAGATGGATCTCTGTGGTGTGAAGGACCAAAGTTAGTGTTTCTGGTCTGAATTGGACAGAGAAGAGACCCTGGTCTGAATCTCTGATGTCCAGGAGGAGTAGCTGGGTTTTTTTCAAACCCTTACAGGTGAAAGTTTCATCAGTCCCCTGTGGCTGCCAGACTTCTGACCTCATGTTCCAGTGAAACACAGCATCACTGAAAATGCCTGACCATCTCTGTACTTACAGGGACACAGCAGGTACAATTCATCCCCTATGATACAACCACATGTGCTAGGTGATCCTTTGGCCCTGGGCTGATTTAACTTACTAGGTCTTTTGTTTTACAAACCATGTTGTTTTATTTTATGTGGGAGGTTGTTTTTTGGGTTTTTTTTTTATATTGTTGGTAGGAAGTACAGGGTCAGAATGTACTCAGGTTACATCAGTGTCGCCCAACTGGGACTGTTGAAGAATCATGGAACAACAGGTCTCCCAGCACCAGCAAATACAGATGGAGACACATCAGCAATGTTGTTAAGAAAACAATCTAAGGTCCAGGAGTATTACATGAAAGTCAGTAAAAACTCAGATTCCCTTGGCACTAGAGCTTCCAACAAGTTTAGGTCCTTCATTTTTTATACTGAGACCTGAGCATCGCTCCTTCCCCATCTAATCTGAAAGAATCTCACTGTTCAGCTCCTGAATAACACAACCAGGATTTGCTTACTGCTACTAGTTAGCCTGTGTTGTGCCTGCAGTTTTTTGCAGGGTTTGCTGTGAGAGCCTGGTATTACTCAGGTGAGACTGAAATCTGTACTGACTAGGAGTCCATCAAGGATTAGCACAAGTCCCCATATGCAAACATGGAGTGCCTGTCCATGCAGCAGCTATCGTAACTGTGTCGTAGTTTGTTTCTGAGTGGATGAGATGAAGTGTATGCAAACAGTTATCAGCAATGACATTTCTCTCTTTTCAAAGCATAGAAGGCAAACTCCATCCAGGAACTCATCAAAGGATTTGTACAGTGTGTTATAAATTATCTCAGAGGCAGAAATGATCACAGAAATAATTTGGTTTTAGAAAAAATGCTTTTTTTCACTTAGAGATGTAGCAAATTCTTTACAAGAGAGGTATAAGTAAGTTCCTTTTTGTCTTCCAGAGACAAAGCAATGTTACAGTTACATTTAAATCCTTCATAGTCCATGTATTCTGTCAAATACTGTCAGATTTTGACAGATGGTTTGTCTGTATGGTTTGGGTAAATTTGGCTTCCTACCATATGGTTCTAAGGACTTTCATTTTAATTATGCTTGCTTGCTTGTGCTCTCCCCTCAATTTGTTGTCTTACATTATCAATACAAAAGTAGATAGTGTTTTTTTATTGCCATGTTTTATCTATAATAGTTACCAAAGAAAGCAGTGAAAGTAGGGAAGACCTGAAAAGTGGCCGGGAGAGCCATGGATATACATAGGTGTACATGTACATATTCCACATAGACTCTGGAGTCAGCAGGTCCTTAAGACCTTTTGCTATGATCAGAATGAGTGATGCAACCCACAAAAGTACATTTAGATTATCTTTCATTTAAAAGCTAACTTGAATCTTGCAACCTTTGAAGGACTATAATGCAGTTATGAAAGATCTGCAAAAGATCTTGAGATGATAAAACATCATTTTTGCTAAAATGAAATGCTGTTCAGAACCTTTGTCAAACCCGTTTGTGAACTTAGGGAGCTATCAGACCAAATGGTCTGGATGGATCATTTAATGACCATTTTAGAATTTAACAAAACTGGCAGTTATACAAACTAAGATTATAAAAGTAATTAAATTATTTGTTTTGATCATGTGCAGGATGCTAGTGGCAATTAGAAAGCAATTATCCCTTGCTAAATATGCTCCTTACAAGATGCTTGGAGTGGGACTGTAGTAGCACATCTGAGAAATGCAGTCTTGAGGGAGAAGCTTGGTGGTAACTGCCTTGGGCAGGCACAGCTTAGGAACTATCCTGGGAGAAAGAGCCTTGCTGTGGGACCAAGGAGAAAATTTCTCAGTTTAGGAGGTATTTATTTCAAATTATGTCCTGCAGTAAAAACATTATTATTTCCCTTTTTTATATTTCCCTTTCATGGGACAGATGGGGTTTTCCCTGGGTAGCCTGTTTGCAGTCCTGGCTGTAGCAGAATGCTCTGCATGTTCTTTTCATCTTCCTCCAAAGCCTCAGGTGTAGTCAGAGTACTCAACTAGATAAATAAATAGGCTTCCCTGATGTGGCAAATCCAGTGCTCCCAATGGCTCATTAAGCATTGCTGCCAGAAACAAGCAGCCTCCAAAACAGATTGATTCTGCAAAAAGCAGGATTCATGCAGTCTGTCAGGTTGGGATTTCCTTCCTTTTTTTTTTCCTTTTTCTTCCCTCTAGCTGGTTTCCATTTTTGTTTGATGCTTTCAGATGCCATGTGTGCAGGGCTATTTTGTTGTTGCTGCTGCTCTTTTTGATTTTAAGTATTTTCTCATGTAGAAATTACGCTGTTTCTGAGTTTGATCATTATAAATACAGATCATCATCTATGTGCTACTGTTTACTGATTTTTGGAAGCTTGAAAGCTGGTTGACTGTGAAATATTTTAAAAACTGTGCAATTATTTATGCACATCAGTAGTTGGTCTTTATTCAGCTGTTAGCAGAAATGTTCTGCTAATTGTTTTTCATGTATTGCTTTGAAAGGTACCAGGGAGTAAAGCGCCAGTTCTCTTTTCTCCTCCATATTGACTCTCTATGTAGACCCTGGGTTTCAGCTTTAAAATTATTTGCCCTTGTTCTTTTATCCAGACTGACTGATGGGATTCATCTCTGTTAACCAAAATTAATAATTGAAACTTTATTAATTACTTGCTTTCAAAGACAATGCATTACTATTTTCATCAAAGACATTCACCTGTATGTATTTCTACTTGTTATCACTATATTTTCATACTTCTGAAAATTATAAATATCATAAGAGTGTTTATGTTAAAATGTTTATCTTGGTGATCTTTTATGGTCTCCATTAGGGCTGGTGAATAAAAGCCTGGTAAATAGGGTGATGGTAAACCAGAAGCCCATTTAAAATGGTTTGTAAACTTTCCTCCTGGTTTTTAATGATTTAAGACTTACACTGATTCTTAGCTAGGTATCCAAACCTACATGGTCAGATTTTTCCTTTTCTTCTCCAAATAAAATTTCAAGGAAATTTAGTTTTAGATGATCAATATGACGCTGTCATCTAAAATCTGCTATTTCTTTCAGTGAAAACTGATTTCACAACCTAATTTGTGTATGTGGCCAAATGTGTGAAATCACACCAGAAGACACTTCTGTTATTTGAGACTGGAATTATTTAATTTAAAATTGAATCGTGTCTTCAGTTTGTTGTCAGATATTAACATGCAATACCAATTTAAACAAACCTATGCCCAAACACTACTAAACTATTTTCTCAGTCAGTCACTAATTAAAAATCTTCATTGTTGATTTAATGAATAATCACTTAAGGTAGTTCATATAATAGGGTTTTAGCTTATTTTTTATATATATATATTTGTATGTGAATATGTGTATTAATAGTCAGAATTGAAGTTTGTGCTCGCACTTATAGAAATAGAACTATGTGGTTTCTCCTGTTTACAAACATACTAATTTGTGATCTGAATAAAAGTATTTCAGATTAAAAGGATGGCAGGATAATGAAATATCCTACTCCCAGGAGAAAAGGGCACACAATTGTGTATTTACGGTTAAGTCACTATCCATGCTACTTTCACAAAAATTATTTATACTATTTTTTTTTACTTTATTCTTCAAGGTCTCTGGGATGCGTTTTATATGAGATGTGCTGTATGAATCATGCATTTACTGGACACAACCTTTTGTCTGTTGTATTAAAAATTGTGGAAGGTGATACACCTTCTCTTCCTGATACATATCCAAGCAAACTGAATGCTGTGCTGAGCAGGTATGTTATTTTCTTTTTTAGCAGGTTTTTTTTAGTTGTGGAAAATGACTTAATTATCACTTTTGTTTTTCGATGTTTCAGCATGTTAAACAAGAATCCTTCATTGAGACCAGCAGCTGCAGAGATCCTAAAAATCCCTTTTATTGATGAACAACTAAAGGTATGTAAGGAAAAGTCATGGCTGTACATTTACCATTTCAGTATATAGTTTTCAAAAGCAGAATGAATGTGGAGAAACTGCATTGAGAAAAAAATAATTAGATGGCGGTTTGCGGGAACATTGATCCAGGGGACTTCCAGAGCTAAATTAGAAATATGTCTGAGGTAGTGAGGCACTGAGGAATGAAGCCCCGGTTACCTTTGATGCTGAATGTATCCCCTTTTAATTGTTATGAGCAGTAGGGAAAAGGGACATTTATATGCAACAAGTGCAGATCATTTGGGCCTGGGAACAAATGATCTCTAAACTATTCCAGTTAGTCATAATTTTAATGAAAAATCCCAAACCAGTGCATCTTACTCTTTTGGTCCCTGCTTCAGTGCATGTATTATTTGGCTTTCTAAGAAGCTGGGGAAGGAAACTACTCAGCTAGTCTTTTTTATTGGTTCACAGCTGAAGAATCTGGGTCACTTTAACCTCAAGTGTTGATGCCACTTCTATTTTATTTCCTTGCAGAATGTACAGTACAAGTTCACAAACATGATAGTGAAAAACAAGGCACTTAATTGGCAGAAAGGAGCGGCTCCCATTTTGGATGCTGTGTACGTACTTTTAAGTGGTTTATGGGCAGCAGTGTATGAAATTGCAGTGTTGCCATATGTCATGTGGTAAACACTTGTGTTAATCTTGTGGTGCCCTTACATTTAGGGGGACCCATTCACCAGAAATACAGAAGAGCAACCACATTGGTGAGATGCATAATTATGACTTGGGGGAAATGAAGGATTTGCAGATCAAATATTTTTACTCTGTAAATTGTGGATGCATGTGTAGTATATGCAGATATTAATTTAGTAGCAGTTGGTGTGTAAATTATGGCCTTCATCTTTACCTTTTGAAGGCTTAGATCATTATTTTAGTCATTTTACGATCATTTATAGTGCTGCTGTTTGTGTACCTCCTAACTATTGAATGTAAAAAATTTATGTTTCCTAAATCACACTAAACTAAAAAAGTAGGTGCTTAAACTAATACTTAGCTAATAAGTCCCTAGGATACAACTATATTTGTCTTGTAACTATAGTGAGAAACAAGGCTACTGATGTTTCTTGGCTCTTACATCATTAGTGCTTTTAGTGATGTTTCTTGGCTCTTGCATCAGTAGTGCTTTTAGTGATGTTTCTTGGCTCTTGCATCAGTAGTGCTTTTGCACATGATCTCTCTTTTGGGCACTGAATATATATTAAATTAATTAATTGCATTACATTACAATGCTCCAATGATTAAAGCAAATGTCAGCATGGGCAATTTAATTTTCCTTTGTGAATTAGCTCTGCAGTTTTGAAGGCAGCTGCCCCTCACCTTTGCTTCTTGTTCCTGAATTTTTTGTACATGGCTTCGCTCTGTTAGGAACTAGCATGGTCAAAATCAGGAGTCTGTCATCCTGTGCAGACACAATGGGCATCCCTGTTTCTTGTTTCTCTGAAGAACTGCCAAGACTTTAGCAACTATCTGAAATTTCTTTTGAATTATTTGGCAACAGCAATAAAGACATACATGCTCCACAATCCAGAGATAGCAGTGCCTTTGAGGCAAGAGGCCTTTCCCCTTTGTTGTGACATCTTTTCTTGAAGAAGACCCGCAGTTTTGTGGCTGCGGCCACTTGGAAGGCGCTGACACTTCTGCTCCTTACAAGCATCCCTTGTGACCAGCTTCACCTTTTCCAAAGAAAGTGTGATAGAATCACAAACTGGTTTGGGTTGGAAGGGACCTCAAAGATTATCTAGTTCAATCCCCTGCCATTGGCAGGGACATTTTCACTAGACCAGTTTCCCCAAAGCCCCATCGAACCTGGCCTTGAGCACAGCTAGGTAAGGGGCTTCCACAACCTCTCTGGGCAACCTGTGCCAGGGACTCACCACCCTCGTAAATTTTCCTAATCTAAACCTGCCCTCTTTCAGCTTGAAGCCAATGCTCCTTGTCCTATGGCTACACTCCCTGGTGAAGATTCCCTCTCCTGCTTTCCTATAGGACCCTTTAAGTACTGGTAGGCCGCAAATATGTCTTCCTGGAGCCTTCTCTTATCCAGGCTGAAAAAACCTGGAGCCAACTCTCTCATCCTGTCCTTGTAGGAGAGGTGCTCCAGCCCCCTGATCATCTTCGTGGCCTCCTCTGGACTCACTCCACCAACTCTAGATCTTCCCTGTACTGAGGACCCCAGAGCTGGGTGCGGTACTTCAGGTGGGGTCCTTTGGGAGCAGAGTAGAGGGGTGAATTCACATCTCTCGACCTGCTGGCCTTACTGTTCCTGGTGCAGCCCAGGACATGGGCTTATTTAGTGTTATTTAGTATCAGTGGTAGGAAGAAATTAGAGCAAAGACAGGGGAATTCAACACAGCAACGTCTTTTTTTACCCACTTTAACTCTTGGGAGCGTACCTGTAAGGCTCTCCTCTCTAGTACTTCTTTGGGTTTCCACCCCATCACTTCTGTTCTTGCTCTGTCTCTCTCTCACACTGACAGGTGAGTTTCTGTCTTTTTATCAGATCAAAGTTTTCTGTTTTGGTATAAATAGGTACCATTGGTATAAATAGGTTGTTGAACTTTACAAGCATAGATGTAAAATGCAACACTGAACGATACCTGTGTTGGCTAGTAACACTTATCTAATAAATTACAGCAAATAGACCCAGCTTGAGACAGCTGTCAAGCTTTTGACCTTACTATTCTGCATGACTGTTTCGACTAGAAGTAGCCCTTGAGTAGTATACTGGAAATACAGGAGTCAGACAAGATGTGTTATAGTTGGGAAATACTAGATGTATCTTTTGTCTATGACTGCTTTATGCAAGTTGATTCAATTAACTCTGAGCAGATTACTGCCTCACCAAATTTAATATAGTTAACTGCAGAGATGTTCCTTGGAGAGATACCTTTAAGAGTTTTGGGGTACTAGTATCTTGCCTAAATTTCATGCCAACTTTATCTGAAATATATTGATTATTACTGAAGCATAAAGTATCAGAATCTTCAAGAAATTTTTAATCCATGCCTTTATTTTGTGGGTTACAAGATTTCAAAATATCCATATGCACCAAAAGATTGTAGATGCTTTGAGTGTACATTTTGAAGTTAAAAACATACTGCTTCCATTAAAGTCAATCATGCTTCTAGACTGATAAAACCACTTTCTGTTATTTGTAACATACTATGCTCCACTAACATTAGTTTGAATATATTGAGTCTCATTACCTTCCAAATGAACATCATGTATTGACAGAGCAACTATATTGGGAAGAATGAGCACATATCCCAGTTTCTATAACTATTCATGTTCAAAAGCAAGTCTGAGGTCTCTAAGAGAAAGAACAAGTTCTAACCACAAACATCGCGTTCCTATACTTTTGTTAAAAGAAAATAAAATCTGCAGCTTCCAAGCAGAGTTTCAGAGCTTCTAAAAATTGTGGAACACTGGATAGCAACTGATTTTGACTGAGCATGGAAATCTACCTTGAGGTTTTCAAATTCCTGTCATCAATTTGAGGAAAAAATCCTTGGAGAAGCTTCACAATAAATTATCTTCAAATGTGCTGCAGTCTGATTCTTTTTGGTAAATTTTCTTTATATGAACAAAACTATAATCTTATTATGACTTTCACTGTATTTATGAGAATGTGAGCTGTCTGTATTGCTACTGGTAAGCAAAATACCAAACAATGTCAGAATCCCAGATCTAAAGAGGTAGGTAAAATTAATTAAAAATACCTGAAAATGGCAGAGAGCAGAAAAGTGAAGGAAGAGATAATTTAAGTTAGCAAATTTTCCACATCTGCTGTAGTGCTCCCAATACTCTAGTCTGAGTCTGTGTACAAAGGAGCCTCTTGTTATGGTGCGTTCCCCAATCATTGCTACTTCATGATTTATTTTTTTTTCTCACCAGGAATTATTTTTGTCATGTGTAGTTGTGTTCTAGTTTCTAGTAAAGGCCTCTCATGGCTTACTTTATTCCAGTTCTGTGCAAGGCATAAATTTTAAATATTTAAAAAAGCATAAAGCTGTACAAGTTCAGTTTTGAGTTGCATGAAAAATGGCACTTTTTTTCCCCCAAGTTGTCCTTATAATTAGAGTTTTTTTTGCAAGGGACAAGAAATAGGTCTACATTATTCATAATTGAAGAGTTACTTCCATTCTTATGAATAATTGAACTCTTGTCTTTGTTCTTAGTCTTTCATATTTCACACTATATTCATATCTTTATCTTATCCTCTATAGTCAACATTTGAAAAGTATAATGAAAACTTCTAACTTATTAAAACTCCAGTTTCAAAATGATAGTCCAGAAGGAACACGTGCGATTATCTGGTTAGAAAACTGGGCTCTTAAATGATCAGAAGCAAATTTATCTCATAAGGGCAAAATTAGTGATTTGAAATATATACTTGGTATCATAAATACACCAATTTCTTCTATGGTCTGTAAGTGCAATATGACTGCTAAGGCATTGTAGCAAACTATGGTTTAATTTTTGTAATTACTTTAGGATGCAACATTAAAATCTGTGATAAATATCCTTTTTCTAACATAGGACTAATGTTGCTCTCCTGTGTGGATAAATACAGCTGAGATACATGTATCAATAATTCATGCTTGGCTTTCAGAGTTGGTCTACGGAGACTGTTTTACCAGTGACTTGTTGTTATTGACTTGGACCAGAAATTCAAGAGGACAACATGATCACTATATCTGTTGTTAAAGACACATTAATATTCTCTTTTATTTTAGACAGCTTGTAACAATCACTGTAAAATGTATGGATGATACTGCTCTTTTTATTGTTTGGGGTTTTTTTTCTGTTCTCACTTAAAGACTGCCCTGGTACTCTGAATTTTCTCAATAGTGAAGCCTGACAGAGTAAATATTTCACTGCACTTCAACATTTATTCTTTTAAGGAGCTGATCTTACCTTCTTCCATTCTCACCTGAAGTGCCTAAAACGATTCACATTCTTTATGGGTCTAAGTCTAAGTTTAAATATTTAAATTTAAAGGACACATTTGCTTTCTAAACTGAAGTTTATTTAGTCTGGTTTAGCACCTGCGACTTTCTAATTATTCCATTTGAAATGTCACTATGTTTCAATTTCAAATCAAAATACTGATATTTACATTTTTATATGATGATGGCTTACATGCATTTGATTTCAGGCAGAGGAAAGTTCATTTACAAACGCTGCAGGAACTGTCTGAAGTACAGAAAATGACACCACGGGAGCGAATGAGGCTGAGGAAGTTAAATGCTGCAGATGAAAAAGCAAAGAAGTTGAAGTAAGTTGAGCATAACATTAGCATCATGCCCCAACCATGCAGTTTACCACATCCAACGTTCTGATGAGACAGTTAGAACTGTCAAGGTAAAAATAAAAATCAAAAGGGTCTTTAGCTACTCAAAGTGAATGGGGATTTTGGATGAGTTAAGTCATAGTAGTTATTTATGTAGGGGAAAGATGGGAAAAAAAAAAGAAAATCTTAGCATGAGCCCAAAATGTACTTTGCACATTATGTTTCTGGTTAATTAAGTATGTGTGAGATTTTTCACATGTGTTACAATAGGTTTGTAATGACTTTCATTTTAAGGATTGCACAGTCTGGGGAGTTAGACAGTTACAATCCAGCTTTTGTCAAATGTTTTGGCCTAAGAGATTTGCCGACAGAAGTTAATAGCTCAGAGAATAGTCTTATCAAATGATTGAGTGGGGAATGGACATGGTATAAAAGCTTCATGATTTATGGTTTTTTAATTGAATGAGATATAACAATAGGGGGAATTTGAAGAAGAATAAGTACCTTTTCTGAGTGGAATATGAGAAACAGCTGGAAAGCTATGTGTGCATGCATGGATTCTTTTGTTAAATAAAAAGACTGTTTTGATGATGCTCTCGAGGTTTTTTTTTAATTCAAAATATCCAATATTTTGTTTGCTATGAATGAAAATTGGAAAAGCACCACATTAACTTTTAAATAATTTAAAATCTTTTTTTTCAAAAGCATTTTGCAAACTGCTATGTAAATTAACAAGTGTTTACTCAGTTATTTTATAGAGGACATTAGAGGGAATAATCGTGAGAACTGGCATCTTAATCCTGTCGTATCAAAGCAAGTTAGCAATTCAGTAGGGCAATGGCATCCTGAAAATATTGTTGAGTTGACGTGAAGTCTGAAACTCTGCAGCTGCATATACCTGCAAATCAATAGCAATTGCAGTTGAATGAAAATGCTCAGTAAAATCACACCCTAGCATTACTTGTGCCAATGTGGGAAGCCCGTATCCAAGCGCCACAAACAACAAAAAATAAAGGCTTTCATCTCCCCTTGGAAAATATGTCTTATAAGCATGCATGACTTTCTGAAACTATTGTATCCAATATGGGAGATGTTATGTAAATTTTTTCTTATTAAAAAAAAAAAAATATTGTCTGTATAAATTTCACACCACTTCTGCATGGTGTCTTCAATAATATGGCATATCAATTTTTGTACTTATATGAAATTTATAAAATAGGAACTCTGTCTTTTTCACTTTTTCTAAAAGGGATGAAATAATACTAATTGCAGGGTAGTTCTAGTTACCTTTTATTTTTCTTTATTTTCTTGCACAGAAAGTCTACTATTTAGGCGCTTTTAAGTTTTTTTAACCAGCAACAATATTAAATAGATTTCTCTTGTATTATCAAGGCAACATATTAATCTTCAAATCTTGTTCTCAGTCATGGATCCTTAAAATTGGATCTATATTCAGTTCTGGGTTATTGCCAGCTCACTCTTGCTGAAAGTATTTGAAAGGGTCCAAAACCAGTACCTCCTCAGTCTGGAGATCTGCTTTCAGCAGTGCAAACCTCGTGATGCTCGGGAAGGGAATATAATATGAAAACTGAAAGAGCTGCTCAACGTGGCTTCTGGTTTAAGTAGTTCTGTACAGAAAATGCAGTTACCAACCCTTCCCCGGTTGAGGTTTTCATTACACACAAGTGTTTCATGTCTCTCTTTAGCTGAAAGGACCCTCGTCTACATGATAGAAAAAGTCCAAAGTATTTAAGAACTTTGGAAGAAACAAAAAAGACTGGCCTAATAATTTACTGCTTCTCAGTTATACTATACAAGTTGTGGAAGAAGAATATAATAGTGTTTGAAATAAGGCCTGAAATCTATCTGTGAATTCACTAAAGCTAACCTCATCTTTAGTAGGTGAACATTTGGCATCATGGGAGTCTAATTGAGGAATCTGTTTTTCCACATCTATTTTTAGTTTCTGTGGCCCTTGATATCACAAGTATTCTGTATTTACAGACAGCTGGCAGAAGAAAAATATCAAGAAAATATCAAAAGAATGCAAGAATTCAGGTCCCGTAATTTTCAGCAGCTGAATGTCAATGTCCTACATGTAAGTATTGGCTGTTGTTTTGGAGGACTCATATATGCTTATTCTGTGTAGATCATTTTTCTGTTTTCCACACACTTTATTTCACACTAAAGTCACAGTCCTGTTTTAAGACTAATAATCTGAAAGTGCATCAAAATCTGGACTGCTTAAACGAACCTCTGGAACTGCAATGAATTCAAGTGCATACAGGTTTTAGTATATTCTTCAAAAAGCTGTATACTCATTGCACAATTTTCTTTTATTAAGTCACCCTTAAATCTAAATCTGCTCTCCAAAATGTACTTACTGACAGCCTGCATGACATCAGAGTTCAAAATACATTTATTTTCAAGATAAGTTTAGAATCGTAATCCCTTAAATATTCTAATTTGGCACAGATGTGGGGTCTTTTCAGTTAGTTAAGAATATTAACATTTAAACTGGCTCTTTAGTAAGAATGAAGAATTGGAATGACTCTCAGTGTAAGCTGTCCTTTATTTTTAAGCTAACTGCAACAGAAGATAGGCCTGTTCAATTCCAGTAATATGTCTTATCATAGAGAGAATAGTGTCAGTTTGGAAATGGTCAGAGAAAGCATCACAGAAATAATGAGGTTTATGTTAGTGCTTTGTCTTCTACCTTTTCTTTTGCATGCCATCTAGTTTCTATTTCCTGTTGTGTCTGGAGAAAAAAGTATATTAAATCTCTGTTTATGGCTGAGTGATTTATGATAATTTATGAAAAAAAGTTAGATTTTTTTTTTTGTGTTTGCCTAATGCAAGTAAAGCACTTGTGCAGATAAATGCAACCACTGTGTTGGGATCCTGCTGAAAGCTCTAACTATACCTGTTTTTCTCCATGCTTCTTCACCCAACTAAGGAATCTGATGAGAAGACTTCAAAACCCCTAATTCATTCTGAGCCAGTCATTACATGTGACCATGTGTCAATAGGACATGATGAACCAAGTGGTAATCAGACATCAATTCAACACTGCATGTCTGAAATTACAGACCATGGTAAGTACTCATACTTTGATGTTGAAATGAAATTTCATATAAACAAAGCAAGATTTGACTTTGTCTTCCTTATATCTGGTGAAGAAGCTGCAGTATCAAAAGTGGTCAGATTTGTAAAGTTGTCAAAAAATTTACAAAGAAGGAAAATTATCTGGGTGGATATAGGTACAACAAGGCTATGTGGCAGGAGGTCTGTGAGCAGTGATGGAGGTGAATACATCTGCTGAGTGTATTCAGCAGGTGTATTCACCTCCATGAGAAGCTGAATTTGAAGGAAATAGCTTTAAGTTTGCACATGTGACATGGCTGGTGTTAGAAAAACATTTCCTAAATTAACCCTCCAGTGCAAAAATGAGTACCAGATTTCAAAGCATTTGCGCCTTTGGTACACATCGATGCCATTTTCCTTAACTGTAACAACGAGAGAAGCAGATTGAAACTCTTTAAACTATGCTTATCTATACTGTCCTCAAATACTTAGCAAATGTATCTAAAGGATATGAAGCACTATATAACATGGGATGTGTCCAGAGGAGGGCAACAAGGATGGTGGAGAGTCTGGAGAGAAAGTCTTATGAAGAGAGCCTGAAGACCCTCGGTTTGCTCAGTCTGGAGAAAAAGACAATGAGGGGAGACCTCATCTCAGTCTGTGGCTTCCTGATGAGGGGAAATAAAAGGGCAGGTCAGTATCTCTGGTGACCAGTGATAGAACGGCTTGAAGCAGTGACAGGGGAGATTTAGGTTGGACATTAGGGAGAGGTTATTTACTGAGAGGGTGGTTGGGCACAGGCTTCCCAGGGAAGTGGTCACAGCACTGAGCTTGACTGAGTTCAAGAGGCATCTGGACACCACACTCACTGTCATGCTCTGACTTGGCTGGCCCTGTGTGGAACCAGGAGTTGGACTTGATGATCCTTCTGGTTCCCTTCCAACTCAGATTATTCTATGATTCATTGTACATTTTTGCAGATAGAGGAACAAATAATCAAGCTTTCCAAAAAGATTTAAACTGTGAAAATGTTGTGCTTAATGAGGAAAATACTTGTAAGAACACATTTATATGTTTTGTTTCTACAATGTTGTGGAATAACTTCATACTCTTAAAAAAATTAAGAAACTTTGTGGAAGCACTGTCTTGGTGAAAACCTTTTAATCAGGTGAGACTCTTGCCAGTATGCATTAATATACTTTGAGGCATATTCTCTAATAGCTTGGCCTTATACTGTTGGTTTATGGATGCCTGTGAAGGTATATGCCATTCAATTAAAGGCATCAAAATCATTTGTAGTGAAGGAGGGTTTTTTTTTAATAGCAAATGTGTTTGTTTTTTTCTTTCAATGTTGCCTTGTGTATCTATGTGGTTGGCTTGCTATTTCACAGTAAATGCAGGGATGACCTGTGTAGGAGAGAACCCAGCTGCTACAAATACGTCCTGGGGGTGGGGTAGGGAAACTTGCAAATAGAGGACCAAGAGAAAGCAGTAAACGTGGGTGGGAGATGTACTGGGGGAAGCATACAGATATACCTAAATAGAAACAGAACAACATGCATGAAAGGAAAGAAACTGATGTTTCTGCCTTTAGAGGTCATTAAGCTGTTAAAATATAATAACAAAAATTACATGCATTTAAGTCTGTGATGCAAAAGTTGGGTCGATCTATTGTACAAACCTGAATGCATGTTTAATTGCTTTTGCCAGAGTCTCTGACATTGAAGTGGTGGGTCACAAGAAAAAGAAGTTATGGATAGGCAAGAGAAATCACATGGTTTCTCTTTTTTGCTTTGTGTATACCTTGTTATTCTTGAAGCTGATGTCAAAGATGTTACTCGATTCAGTATTCATAGTCATCTTTTCTTTAAACATTTCAGTGCAACTATGCATGTCCTACATGTCTAATTATTAATAAAGCTATTAACCTTTGTATTTGAAAATGTAGAAACCATTCTGGCTATTGATTTTTAAGCAGAATTTGTTTCTTGATCAATGGGCTACACAACAGGAAAAAAATAGGGCAAGAAAACTAGATGCAGGGCTATAAAATGGTTTTATAAAGTTTTCTTACATATCAAAAATCTTGCTAACCAGTACTAGGTTAGCAGAAGGAAGATTACAAATTCCAGACTAACAAGTTCCCTAACCAAAAACAGTTGAGGAAGAGTAGAAAGTCTGTTCATGAATGCCAAAGAGGCTCAGCAGCAGAGTTACTTCTGGGCAGACCTAGAAAAGTCCTCACAAGAAGTGGAAAAGCTGGTGTGGAACAGCTAGGGAATAGTGTGCTAGTCCTAACAGGCAGGGAGAAAAGGTCAAACTATCTTCACCTCTTATCCTGCAGTTCTTAAAAAAAATGTAGCATAAACAGAAATGCAGGACAAGAAGGATTGAAAGACCAGGTTCTTAAAGGGTTAGAGTGAGGCATAGAGAATATAACACATTACACTCTGCTTTCACTGAAAGTTATCTTATATGTCATTGGGGAAGGTGTCAAATACAAAGGGTGGAGGTTTAGCTTTAGTTAGTAGATTTAGAAACCAGTGCCTCTTGATCCAGTTTTAGCAGTGGTAGTTATGTTTACTCAAAGTTGGGAAAAACAAGGGAATGTAGTTGGATAAACAAAAATCATTATGACAGCTTGAGGTTTTGGACTTCACAGTGGATGAGTATCAGCAACACCAAAAATCCTTAAATCTTGTGGAGTTCCTTGAGAAGTTTAAGCTTCTCTCTGTTTTATTTATTCTGCATGATCTTAGGAATGTTTTTTCATTCTAATTAGCAGCCCTGTGCACTGGAGGAACATTTAAAGCAGCCTTTCTGAAACAAACAATTGCTGACTAATTTGTTGGTCTTCAAGCAGGTTTTGGGGTTTTTGGGGGTTGTGTTTTTTGTTTTGTTTTTTTTTTTTTTTTAGTATTTGGGAGATCTGAGTGGACCTTATGCTTTTAATATTGAGATGAACTCTGTCTATTACAGAGAAGGTTCATCCAGATTGTTGGCAGTTGGTACAAGTTCTTTGGAAACTTAAAGTATAGTGTGATTCTTACTCTTTCAGAGAAATTCTGCAGGAAGTTCTCTAAGTGCTATTTCCTAATAATAAATTTCAGTTAGTTCTTCAACATCATGTTCTTCACTGTGCCATGCAGCTATACTATGCAGATTTACTCCTTTCTTGTAGAGACTGGGACACTGCTGTGTTCTGTGGGACTGATTGAGAGCACGGTTTTAAATCTGTCTGTTCAGATGTCACTTGTGAAGCCAGACCAGCTTACAATGGCTGGTGCACCTTGGCATGTTGTCACCTTTCTCTGTGCTCACTTCTGGGATTCTGGGCAGGTGATCTACAGCAGCCTCCAGTAGAACATAGAGAACTTGGAGAGGGAGAGATATCAAGGAAACATCAGCATTTGCGGACAGAAATCACTTTGAAAATCATGTGTGCTTGTCTTAAACCCAAGAAGAAAGGGATAAGGTTTTAACCTTAGAGTGGGCAGCAGAGAAAAATTATGTCACTAGCAAGTCATGCTATTTTTGTTTTAATGACCCAAAAGAGGAAGCTCTGCATGAAGCACACGTATTCCAGAGCCATTACCTTGCCTCCTGTTGGTGCTCTAATAGAGAGAAAGTGCTCTCCCCAAATCCCACCACTTCCTCACCATTTGCTTCTGTTTCATGGAAAGAGTACAATCTTCATTTTGACTAGCAAGTCCAGACAGTGGCTGCCATAGGTGTCTACTTGTACTGCCACTTTTCTAAAGAATTTTCCCTGCTTTATACACTCTGGAAAGTTTCTCCTGCTCCTCTACATAGAAACCTATACCCGGGCTCAAATATTCACAATGAAAGATTCAGAGTGCTTGTGAAACTTTTCACTTCTTGCTGCTTCATGCCAACACTTTCAAGATTCATTACCTTGCAGCTTAAGTAGTTCTTTTCCTTCCCTTGCTTACTCCATTCGTGTTTTTATAGGTAGCAGTAATACCCTTCTGTGTAATACCTCTGTATAGAACTTATGTATTATTCAGATGTTTTAACACTGGGCACTTTCAGTATACCTGGATTTTCCATCCTTAATCCTTTCTTAAGATGCTTCCAAGCTGTTATCTCTATTTTTCAATAGGTTATTTTTGTTTTAATGCTTACTCTTTTTTTTTAAATTTTTCTCGTTGTCCGTTTTGTTATGCTATCCTGGTCCTGCTTTGTACTGGTAATGCACTCTAGCTCAGCTTCTGTAAAAGTCTTCCCCACCCATCTCATGGTCTACTCTGTAGTGTTGGCCAAACTTGCAAGGGAAATCAAGTATCATTTCCTAAACCATCAGCCTGTATGTGTAATGTGGTGTCAACCTGTACACATAATGTGGTGATGTTGCGCCCCAATCCTGGAGGTATTCAAGGCCAGGTTGGATGGAGGCCTGGGCAACCCTGTCTAGATCCAGGCCTGGAGTTTGGTGGCCTTGCCTGTGCTGTGGCAGGGGGGTGGAACTCAATGATCTTGGGGTCCCTTCCAACCCAGACCAGTCTGTGATTCTGTGATATTAAGTAAATGGCTGAAGAGGTATGTTGGGTTGTTGATCATTAGAATGATTTACACTCTTACTCTGTTATTTCAGCTAATTAGACCACTAACATTTTCCTTGAAAATATAAACCTTTGTAAATATCAATCAATGAAAAATGGCTTTACTCAATTGCAAGTATTTTATGTAATAGTTTAAAACTGCATAAAGGTTTTAGATTGGTTAATTGGAAACAAGACTTAAATTACATTTTGATAATGGTATATTTATGGAAAGATAATTTATAGTTGTGTGTAATATTAATTGGCAAATGTTGATGTCTCCATCTTATATGTCCATGGATTTATGGAGCTGTCATCAAACAAATAATTTAATACTGGGTGGATAAAGCACTTAAGAATATATTGTACTACTGGGAACATTTTTGCTTTACTAGAGAGATCTTCATGTCATTTCTATCTCTATTTCCAAGCAAGAGACAAAAGTGCTGAAGTAAGTTACATACTAAGCTAGGGTTCAGAGACACTGAACCACAGTCAGTGTTAAATACAAATATGTGTGTCCAAAATATGTATGTGTATCTGTACGCTTCATTTATTTCCAAGGAATAGTGTAAGATTGCTAAGAATTAATAACCAAATTTTATTTGGATTTTTTCTTTTTGGCTACTTTTTCCCAGCTCATTTTATTTATTAATTATGTCTGAATATTAAATAGCACATTTTGAAAATCATAGCAATGATTTTTCTGGCAACTAGAGGTTATTTGCAAGAGTAGGGGAAGTTGTAGAGAAGAATTGTCTGTATTTAACTGCTTATCTCTCTAAGTTATATTGACTGCAGCTGGAATAAAATTACTTATTTTCTGAAACATTCGTAAAACCTGTTGTCTGAAAGATAAAAGTATCCATGAGCTACACTCAGCCTTGATGTTATGGATGAATATGGTCAGAGCCTTCCTATGCCAGCTAGAACAAGGCTGTTCCAGATCAGCAGGTCCAGTAGATGTTTAGTGTTCCTTCTGATGGGGGCCTCCTTCCAAAGACCTACTGAAACCATCATGTGAGTAACACATTACTTTCTAGTATAGTAATACAGTTCATGTTTATCTACTGGTGAATGTTATTGAGCTCATAGTTTATTTCTCTGGTTGTACAAAAAAAGTAATCAGAAGAATAGATGTCTGTTTTTCCAGAGAACTGGATATTGACAGAAGTGCCAGACAATAAGGGTCATTTTTTCTCTGGATTTTGAAGTACTGGTAGACCACCATGACTCTTCTTGTGTGGGCTACCAAGCACTGGACTAAGTAGGACTGAAAGTTTCAGCTCTGTCACTACATCACGTTAATTATTAGAGCGCAGGTCTCTCTGCTTTGGTTGCAGTGTCTGTTGAGGAAGCCAGGTTTTACAGCGTGAGTCCTCCTTGCTCTGCATATGACCTGATTCTTACTGACGGAATAAAAGGTTGTGGAGACATTTAATAACAGGAAACACTAGTTGTTGGGCTTACTTGTAATGAATTAGAGAATTCTTTATCAGAGCATGCATTGTAGTTATCCATGTGGGAAATTAGAGTGGGATAGCTTAAGGTTCTTAGTTTACTACATAGAAAATTCTCTAGGTAGAGAAGCTCAGACTTTGCAGTTGAAAACAGCATGCAGAGAAAGGCATAATCCCGTTATACAACTGTAATAGCTAAATGTTCAAGGTTTCTGATTCAATTTCTACAGTAGAACTTGCCTTAAAATTAGCTACAAAATCATAAACTGTATCTAAAGGTACTTCCAGATAGCTCAGTGCACTTATAGATGTGACAAAACCTTCCATCTCCTTACCATCATCTTTGATCCTTCTGATTTGGATCACTTTTTACAGCTGGAAGATACTGGGTTGAATGCTATCTCCCTTACCAAAACCACATACTTTTTAGAGGAGCCATAAGGAGCAATAAATTCAACAAGCTACAGTCTAACAGGCGTGAAAACTTAAAGCCATGCACTGGCATTTGTAGCTAAAAGTGCCACTTTATATTCCTATCAATTTTACACCTGATGAGACATGGTAAACAAGAGTGGGGAAGATTTTTTTTTTCAAGTATTTGAGAAATAATGTATGCAAATACATGCTTATTGCTAAGGGCTTGTGCTCATCACAGCACTTAGGTGTGTGGAACAAAAAAGACAATGCAGCAAAACAACACAGCACTTAGAGACAACAATAAAATATTGTATCTTGCATACTTTTTTAATTTTTAGTACATTGGAATTTTTTTTTTTTTTAGTGCATTACTAGTTGGGGCTTTGCCTGTGTTCACATGCATTTCTGTGAGAGTCTGCATAAAGTACTACTCTCTTTTTTACAGACATGTTTGCGTGTGAGATGGAATCAGGTTAAATGAGCAGAACATTTTAAGCTAACTAGCTTGTGTTATTTAAATTCTTTGTACAGACAAGAATATAAAAAAATAAAGGCATATAAATGAAGGGGATATATTATTATGATCTTCTGATCTGTATTATATACCTGTTTTATCCCGTATACTGCAAAGATTATAACATGTTAAATTCCTTAGCTTAGTGTGTTGAAGTATGTTACATCTGGCAAATCCCTGGTCTCATTAACATTCCAGAATAGCTTAGTACGTTACAGTCATTGCATACGTTATTTCTATATTTCCATTGCTAATTGTAAGTTATGGATATATTGCTTTGAATTTCAAGTGGGCAAAGTGAAGTTGTCAAATAGGAGATGTTCACCCATTATAGAATATTGGTTGGGTTTTTTTTCTACTCTGTTTTTATGAGCTTTGCTGAAGGATTTTCAAGGTATTTTTATATCTTGGAAGGTTAAAAGCCTACAATATTTCTGAGCACATCTTTAAACATCTCTGTACATGCATACTTTTTTTTAGAGCCCGTGAAATGGTACTTATGCATACTGATTGTGTAACTGAGTAACACTTCAAAGCATGAACGTGCAAGCAGTCACACTGCTCAAAGGCTTTTAGGAAAATCATATCTTGTTTTCCTTTTCAGTCTGGGAAGTCCAAATAGAATTAATATTCATTATAAGTGGCATTAAGCCCCTTTCTGCATCATTATTATTATTACTAAATATTAATTGTAATTTATTATTATTATTATTGTATCTTTTGTAAGCAGAAAAACTTGTCTCAGTTAAGAAGTGTTGCAGGGAATGCTACTGTGGGCTACCCATTAGTTTTCTCTTTCCTATGGTTACCCTATTTCCAGGATCATAATGCATATTACATGGTTTGCTACTTGCTGAAATGATACCATGGGATACTTGCTGAGAGGAACTTGTCCTTTTAGCTCTGGTATTTGCAGTTACCAGTCCTTCCCTTGCCCTTGGCACATCGGGTGACAAACCCCTGAGAGTCTCACGGGATTTGAGGGTGTACGCATGCTGGAAGCATGCTCCTCTGACCTGCTCATCTGCCACTTCTTTTCATTGCCTAGTTTCATGCTGACATCCCACTTTAACCCAGATTCAATTAAAGAAATAGTAAATCTGATTTATTCTATGAAAAGCAAGGTTTAACAAAGTTTGCAAGTTTTAGCCACAAGGAGGAAAATTAATTAGTGTGCTGTTTTGTTGGGTTGAGGTTTTTTTTAATTGCCTGAAGCATTATTCTTCTCACCGAAGGAGTTCTTCCTGGTAAGTGTTGCCTTTGGAGAGCTGATTTCTTGCTTTTGTTATAGCCCCCCCATTTAAAGCCTTCTTCCATGAGGGCAACCATAGAATTAAAGGGATATTGTTGTGAATTTTATGACATGACAGAGTATGGTGTTTATGTAATATAGAAACCTCTATTCTAAAGCTTTGGTATGCCTAGCTGCTTACATCTCTCCGTAGCTTCACAAAACCGGACAGCTTCTTGCAAGTAAATGCACCAAGATTGTGGATGTACAAAAGCTACTATATATGCTAGATCCTATAGCAGACGCTGTCAGATAATCCCAGTGTTTTAAATCTTCCTTAGAAATATGCCAGTTTGAATAAAAACCTGTTCTTACCAAGCAATATAACTTTACACTGCACTTTAAACTCTAGGTTAAACCAATTTAAATAAAGACATGCGTGACATTTACTTGCAAAGTATCTGTGAACAGAATAGTGTTTGAAAACATTCAATAAGGCATCCCAGTCCACCTGTCAGTTGCACTTTTCTAGCTCAGTTCTGAAACTAAAGAGTATTTCTGAAGAGATGGGCCAAATTATATAGTGACATAAGAAGCTGGAACCAATTTTAAGTGAAGGAGAACTTGCTTGTAAAGTAGATGTAAATACTGAATTAGTTTGCATCTCCTACCAGTTCAGCTTTCAGTGCATATAACTGTCAGACAACTAGCTGGAGGAAATGAGAAGTTGACAGCAATGAAAGAGCTTGATTTACATTCTCCTTCTATTTTATCTGCTCTGTAGATGCCCCTGCAATCTATCAAGTGTGTTGACTTTCACCAGTTAATTTCATCTGAGTGTTTAAAGTCTCAACACTTTACTTCATAGATTTGCTTGGCTGAAATAAGGTACTTTTTTTTTTTTCTTACTTGTCCAACATACAACTTGCTGCCTATATTCAAATTAAACGTATTTTACATCTTTATTGCATCCAGACTCTGATGCAAAAACTGCTTACACCAAGTTTGGATCTGAGCCGTTTCCCTTTGTTTTCAACTCTTTCAGTAAGTTCTGGTTGTCAAAATATCCCATATTATATCTTGAAAATAGCATTCTTGAGCTGAACTAGAATTGACTCTCTTAAGGGGCAGATTTTTGTATTAATATGTGGACTCTCTCCCTCCCAACACAATCGGTGAAAGGGAAAGTACTAGGCCATGTCTGCCAGATTCAGCGGGATAACAGACTTTTTATTTGAAAACATACCTTGACTGACCAGAAAAGTTTAAAATAACTCAAGGGCTAAGGCAGTTTTAAACTGATGTCATAAGGTACCTTCGTGGTCATTTTTCCTTTAATTTACTGCTCTTGCTCTCTTCCTGCTGGAAACTGTGCAACCTTTACAATAATAGGACCTCTTTGTGCATGAAGGAAATGTCTTCCAAGAGTCACTATGTGCTCCCTGCTATTCACTACATCACTATATTGTTCTTTCTCTTCATTCACCCATCGATAAAACAATTTCTGAATATTTGTTAAATGTTTGCTGAACTTTAAACTGTGTTTGAAAGGCAGTATGGCTTCATCTTCATGCTACTGCCTACCAGAGCTGCCATTTCAGTGTACAGTACAATCAGTAAATCAGAAGGTAAAGAAAACAAAACAAAGCCCTCAGAAAGTTAGGGGGAGAAATGGGGCAAAAGTACTTCTTCTTGCTGTTAATTTTTGTTAACATCTCCTTTTAGCACTGCTTTTCTTCCTCTAATGCTTTCTTTCTGTATATACTGATAAACTACTGGAAGGTGAAAGTTTGGGAAAAGAAATATGTCCTTCAAATAAAACATTTTCTTGGAAATTTCATTTTGATTTGGTTAAAGAAAAAAAAATAATTTTCCTTTGGAAAAATGTTTTGAATGTAGCTACTTTCTAACATCAAGTAGTAGAAGATCCCTATAAGGTTAATCTGATTTATATCTCTTTACTTCTATTTTTCCTGGACATTTCACAATATAAAAATCATCACTCAGTGAAAAACACTGGTGAACTTAAGTTTTCTTTTTCTTTTTATAATGCTAAAAGAAGAATTATAAAATATTAATGTTTAACTTTGGTTATATTCCTGGTTCTCATTTAGAACAGCTCATTTTGCTTTACGCCTGTGCTGTACATGAGCATGTCAGAAGTTAGTTCTTCTAATGGCTTCATGGCCCTTTTGTGTTTAGCCAAAAGGATCATACAAGACTTTCCTGGGCACAAAAGTCCTGTTACATCCCTTAATTCATTTATTAAACAACCCATTTTCCAATAGCCTTTTACAGCCTAATCTGAAAGAGCTGGACAAAAGCTTCCACTGGCTTTCTGAACAATGAAGCTTCAGAACCTAATAACGTAGATCTCATCTGTAGCTGACCAATGTATGGTGATTCTCTTTGAAACTTTTAAAGTTGAGGGTTGGTTTTTTGTCTTGCAGTAGAAAAAAAAAAATCCTTCAACCAATATGAGCAAGCTTAAGTTATAATAATGGAGTTATCCCATTTTTCCCAATTGTATGAATATTGACCTGAACTGCCAAGGGGTGCAGAGCCCTTTCTCTTCTTTGCAGTAGAGTTTCCTAATCAGAATTATGTAGGTCAGGGAAACATATCTTTGTGTTTCAAAACTCTCTCTTAGCGACAGTACTTCATCTCTTTCTGTTCTCTCCTTTGAAGTGAGAAATCCCTTTCTGTTTCCACCCTCTGATAACTGATGCATGGTTCTGAAGAGGGCTGGCTGGCCCTGGCCCCATCTCCTTTTGTTGTTGGTTTGTAAGAAAGTGTACATGTTGCATGGGTGTATGGAAACAGCCAAGTTTTTGCATACCTGTGGAGCATGTATGTTAAGTGTCAGGGGTGTTTCTAAACAGATTGGTTGTGGGTCATCATGTAACCACAGAATCGCAAAATAATTTAGGTCAGAAGGGACATCTGGTAGTCTAGTCCAATCCCCTGATTAGAGCAGGTCTGATCAGGTCAGGTTGCTCAAGGCTGTTTCTGATCAAGTCTTGAACCCCCTCCAAGGATTGAGATCCTACATCTTCTTTAAGCCCTGTTCTAGTATCTGATCACTTCAATTGTAATTTTCTTTTCTCTAATGTCAGACTGGAATTTATGATGATCCAGCTGATGTCGACTGCCTCTTGTCCTATCACCATGCATCTCTGAGAAGAGCCTGGGTACCTTAATTTTATTCTCTGAGCAGATAATTATAGACAGCAGTAATATTTCCCCTTCCCTTCTTAGGGCTGAATGGGCCCCCTTCTCCCAGCCCATCCATGCACACCAGGTGCTCCAGCCCCCTGACCAGCTTGGGGGCTGCTGCAGCATTTGCTCTGGTTGGTGACTTCTGCTCCAATGGGACAAAACCGGAAATTACTGATGAGTTTCCACAGAAAGGAAAGGACCAGGGACACCTTTGTGTTAGTGGGGAGGACCTGCCAGAGGACTTGTCTTGCAGCCCAAGCACAAGGCTGAACCAGAAGTCAGAGGAATGCTTCCTTCTGCTCTGGTCTTGGCTCCCAGCATGGCTCATGTACAGAGCCTCACAATGGGGGGTGGTGACAACATGTGTCCTGGTTCCCCCTCTTATTTTTTTTGACCTCTCCGGCTGAGTGCATAGCCTATAACAGCTGCTCTAGAGCACCATTTCTCAGTGCATTGTCTGATGTCACTGTAACATTAAGAGCATATCATATCTCATAACAGGGCATGTTTGTCAGGGCAGTCAAATGCCTTGCTCCTCGCTTTGCTGCCTGGAGGCCTGTGCGGACAGAGGGGTGTGTAGCTACCTGGAACTGTTACAGTTCTTTTGCTTAAGGTGGGAAAGTGGCAGTTGAGAAAATCTGCCATTTTCCAGACATGTAATGAAGCCTTGGGAATAAAAAATGATACAATAATCTTTAAGAGTGACTTTGTTGCCGTGAATACAAGTGATGAATATGAACATACATTATACTGTTCTATTTTCTTTTTTTCTTCACCCTTTTTTAAACAAAAGGGTCTTTACTGTCTTCTGGAATGCGAGAATGCTGCATCATTGCACCAATTATAAGTATGACTTGAAGGCAAGAGAAAATTAAAGATATTTATCAAAGTATTTTAATCTCTTTGGAGAAAACTGTTGTTGCCAAGTTACCATGCTACCTGAAACAAGCTCTTAGTGGATTTAAGCAAAATGTTAGAAGTATTGGATTTCTTTGTTTTCTGCATAATTTTTCTTCTTAGGAAATAACCTTGTTTCTATGAATATAATTTTTATTTTTGTAGATAATGGGTTTTTACCCTTCCTTCCACTATTAGTGTCATAGGAATACATAGAAAGAAATCTAAAGAGGAATGTTGTTATTCAGACCTTGTTTTGCTCTACCTAAACTGCCTAGCAATACGTAAGCAGTCACTGAGTAATTTCTGAATGATGTACTTTCAAAGCAAAGAAAAGGTACTATGACTGGCCTTAGTGCAAGATGCACAACTAGATACAACTTGTTGTCAGAGATCATCTGACAGATCAGGGGGTGTGAGGGGGCAGAAGCTGCAGTAGAGACCTTCCGTTTCATACCATAAGGAGCAGCTAAGTAATGGAGAGCGCATCTGAGGGACAACAGTGGTGTCACAGCTGTCAGGCTGAATGTTCTACCAGCTTGCACAGTATTGGAAACCTTTATGATGTTATCATCACCTTTCTTTTCCAAGGGTCCACAAGCAAAGCGGAGTCCATGCCCACACCATATTCTGCACAGGGTGACTGTGGCACATGCAATGAAAAGGGTGATTTGGACTCACTGTGCTTGGGCACTCTAGGAGCTCTGCATGCACAGGGGCTGCAGAGGGTGTCAGGAACTTCTTAAATGTGGTGCTGTTTCTCTCCCAGCTCACTCCAGTTATCTGCACTTGCACTTTATTAGGCCAGCATGAGTATAACTCACCATGTGTATTTATAGTATCTGCTGCACTAAAGCCACTTTACATTGTCTTGAAATTTTTGTTGAGACCCAGGATAAACTTAATCTGTTGGGTGCTCAGAATAATTCTGCATCTTTAGTAGATGGATGATTTGGAATTGGCTCTACTTAGTAAGAGTCAAGAAAACTATTATAGGGAACCGTATAGCCTAAATGAGTACATTGATGTTTTGAAGGTGCCATCTTTTAGGATGCTTGTCATAAAACCAAGTTTTAAAGATTTGTAGGAGTTAAATCCCAAGTTCCCATCCACTGGACATGCTGTCTTCTTTCAGAAATGTCACTTGAAATAGTTTCTGAATCTGGGCCAGTAAACGTCTGTACCCTGGAACATCTCTAGTGTCTGAACTAGCATTTTAAATTGTATTACTGAGCTGGGATTAACTGCTCATCTACGAACAGATGTCAAAACAATTTTACAAATAGCAAAGACAGCAGTTCTGACACGGATGTAAAAGTTGGCGTGGTAGGGGGATACAACCAGCGCCAGCCCCTTCACATAGCCAGTTCTGGCTGGTCTTGGGCTACTTACAGGGGATGGAATGTTACTGTAGCCAGAGCACATGTTTTGAAGTTAGTTTTATGAGTAAAAAGACTGATACCTTGTTCAGTTGGGAAGAAAAAGATTGCATTTTTAGTACCACAGTAAACTAATAATGAATGTGGGAGGAGAAAACAGCTCAGAAAGCAATAGTCTAGTCCAATGTTTGTATTATAACATAATAAATAGGCTGATTCATATGCATGAAGAAAGAAAAATTAATGTTTACTCCATCTGGAAAAGATGATACATCTTCATTTAGTAGTGTTCTTTCTATGCTAAAAAGGAATTACATTTAAGATTTTTTTTTTTTTAAGATGAAGTGTTAGGCTTTTCTGACAAATGGCACTTTGTATAACTCAAAAAATTAAACACAATAATAAATGCTTCCTTTGTGGGAAAAAGTATTTGGGTTGGGGGAGTTGTCCTGAAAAGCCGACAGGTCGATCCTCTTTTTTTTCTTCTTTTTTTCCCCCCAAACTAAGAAAAGTAAAAAATGGAAACAGGAAGGTTTAGAAATTATGGCAGTGGAGCCTGGTCCTGTTATGCAGCTTCCATAAATATCTTAAAACACAGAAACTCGAGTGAAAATGTGTCAGCATTTTGATAGAAAGCAGGTATTTTTTTTAAATACTTTGGAGAATTTAGATAATAGAGATAATATCTCAACAGGAGAGCTTCAACCACCTACTGATGTGCTTAAGTAATTTTTAACATTCTTCCTGAGTTCTTTCTGCCCAAGCTTCATGTCTTGTAATGGATCTTAATTTTATTCCCTTGTTTAAATCCTCTTGCTTTTTTTAATCCACATGAAACAAAAAATGAAATTCTAAGCATTTTTAGTGTCATATTGTTTGAATTTTATTTCAGTGCAGTAATATTTAAGATAAGTTGGTTTATATTTCTTTCAGTTGATAGACTTACCTGGGAAGAATCACCAAAGTTAGGACTATGGTAACTTATGACAGATGAATATTAAGAGGTTTTTATGTTCAACTAACATTTCTTGTAATATGGCAAAGGTAGGATGGCAGAACTGAGAGAATGTGGATAGCAAGCACTTTGTTTTTGAAAATTCTTAGCATAAAAATATTGTTCCTGGTCTTAGATATAACTTGGTAAGTCAGTAAGGGACTGCCTAAAATCAAAGCATGGAGGTTAGCTCTCTCAGAGTACCCCTCTCCATGAGTGCTTGGGGCTGCTGATGGGATGGCTGCCATCTGGGCTTCCTTGTCTTCTGGCCCTGTCTCTTGCCACTGATCTGTGTTTCCCATGGGCAACTCTTTGCACCTTTCTGTCTGGAGAAGTGGGGAATCTGCTTTCTATGCAAATAATCACCACAGTTCAGCCTCTGCTTAAAATTCAACATGTGCTTAGGTGCCTCCACTGAGGAAGAACAGCTCGACGAAGAAGGTGCAAACAGGCCTCGAGCCATTTGACCAACTCCTTGCTTGGGGAGTCTGAGATGCAAAAGGATTTCACCCAGAGAAGACTACGATGAATATGTTGAGTTGTAATAACAATTATTATACTTCATAGCCCCATTGGATATATTAATCTTGTGCTAACTGCTGTTATTAGAATTTGTGGTGGTAATGAATTGGGAGAGCATGACACCCGAGTGTGCATACCTTGACTCTATATCACTTCCTTTTATTTTGTTACACTTTTGTTTCAGGAAAGTTTGGAAAAAGATCCAGATTTTTTTTTCTCATGTCTTTTAAAATGTGTGTCTCGTATATCTTATTCTTCATTTTAGCTCAGCAGTTATGTTCACTGCAGGTTATGCATGTTAGGGAAAAACATACTGGAGTATAATTTGAGCTCACAAAAGCTGGATTCAATTCAATACTGATCCTGCTTTGACTAGATGATCCTATGAGGTCCCTTTGAGCCTGATTTATGTAGATACTTTGAGGTAATAAATTTGCATATGCTGAGGATCTGACCTTTTTCCAGAGATAGCTTTAACACTGCTTATCATGTCATCAAAGGCGAATAATTTAATCCGATAACCAATCCATTGGAATGCATTGCTAGTGACACGTAACGTGGGTGCTATAAAATCCATTTTATCTTTTTAAGATATATATGCTATAACTTGTAATTGCCTTTAGATATCCCCGAAGACCCTGAAATCGCAGAAGAATATTATAATGATGAGTTTGAATCCTGTTCAGAAGGCAGCGATGAGGAGGGGGATGCAGAAGCATCACAGACAGTCTCGAAGACAAATCACCAGGTATATGTGATCTTTGGGAAAATGATGTATACTTGATGCTCATTTTCTATGGGAAAATTAATCTTCTTCCAAGATTTTGTCCTAAAGGCATTACTGAAATTTGATGTTAGTAGTGTGTCTGTACATCAACACCATGAATTAGTTATATGTGTATACATACACATGTAACTCCTTTGAGACATTGAAGATTCTTGCATTCCATCAAGAATAAGGGTAGTACCCTTAATGCCTTAAGGTGGCTTGTTGGCATTGAACTCCCTTGTGACTGTAAAACACTCTCAGAGTGGGTCTCTTGTGTTAACTGTCAGTAAATTAAGTTAAACCTGAACGTATACTTGAAGGCGTACAATCCAAGTTGCAGCTCTAATTCTTAAGCAAGTGGCACTTGTAGTTGCCACTTCTTCCTGCCTATGTTAGGCTTATTTTCTAGGTCAGTGTGATGGACTATGAGCCTAGACAGCTGCAAGACTTAGCTGGCAAATCTGCAGACTTTCCCAAGAATTTTAGAAAGTGTCAGCTAAGAGAAAAAGTATTGAAAGCCTTAAAGCAGTTTTATCAGGTGAGGCTGCCACAAGAAAGACTTAGGGATTGTAGTGTGAAGAAGGTTGAAGATTATTGGAAAAGGCACCTAATTTAGATCTGATTGGAATGAGCTGAGATGAATCTTGTCTCCCATGATCAAGTCTCTGTGAAATCAATGAACTTAAATGCCCGAGTCAGTTCTGAAAATGGATCTTCCTGAGGTATTCAGGAACAATTAATTTCTCCCTTGCGCCACCATCTTAAAGCATTGCCCACAGTGCCTCTGACTGGTACTGTCTGTTGCTGTTTAGGATCATGTATATTATTCCATATTCATGTGCAAATTTTGCAAAACAGAATGTGATTTATCTTTTTTTTTTTGCATTTCAGGGAGCCAAGTGAGTATACTAATACTCTTCACTAAATTATAAATAACTTGTACTGACTTTTAAAAAAAATTAACTAAGAGCTTTTTTAAGATATAGTTTAATGCAAAAGTAAAGTGTTTGTGTGAGAAATCACAACTCTACTTCTACCACGAAATTCTCTCACGAGTTAAAATTGAAGTTTACACAGAAACAGCTTGATTCAATCTACAAGTGTCCTCCTATCTTTCAAACTAAACACACAAGATACTTTAAAATTTGGGATAATTTATACAGTAGTAGTCTAAAGAAGGTATTAGTCAGTTGTAAATCAGTGGAATATCTAAGACAGTGGGGTTTTTTTTCAGTTTGCTGGGTCTGTGCTTACCCACAACACATAGACATACAAACTGAGTTGCTCAAGAAAGTCTGCCCCAAGATATTACTGAAAATAAATTATTATCCACTTTCATCAGTCTGAGATAATATTTTTTTTCTCAGATTGCCCTTTAAAATTTTCATTCAACTTTCATTGACGGTATCATTGTGTCAATCAATAGTGGTTTTGAACAGACAAACTGCTGCTTAGAATTAATGAAGGGCAGAAGATAAAAATAGGTTTCTCAATAACACAGAATAAATTAGGTGCCGGCAGTCAGACTGAGCAGCAACATTCCTCACTTCGCAGTGACTCAGAATGGGTGCTGTGGGCTGGAGGAAGGGTCTCACTGGCACATCTATATCCAGCCCTTATGTCTGTGTGGCTTTGTTCTATCATCAGTCTGTGTTTGTGCAGAGCACGAACCCTCTGAGAACTGTCCTGCATAAACTGACTGGGAAGTACCCCCATCAGCATTTACCTTTTGAGACTTTCTCTATCAAAGACATCAAATGTCTGTCTTTTGTTTTTTTCTGATGTTGAACCCAGCATCCTAGATAAAGCAGAAGTGAATTTCTAGGCATTGACGCGATCACCTTTACTTGCGAAGTCAGCATAATTTTTGGTGTTCACTTTCTCAAGTGAAAAGTTCTGCAGTAAATCTGATGTCAAAGCAGAATGAACTTAGCTGTGCAAATCTGGACTCCTGTATCTGAACTAACTGAATGGAAATTCTATATAGTAAGGGTAAGGAAGCATTTTTGGGGAATAATGTTATCTTGGTATAAACATCTAATGTAAGTTAGGAGGGATATGCTGAGACGTCTTTCTCTCTGATGATTATAAAAGGGACCTACAGTTATTAGCATGCATGGGACATCATTCTGGATGTTAACAGTTATGTGAGATGAATCCTACTCAAAGGTAGGTGGGCTCATGCTCACTATTAATAATAGGTTTCAAATCCTACCAGAATAGATTTGATCTTGCTAGTATATAGCAGGGGTTTGCTTCTGCAGTCACGTAATACCAAAACTTCTACTCTTATGTCTACAATGGGATTCAAAAATACCTTAATAAATCAAATGTTTGGAGGTGTGCTAGTGCAGAAGTCATACCACTGCATCACAGGATAAGGAGTTGTTAAGATATTTACCTGCCTGATCTGTACAAATCTCTCAAATTTCCAATGCCAAGATTGCTTTCCTAGTTACTTCTGTGCAGAGAGCACAGAAATGCTGCATCTGGTGCTCCCTGGTGACCCTATTACTTCAAAGAATGATTAAAAATAGTTCAGATGTTCATGCAGCAGCATGGGTTCAGAAAACTCATTTAATTGAACCACACACTGGGATGCATGATGTAGAAAGAGATCGAAGCTATTTATTCAAGCTGTATTAGGCTCCCACAGATGCCAAAACAGACTGAGAAGTAGAAGCTTTATGTGGGATGCAACACCTCTTCAGTTAAGATGGTAGAGTTAGGCACTGGATTGGTATAATTTTAAAGGTTTAGAATGGGTAGCTATGAGGAAGCTATTTTTCCCAAATCTTGAATATCTTTCAACACAATCTTTCTCATTTTTTGATATCTTTCAATACAGATTGTGTTTCCAACTATATTTTCCAGCTGCAGATGTGGGATTACCACCAATTTCAGAACCTAAGCATATCTGGACCTCTGATCTTGGTTGTAACGTTGGAGTTTAGTGTCCTTTGTCCCTCTCTTTTGGAGAAGAAATGCAGATCGCAAGATTTCAAGAAGCAATTTGCCAAATATTTTTCCAGACCTCTACCCCTTAAGCCAGTGGCTCTTTTCCATGTTTTTTCCCCAAGAACACTGACTTTTAATTAGACAGAAAACATTAAAGAGAATGCTTTCTCTTTTCACTGAGAAATGCTTTCTAAAAAAAAAAAAAACCACAAAAAACTATGAAGCTTAGGAGATATTTGACGTTTAAAAGTTAGTGCTTAGTGAAGCTTTCATTGACTTTGCTTTAGCTGAGCTGCTCATGGATGCTTTTTACTGCAGTTTATCACCTTGTTCTCTGTGTTTTCTTTTAGTGATGATAATAATAAATTCACCCACTTCATCATGACAAAGTCTACTAATGTGGTACATTAGCTTCCTATTTTCAAGTTCCAGGTTGCTTCTGAGATTGTCAAACCAGATAATAAATTGGCATAAATTATCATCGCTCCAGCAGCTGTGAGTGGTCTGTGTGCTGTCACGCAAAAAATCCTCCACTGGATTCCTAACACACTCCTTGAAATGGCCTGTTGCAGTTAGAAAGGGGTTGGTTTGTTCTGAATTAGAAATATCCAAATATATTTCAGAGTCCTTTGCCTGTAGCTTTACTTGCTCTGTTGTGATATTTGCAGTAAGTATAGTGTCCTGTTGTGAGACATCAGAAACTACAGTCTTCATTCCATTAAAAAAGAAAATAAAGGATTTATTAAAGTAATTGTGTTACTATTGTATGTGACCAGTTGCTATAGTTTTGCCTGTCTGTAGATTTGCAGATAGTGAAAATAAAAATATTTTTTTTAATTAAAAAAATTAAAAATTAAAATTATCAGAAAATTGTGACCAAATTTTAGTTCTGAATTTTTAAAAAAAAAAAATAATAAAATCACTTTTTCATTAAGTCCTACAGTTTCATTGTGGTAGTTTGACCCTGGCTGGAGGACAGACTCCCACCAAAGTCACTCTATCACAGAATCACAAAAACTTTAGGAGTTGGCAGGGACCTCGAAAGATCATCTAGTCCAACCCACTATCCGTGCAGGATCACCTAGATTAGATCACACAGGAATGTGTCCAGATTGGTCTTGAATGTCTCCAGGGAAGGAGACTCCGCAACCTCTTAGCTGGACAGGGGAGAAAATATCTATTGAGAGGCTTAGGAGTTGAGCTAAGAACAGGGACAGATCATTCCGCCATTAGCATCATGGGCAAAACAGACTCAACATAGTCTTCATGTCTCTTTGACTGCCTCTTATCTCTCTTCGCGGGCTGCAGGATTACAGATTCTTCCATATTCCTCTACCTGCTCCGTGATTGGCTCCTCTCTGGCCCAGGTACCTCTCCATGGGCTACAAGTGGGGTCTCCTCGTCCTCCATGGATTGCGGGGGGACATCCTCTTCACCATGGTATTCTCCACAGGCTGCAGGGAATCTTCTCTCAGTGCCTCCTCCTCCCCCTCTTCACTGACCTTGGTGTCTGCAAAGTTTCTTACATCTTCTCACTCCCTTCTGCAGTGGCAAAATGCAGCTGTTTGCATTTTTCTCTCTCTAAAATGTGATTCCCCGAGGTGCTATGCCCGGCGTTGATTGACCCAGCCGGACTTGTCAGTAACAGGGTTTGGGAGTTTGGCCTTGGGAGCCCAGCTGGGATTTGCTTTGTTGGACCTTTAAGAAACTTCTGCCTGCTTCTTAAAGAAGCCACATTGCAAAACCACCACATCCATTTAATAATTAAGAAAAAAATACAGAGAAAGTATACCTGTGATATCTTAATTCAATATTCAATACATATTTTATATATAAATGTAATTAATTCTGTAGCATTTTCATTGCAACTAACTGGAAAAAGCTCCTCTTAATCAGATTCAGATTAGTTTGGTGATCTAACTGAGGCACGTTGTATTATTGTTTTAGGTATTTCAGGACTAAGTGATGATAAAATGCTAGAGTATTTTCAGAGATTGCATACCCCCATCAACAGTAAACATGTATTCTTTAAGCTCCAGGCACGGTTGTTCTACACACTTGTGTTCTGCAAGGAGTCTGACATAAATAAGTGTTTCTATATAGCATCATTCCCAAGCCTGGTATTTCAGGAGAAGAAAACATAGGAAAAATCCTGAGTAATGTCTTTGTAGTCTAGTGTTGATACTCATTGGTGTAAGTGATATCCTTTATGTTTGTGGGATCACAAACAAACAGGTACACTTCTGGTACATAAGTGTTTATGTTTGTGTTTGCATTAATGCTATTCCTTATTTCATTTATCCACAGGACAGTGATATTGAGGCAATGGTCATGTATTTGGAGAGTGTCCTGAATAACAGCTCATCGGGTAAGATGTTATCTCTTCTTTAAATGTGATAGAAGCAATTATTAGCAGTCTGTATCCATCACATTCCAATTATTTCCATTTTGCAACAAAATAACTCAAAAAAGCCTGATCTTGACAATTTCTTCCCTTAATCTACCGCAGAGAAGTATAAATATGCCAAAAAAAAAGAAGGTAGACACCCTTAGGTGCTTCTTAGGTGCTTACATTGAAAATAACAGAGCTATAAAACATGATGGCCAGTGTAGAATGTTATAACAAAAGCTATATAAACCTGCCATCTTTTCTCCAGAGGAAAATATTTAAGGATATGTAAGATGTTTTATAGTTTCTAGTACTGGCAACAGTAAGAGAAATTAATTAAAATATTTTGAATTAAAAAAATTATCTGGGTTTAGGTAAAATATAATGTACAAGAAGATCTCATTACAGTCACAAAAAATCACTGACAATTGAAGTTTGCAATTTAATCCTAAAATTTTGTGCAAGTTCTTTCCATACATTTAGAGTTTGAAAGCCTGGTTTCTCATGTTCTACTTAAAAGCTAAGATGACCACCTAAGTGATGGAAGGCTATTTACTGAGGCTGGCAGAGTCAGTCCTTGAAGACCACCAGATTGAGCTGTGCCAGCAGCAGCCTGCCTGTGGGCCCAGCTGAGTTCCCAAAGGGTCTCCTTGGAACTGCAGTCATGTGTAATTGCCCCATTTACACTCATTTTGAATAAATCTGACTCAACATTATCTTATGACTCTTGACACAAGAATATATGGAAATCCTTCATGCAGAGGTTCCTCCAGTGCTGAGATCTGTTTCACACCTGCTTGTGAGCATGGACTGATGGGAAGGGAAAGTCAAAGAAGAAAAAGGATGAAAGGGATCAAACCTTTGACCATCATAGACTTATAACCACTGAATCTGGTCACCTTCCATGTCCATTGTCAAGGACATCCTTAGGACTGAAGGAAAGAACATTCACATCCAGTTTGTCTTTGCACTAATGAAGATCTCAGGGTCTTCTAACTCTTCACTGATTTATGCATTTGCAGCATCACTGTCTGCAGTGTGTTTGCAATAGTGGGATTAAGGACAAAATTTAGCTCTATACTTCAATATTTTGTTGTTTTAAGGAAAAAGAAAAATTGCCTTGAGGGCTTCTGGGAATAACCCAGAGGGGTAGCCAGAGACAAACAGTAGTATTTTTAGAAAATCTTAGTATTAAGGTCTCCAGCATTCCTGTTTCTTTCAGCATGAAGAACAATGCCTTATAAAATTGTTTTATTCATTAAAAAATCTCTGACCAGTCTGTGCTGAAACTTAAAGCAGTTCTCTAAGCTGGGTTAGTAATTGGGTTTGTACAATCTGTTCCAAACAAAACACATGTAATGACAATAAGAGAGAAATCTCTGAGGGTCCTTTTATCTCTGTATACTCAGTGTCACTGAGGAAGTTTAAACATTTAAGTTCTTCTATTATCATGTTACAAAGCTGCAGTTGGAGTCATTATTAATCTGTTTGCTAACATTAGTTTATACCTTGCTTTTTCTTCACTGGGTTTCAAACTCATGTTACATCAAAATTTTTTTATATGGTGCATTTTACATAGGTTAGATACTTGTTCTCTTTGTTCACCCTGAAGCTAGTTATGTCCACTTCCAGATCTCCATTTCTTTAACTGATAAGTAGCAAACTGGTCATAACCATGGGAGTGCCAGTATCAGCCCATGTCACTCTACACAGAATACTACTATCCATGTAAATTTGCATGTTTTATGATAGAAAAACAGGTGCAAATAAAGTAGACACAACTACCTTGCAACAGCAGAAGAACTGCTCTTACAGCTTAAGCACTTAATTAAAAGTTCCTTGCAGATCAAGTTGATTTCAGAGAAATCCTGAAGTCTTGCAAACTCATTGTCAAGTGTGTAAGCTGCTACTAGCAGTGCCAATACCATATTACCAGGTTACAGAGCAACAATATCGTTATAGTGGCTGCTCCTGAAAACAGTATGGATTTCATGGCAATAATAGGGCAGATGCAGAAATCTGGGCTAGCCAGAACTTCTTGTAGTGTCTTTCATTTTCGAAAGTATTTTGAAATTGCCATTTCAAGTCAATGCCAGAGGACATTTAGGTGGAATAAAACTAGGACTTTTTTTTTTTATGTCAGAAAATGCTGTGTGTGATAAAGAGGGTGTAATAAATACACATTGTTTTTTTCCTGAGGTGGAGTTTAGTATAAACCTCAGAGTTGAAGGGTAAAAGGACTTTTGAAGTAATTGTGTTTTCTCCTCAAGAGCTCCCACTGAGTCACTGTGAATACCAGTGCTTTAGTATGGTACAAGGTTCATTTTGGGTTGGCTATACAGTTCCCTGTGGAGTATATTTGAAATAATATATATTCCCTAATGATAAAGTTTGAAAAATTGGGAAGATGCCTGAAAAGAACTGCAAAATGAAAGGAAGTTTAAATAAATGATTTTACAATTTACTAAATCTGCTTATCTTAAAAGAGGTAAAGGTTAGAGGCAGTTGAGTCACTTGTATTTCTTATAAACTCAGGAAAATGCACCTGATTTTAAGGAACTTTTTAATCTTGTAGAAAAGGCATTGTAGAATCCCATCTACAGCAGTGAAAGCTGAAAAAAGAAATCCAAAAACCAAACAGATGTCTATGATTCAGTGGAGATAACAATTTCACAACACATAATGCAGTAGATGTCTATCACCAATTACTCAGCAGAACTGTTGGTAGGAATACCTTTGAGCCATAATGTATGAAAAGTCTCACTGGATAATCATAATCACCCATTTTAAATGTGAGTATCTGTGAATAAATGCCAGCCAGAGGGTTTATTTCTGGAGGGTTTGAATAGGAAGGATGTAATGAGAACCTCAAACTGGTGGTCTGTGACCTGAGAGGACAACGATCTTTTGCTTGTTTGCCCTGTTGTTCTTTGCAGCACTGGGCTAGATGCTGTGAGAGTACTTGAAATGCATTTAAAAAGCTAAAATACTTGGTTTAGAAGTCAGTGCTCTTGTCGTTTCATTTGCTTTTTTTTTTTAATAAATCGGGAATTTTATATTGCATAAAAATGTAAATAGTCGCTCAGCCACTTTTTGAAGCAGCATATTCCTTGTTCTGTGTTGATGTATAGGGAGGCAAACTGCTCAAAGTTTGGTGCAAAATATATTATCCATCAGGTACCTGCTTCTAAGACAATACCTCTTATATAGAAGTTGGTGTGGGTTATTAATCACCCCATGAAAAAATTTTGAGACTTGCTGTAGCAACAACATAGAAAGCTCTTAGCTGTTTTCACTAAGAACTTGTTTTTTTATGACTGACTACACCTTTGCAGCAAAATTCCATCTGTTGTCCTTGCAGCTGCCATGTAGTACCTAGAAAAATGTGTTAAATGGAGAAGATAGATAGATACTGTTTTGCATGTAGAGAGTTAGTTTTGCTTGACCAACTGCCAGCGTGGCGAACAAAGTACAAATTATTTAGCTTGGAATCCGGGGGGGGAAAAAAAAAAAAAAGAAGGATGACTTTAATAATGAAATGTCTGAGGAGAAGGAAAAATTGTAGCAATAAATAGATTGAACCCACTAAGCAGAAAAAGTATGCTGATCTCTTGCTACAGAGATAAATCCTGTAATAATAGTAATACCAGAGTTGAGCTTGGACCTGTGGTGAAATGTACTTGTTTCTTAAGAGAACACAAAGATTATATTTTCTTTAGACCACTGGTGCTTGGGGTGTCAATTTTTTAATGTTTTTGAATCCCCAAAGCCTCACATCTGGACCTTAATTCTAAGCCAACTCAAAGAGGAGCGTGCCACCACATAAGTCATAAGCATTGCTTTGCATAGTGCTTAGGGTTTCCTCAGGTTACCCCGATGACAGCAGCGTTTTGCCATGCTGCTAATGTAATGAAATGCTCACAGACCTCATGTAAAAATGTGTGGATATGCATGTGTGGTGTTATATAAGTGATCACAAAATGGATTTTTTTGCATCAATGGGTGAAGTTCTTGGTTTCTAGTAAGAACTGTGCTTGTCATTTTTCATCTTTTAAACTACATTAGCTGTACCTCAGTTGTAATACTTAGGCACCAGTCAACTGTTAGCCATTAGGTGTAAGCAGAATTGCTTTAAAATGTCAAATAATTTGTCCATGGACAGATAATAGAGCCAAGAATCTGTTTCTTCTGTGGCGTCTTCTGAATTCAGCGGGTACTTACTGTAATTCAGTAGGATCCCACAATGCAGAATGTTTTTATCTCCATATTCAGCCTTATGAGGTCAGGGTCTAGAATAATGTAAGAAATAGGAGCTTATCTCTTGGGAAAGAAGTGATGATGCATTCCAGGTAAGCATTCAGTACTCTCTGGGGGTGTCCATACTGCTCATAGCAGGAAGGTAGCTGCACGCTCCTGCTGCCTGTATGTGATCAGTGTTAACACAATCCAAGCAAAACCCCAGCTGAGTCCACACTAAAAAACCCTGCTAGGAGGGGAGAGTGTGTTCATTGAGAGAAGCCACTATGCTAAAGTATTGTGCAATTTTTGGATTGTTCATATCCAATGCAGAGCCCTCCCATGCTCGTTCAGAACTTGGGTCCTGTTTGCACGGCCCATGTATTTAAGTAGGATGCAATTCCACCACAATACATATTCTTTGTTTTTGGAAAGTGAAATCCTAATGCCAAATATTTTCCAAGAAGAAACTAAAGTAGCTGCTTTGTTTAGCTTAGCAAATTGAAAGCTGAAATAGGATCTTTCTTTCCAGTTGCTAAGAAATGAAAGGCATATGCAAAACGGAAGGGAAAAACTGAGTAAGCCAACGAAAAGGACTGGCACTGGACAAAAATGAGCATCAGCTGGCCAACAATGAGGTTTTTTCAAGAAATGTGAGGAGGAATTTTAGTCACCAGCTCACAGTGAGGCTCTGGATTGTCTTCCAATGGGAGCAGCCAGGCCAATAATAAAATAAACAAACAAACAAATAAATAAATAGATGCCTTAGGTTAAGCAGTGTCTTGTGTGATAGAATAGCAACGTGAAATTTCAGGATATTTGAGCTGACTACCCTGATAGTCCTCTGTGAGTCAGCATTTCTGTGTTCTTGTGGATGCATACCACAGCGGCCTGTGAGCGTCAGGTCCTCAATATCACAACAGCCACAGAGAGTGTGTATATGCGTATGTATATTTCTCATATACATATGTATTTACATATATTCATGCATTGAAAAAGTACCTTTGAAGGGAAAGTGATATCATAAGTTAACTACTTTCAGTTTACAGTAATGAAAGTAATGAAGGAGAGACTTGCCTGTTAGGAAGAAGGCTCTCACTCTTACAAATAACTGCAGGAACAATGAAGGAAAAGGCATATTGTCTAAGCAAATTTCATGTTGAATATTTATCTCTCCCACCACTTCCTCAGTGACTGTGCTTTCTGCTGTAACGTAATTCCCTGTATACTACACAGAAGGGAAATTGTTGCTACATTTCTGGTACCTTTAAGCTATAAATCTACTTGTCCCTTAGAAAGGAGTTGCCCTTAATGTGCATTTAATAATCTAATTCATCTTTAATTAATGTGGCACTACCTTGTGAGAAGCAGGAATAGTCTTCCTTCTGGCTGCCCTTGGCTCTGCAATAGAGCTCAGGGGATGAAGGTGAATAAGGTTATTTGTGCATTGATTTGTAGGCTCCGAGACTGTCACCGGAGTGGCTCCAGGGGTGCCCCAGGGATTCAGAGCTCTCAACAGCACTATGGCTGAGACCAGACTGAAACGCATGAGGGAGTAAGTAGCATATTTATGCGTGTTACCAATACTCAGATGATGAAGATTTATTTGAAAAACTGCAGAACAAAGCAAAGAAAACCATGTGGGTTTTCCCAAGCCCAAAACATCCCTTCAGCAAAAAATAGTAGATGTGAGGTCTTTACAGGTTGGATGCCTGCTTGCCTTCACAGAGGATGAAGGTTGACGTTACTGATTGTTTACTTGTAATCTGCACAATCACTGTCATCCTTACTGGAATTAGTTAGCTTTCACTGCTGTTGGTGTTGTTTTGAACTCTGTTTTCTTTATTAGTTCAGCACATGCCCATAAATCACCTGCAGATATCTGTGTTCGCTCCATGTTTGCTCCCTCAACCACTCTTCATTGTTACCTGGAATGAAAGGCTAATGGATTTGTTTCCCATGATGATATGGAGATTTAAACAAAACATGATTCCTGCTGTTGGCTGTGATTTTCAAATGACGTAGAGGATTTTACATGGGCAGCTCCCTTTGAAATTCATTGTCTAATTGCTTTCAGCATTATTGCAGCCCCATCTTTGTTAATAAAGATCTCAGTCTTAATAAAACAAAGACCTGTGCTTCCTTTCTGGAATGCAATGGTTACTGTATCTTGAGCTTTTCTCTTGATTCAGTAATTTCTGACCTTCCAAGATTTATTGTGCCCTAAAGTAGGTACTGATCTGATAATCATAATGACATGTTCTACCTGAACTCAAATTTTCTTTGCAGTGTTGCAACATTCCACTGTTCTCAGATTGAAAACTCTTTAAAAAAGGGCAGTTTTCTCTTGTGTGGGTGGACAGAGACAACAATATGGTGGATGTTATCAGAATACAAATAAGTTCAGTTAATACTAGCAGTTATTTAAGTGAATGCCTTAGAGAAAATGAATGTAATCAACGTTTTAAACAAACTAGAGTGCCAAATGCACCATGTGCTCAAGGGAAGTACCAATCAGACTTACTCCAGATAGTTTTATGATATTTCAAGCTGCAGCAGATCCTAGGGCTTCACTTCATGGCTTGGACTTCGTTGTGGAACCAGTCAGCGGGTCTCACAGTCTCCTGCTCTGATTGCTTTCCATTCCTTTTCCATGGAAAGGACTTAAAAAAAAAAAAAGCGCTATGTTGTGCCAACTATTTGCAGAGTGAGGTTGTTTTGTCAAAATGCCTACTTTACTAACAGCCTTTGCCTTGATGTTCTCATGGTAACAGGAGAGTTAAGTCTGAACTTCATGGTCATGGCCTTTAGGGCTGAGGTACAATTAAATAGCTTCTTTCAGATTCTGTCTTACCAGTGCTGTTTCATGGTTCTCAGTTTGTTGATTCTGATAGTAAAAGCATGTAGGAGTGGTTAAAGGTTGAAAAATTTACAAGTGCCGTTATACGATCCTTTGGAAATGTCATATTTCAGAGTAGCTTATAAACTAGCCATGTTCTAATTAAAAGCTTGATTAACTGCAGTAATTCACATTTAATGCATTAGACTTCTGGTTTTTGGAACACCTCCCTAGTCATTCAATTCCTGAATGAGAGCAGTCACCTGGGCTTGTAGGCCAAAAGACCCACGCAACCAGCATCTTGAGAACTTCCAGCAGACCATATCCTTGAATGATATTCAAGTTACATTCATTAAAAGAACAAATTTAAGGGGGAGGGGTGTGTTTTGGCGGAGGGGGGGAGGTAAACAAAGGTACAGATCTCCTTTTGTGCACTATAATAGCTACTAGAAGTCTGTTGAAATATTTACTCAGGTTATTGCCCTTTCTCCTAAGCATACTATGAGCATGCTGTTTTCTGAATATGTAAAGGTGAATGAATACATTAATTGCTTAGAAACTAAGGTGTTAGGCAAGGGTGATTAAATTTAAACTTGTGTTACTTGGTTTTACTCAGGAAGCTGCAGGCTTATGGTGGGGTCTTCCAGATGACAGGTTATAGAGAAAGTGAACGTGGGGGTTTTGTCTTAAAGAAACCAAGTAGCTTGAATTCTTAGGAGGAAGCTAGAGAGAAGAGCAGTGGAGACAGTGTGGAAGTGGAGAGAAATCTGTCTAGGTGGGAAGTCACTATAGAAACAGAGGTGGGAAGGTTTGGGATCGGTGCCATTTTCAGATGCTAGTGTTGGAGTCGTGTAAAATAACACAGAGCCCAATGACAAAAGGGCCTTTTAGCCATTTGTAGTTGACATGGTGGCTGGTATGGACTTGCAGAGCAGTGTGGCAGGACAGTCACCTGACAAGTCGCAATGTGCTCATTGCTTGAGTCATTGCAGTGTGCCACACTGAGTGGCACACTCAGTGTGGCACACTGAGTGTCTTCTTTGACAGAGAGGCTTGCTGTTTGTCACTGTACTGACTTCGGTAGATTCTGTTGGATCCTTGTGCAGGGCTTTATAACTGTATCCAAGCTGTGCTAAATGTCCTTACAGGAATGTAGAAGGAAGCCACAGATGTTCTTGAATATGGTAGGTAGGAATTCTTCGTCTTATCCTTTATTAAATGAAAAATATACAACACTCAGTGCTTAACCTATAGTCAGCCTGTGTTTATGTTTCAGTTGCCAGCTTCATTCACTACAGTCCCTGAATGTTTTTCTTGGCATCTTGTTTCCAATTCCCATTGCACTCTGTTCCAGCATTTTGAATTGCTGTCCTGTCAGCAAAGGTCATGATAAAATCACCTACTCCAGTGACAACAATTTCTAGTTTGTTATACTTTGTATAAATATTCATTGTAAAGTTTACAGCAGTAGAGATTTAACTTTAGCTTTCAGGCAGAGTTCATTCTCTCCACAGAAAGTTCCACTTCAGTGCTAAGCATTTCAATAGTGGGATTTTCAGTGGTGTTGATCAGAAGTCTCTGTTTCTTGAATGAGCTCACTCAAAGGTAATCTCAACTTTTTCTCATTATGCTCTTTCTCAGCCTGGCATGCTAACAGCAGGAACGTAAGCAAATACATAAATCAGAGTTCACAGAACCACAGAATGTTAGGACTTGGAAGGGACCTCAAAAAATCATCTAGTCCAACCCCACAGTCAGGGCAGGATCACCTTAAGTCACACAGGAACACGTCCAGGTAGATTTTGAATGTCTCCAGAGAAGGAGACTCCACAACCTATCTGGGCAGCCTGTTCCAATGCTCTGTCACCTTCACAGTGAAATATTTTTTCTTTATGTTCGCATGGAACTTCCTATGCTCCCGCTCGAGTTGTGTGGCTCATATGCCTTATATTGTGATTTTTAGACTGAAGAATCGTGTTAGATGCAGGAAACAGGAGGAGCTGTTTCTTGGTATTTTCTGTCGTGGTCACCAACCATCTCATTCTCATGGTGGTGGTTCCCATCCATGGTACTGGGTAACTTATATTAAAAGAGACACACCTGACACAGTTTGATCACAGTGAAGGGCCTGGAAGGACCAGAAGCTTGTGGAAAGTCTTATGATGTACGCTTGACATCTCAAGTCTGTGCAGGGTTTCATGATCTAAAGTGGCAAAACAAAGGTGAGAAATAAGACAAGTGTGTGCAAAAATCTGTGGAAAAAGCCTTAGTGGGGGTTTCAGTTGATTTGGCTATAGTCACAATTACATCTCGTGATGTTATGTAGCATATGTATTCCAGGTGTCCAGTGAGTGGAGGCTTTCCCTTGCAGTGTATTCATCACTCTGCTCAAAATCCTATTCTTGCCTTTATAAAACTCAAGATTTGCTTTTTACAGAGTAAGACTAGTTATTGAATAACAGAATAGAATGTATATCTTGTGCTCTCTTTCCTGAAAATGTAAAGAGAAATAGAAACATAGGAAATGAAGAAAAAAAACACTTTGCACAGAGTGTTTTGTGCTCCTTTGTGAAAGTGTCCATGAATATATACAATGAGTCATTTTAATAGCCATGAACTTTAATATGCAGTTCAGAATTCAATGAAGTATATGTCAGTAAAAGGAAAAGGCTTTTATGCCCCAAATTTTAAGTAAATTAAAATCCTTTAGCACAGCAGTAAGCACCTCTTAGTCAGTCCCTGAAGTCTTACACACAGCAGCATACCATGATCAGGCAAAAGACTTCATCATCTCCTGCTGAGTGTAAGTAAAGCCGTCTTTCAGAAGTCATGGAGAAAAGGCATTTGGTGATATTTTTATTCTCTTCCTATGAATGCTTATAACACTATTGCTTTAGACTCATGAGCAGTATGCATATATGCTGTGCTTGTGGCATTGGCATCAAATGTATCGTTTATCTTAAAAATTCAGAAAGAAAGGTCACATTGAAGTCATTGAATAAGCGCTGGATATTCTTTAATATAAGCAGTCCTAAAAATGCATAAAGTATGGAAGACTTTTTGTACATTTATTTCTGCACATTTTTAACTACTGCAGTAATGAAACTAATTATTTGGTTTAGTGTTTTATTAGATGCTGGATGAACCTTCCTAAGGGCCAGCTCTGAGCCTTCTGAAACTGGTTTTGTAACAGACATCACTTCTTTCTAATATCCAACCTAAATTTTCCCTGGCGCAGCTTGAGGCCATTACCTCGAGTTCTGTCGCCTGTTACTGGGGAGAAGAGACCAACCCCCGCCTCACTGCAACCTCCTTTCAGGTAGTTGTAGAGAGCAATAAGGTCTCCCCTCAGTCTCCTCTTTTCCAAACTAAACAACCCCAGCTCCCTCAGCCGCTCCTCGTAGGGCCTGTTCTCCAGACCCTTCACCATCCTCGTTGCCCTTCTCTGGACACGCTCCAGAATCTCAACATCCTCTTGAAGTGAGGGGCCCAAAACTGAACACAGTACTCGAGGTGAGGCCTCACCAGTGCAGAATATAGGGGGATAATCACCTCCCTGGTCCTGCTGGCCACACCATTCCTGATACAAGCCAGGATGCCATTGGCCCTCTTGGCCACCTGGGCACACTGCTGGCTCATGTTTAGGCGGCTGTCAACCAACACCCCCAGGTCCCTTTCCGCCAGGCTGCTCTCCAGCCACTCCTGCCCAAGCCTGTAACGTTGCCTGGGGTTGTTGCGACCAAAGTGCAGGACCCGGCATTTGGCCTTGTTGAATGTCATATTGTTGGCCCCAGCCCAATATTATTTTCTGGTAATATTTTCTGTCTGGTGATCTCAAGACATCTTAGACCATAACTACAGCTTTTTGTTTGTCATGGGCTAAGCCAAAATACTACAGATCCATCCTTCTACTCACAGTTTTTCTCAAATCTTGAGACACCAGTCTCCTTCTCTCAATTGCTTAAGACCAAATGAGCTAGCTATAGAAACACATCAAATGTCTTAGCCCATGAGTTTCTCTTTCTTTTACTGTTAATCTATTTACTATAATTGCATACTTACCTTTCAGATACAGATTTGAAAGCCTGAAATATTTTGATTTTGCTGTTTACAAGCAAGTGAAGTTGAGACTATAGTTAAACTCACCAGGAACACTAGGAGAGTTAAATCTGCCTTTATGTGACCAAGCTGGGAAACTTGGTTCTTGGCTCCTGTCGGGGATGAGTGGAAGTTTCTGTTGTTTGTGAGCTGTTAGTGTCCCAAGGCAAACAACTGAGATAGAAAGTGGGAATGGGTAAATCCTGGCCTCTTCCTGCCTAAGAAGAAATGAAGGTGAGCGAGGCAGTTGCTACTGCCCTGGAGTGTAAGCATCCTCTGCAACAGATGTGGTAGTTTCCTCTCAAGGCCAAATCTGGAACTGACATTCTGCTTCCCCAGGCATTTTCTGTGCACCTTCATTCACCTCCTTCCACTGTTTATGTTTTTCCCCTTTCTACAACAAGAGTTGTTACCTCTCTTGCTGTCTTGACCCTCTGCCTTCTGCTATGTTATTTGGACTGCTACCCAGGAAGGAAAAACTAGGCAAAGTCTCAGAGCACCCAAAGAAGCAGAGCTCCACTCACTTCCAAAAGGACCAAGGTATCCTGGAGATGGTTATCTCGTGAATATCTTCCAGGTGATGGATTGACAGCTGCTGGTCAATTTCTGGTGGGGTCCTAATCTTTAGGACTCCTCTAGGGTGCTAGCCTGATTCTCTTTCAGGCTGCAGGCACATAGCATTTCATCCATTTTAGTGGTGGTTCAGCTTTAGGACCTCAGTTACTCTTCACAGCTAACTCCAGTATGCCTGAGCTCAACAAAAGTTGCAGGACATCCATAATTCAATTGTTAGATAGGAGTGTACTGATTATATAGATCTTGGCGTGTTGCTCTGCCAGCTACAAGCAATGTAGGAATTGAACAGCTGTTAATGAAAGTTGTTGACAACAACTGTATGTTTTACCAATTTCTTTTTTATTTGCTTTTGAGGATTGTGTGTATGTATTGCCCAAGCCCAATCATTGCGGAAAATGGAATTACATATTAAAATCCCCAGTCACTAATCCAAATGTTGTTGAGTTTTCAACCAGTCTGTAGTGTAGAACATATGTTGGCTTCTTTAAAATACTCTCTGGTATGAAGTCCCAGCTCTGTAGCCTAAATTGAATCCGTACTAGGTTGTTTGTTGTATCTCAGTGTAAAAATGGCCACAAATATCAAAGTTTAGTTGCTTTGTTTGTTGTCCTAGTAAAGGTGACAAAGATTAAGGATCCAGTTCAGCAAAGTACTTCAGCATGTACATGTTAAACACAAGTAGTCCATTGTCTTCAGAAAGGAAATAGATGCTTAATGTTATGCAAATATTCAACTGCATGGCTTAATCAGGCATTGAATGGACTAGTCCTGCACAACAAACACACAGTCCAATTCTAGCAACCTTTCTTAGGTGTCTATGAACTTCTCTGGGCCCTCTTTGTGGAGAGACACAGGATAGTTCAGAGCAAATGTTTTGGGCTCCTATTCTGAATTTACCAGTAACACTTTTGTTTGCTTCTTCCTGGTGCCAAAAGTGGTAACTGATAAGGTAAGTGTATAAAATTAGGCTCAAGTGACCATTCACTTTGCTTTTACCTGTAGTTGTATTTCTCGCAAATCATAGATTGTTCTTTGAGAAGCTTAATGCTGCTCCTTTCTGTCCTGCCTATGGAGATGGGAAAAGCACATCACCTGCCAGTGTCATCGTTTCATCAGTTTGGAGCAGTGTTACTAATGATTACTTGGTGATCTTAAAGGTCTTTTCCAACCTAGTGATACCTAGCACTTTGTATAAAGAGAATAAACGAAGTAGCTGCAGCGAGGGTATCTATTAGCTAACATACAAAAGGGCACAATTAAACTTTGAAATATTTTTTTGGGGTGCTCATCCTGGTGCTTATTTTGCATGTTACTTAAACTTCAGCTCTAACCCTTAAAGTATAAAATTTTGTGAACTTACTTAGGTATGTAAAGAAAGCTCAGAGTTTTTCCAGATTTCTCTACTGAGTTGCATGTCATAGATCCATGAGCCATTCTGTAATCCCAAATTTTTAAGAATTGTTTATACAGTGGACAGTAATGTCAAAATTGCTTTAGCACTAGAGAGCTTTTATCCAGCAACAAAACATATAAAATTATAAGTATAGACTCACGCATTTTGAAAGATCAAGTAGCCCCAAACACTCAAAACATTAGGAGAATTTGACTAATACATGTTTTTGTTTTGCACAAAAAGCATGATTTCCCTAGTTTCTCGTGCTGTGCATACATAATACATAGATTGAGCTGTTCTGCTTTCTAGCGCCTTGATTTTGTCAATAGTTTGCAAATGTGAGAATGCTTTCATGCGGCATTAATTATATAGTCTATTTTCAATACAGAACTACTTAAAGAATCTTGATTAGATGTGTATACTAGGTGCAACATTGTGACCTTGGGAGGTTTGGCACCTTGGAAGGAAGGAGGCACTTGGGAGAAATATAGGTAGGAAACACTCAAAGGGCATTCACCAAACTCTTGCCAGGATGACCAGTGTTTACTGTTTCCCACATTGCACCTGTTTTCATCTGCTTGCTACTCTAAAAATGTACTTGTCTGTAAGAAACATCTGTCCTTTTCCTGCTTTCCTTCATCATGTTTCTTAATCATCTAGTGATTGATTTCTTTTATATACATAAGTCATTAAATCTTATATACCCAGTGTTGAAGGAGGTGAGCAATGCAGAGTTTGTAACATAAAAAATTCCCATGGGGTAAAACACCAGAGGCTGGGCAGCATAGAGGCATCTTTCATGAAGAAGTTACCAGACACAAAACACTGCGTTTGCCATCACTCCCGGGGGAACAACCACCAATTCTGAGGGTGCAGCAGGATCGGGGGTGGCTCTGTGACAGATCTGTCTCCTTCTGCAATGAACCTTCCTGCTGAACAGCTTGTTTTTGTGAGATGTTGGTCTTCAGAGAGTGGAGATACCAAACCAACTGTGCTATATTCATGGTAGTACATGTACTGTGTTTACATTAGCCAGATATGGACAAACATAGTTGCAAAAACAGAGGGTACCAGTATTTGTGTGGCCTAACCTGGCTCTTAGCTTTAAGGTGACACATTAGACATGTATCTCCATTAACACTTTTATGCAGGAAAATCAAAGGAGCTGAGTATTGGAAAACACACTATAGCTTAAAGGCAACTTCTCTGATTCACTCATGTTTTAGAATGAGCTTGGGTTTTATCTTTGGGAATCTAATAGCTGAAGCAAAATATTAAGATAGCATATTGTGACTGTTGTTCTTTAATAGAAATCTTCTTATTCTTTTATATGCCATATTTTTTGGCATTTAGATGTACAGTTATTTGACATTCCAGATTTGAGACCAAGGAATAACTAGGATTCTGATGTATTAAATGTTTACCTTTTGGGGAAAAGATAAATGGTCTAAAACAATACCGCCTTTTTTAAATCCCCAAATAGCTGAAAACAGTGATGCTAATACGCAGATGTTTTTGTTACTGCTGAGCAGTGCTTCTACAGAGCCAAGACCTCTTCTACTTCTCGCAGCCCCCAACAGTGAGTAGGCTTGGGGTCCCCAAGGAGTTGGGAGGGGACACAGCTGGGACAGCTGAACCCAACTAACCAAAGGGATATTCCATTAACATAAGCCATCATGGTCAGCAGATGAGGCTGGGGGAAGAAGAAGGATGGAGGGGATATTTTGAGTGATGGTGTTTGCCTTCCCAAATAACTGTTGTATGGGATGGAGCCTTGATTTCCTGGGGATGGCTGAATAGCTGCCTGACCATGGGAAGTGGTGACTTATCCTTAGTTTGTTTGTGTGTGCAGCTTTTGCTTTACCTGTTAAACTGTCTTTACTTCAACCCACGAGTTTTCTCACTTCTAGTCTTCCAGTTCTCTCCCCTATCCCACCATGGAGGCAGTGAGGGAGCAGCTGCCTGGTGCTTGCTGTTCACGGGGGTTAAACCATGGCACATATTTAACACAATGTGGCTAAAAACAATGCTGAGGTTGAGTAAAACTATACATAGTAAAATTTCACATTAAGGTTGTTATATGGAAATGCATACATCTGTATCTTTTCCTTTCTCTGACAGGCAAATTGTTGGTTTTATAACTGTTATTTTGGTGTGAGACAGTAAAACAGCAGACAACCCCCCAAAAAAAATAATTAAAGCCATGTAAAAGTCTTCATCATTAACTCTAAATTATCACACAGATGAATAAGAGAGATGGCCGTTACGTTCCTAATCTCCAACACTTATGAGAAATATTAATTGGCTTTTCAGAGATAACTACTATACCCTTGCATGCCCACATCGAAGAAGCAGCAGTATATCGTGCTGCTCTTCAGACACAGCTGCCTATAACAAATGCATAAATAAAGTAGATGGCATCAGGTATGTGTTAAATGTGCCTTGAATTTTTGTTTGATATTGATCAGTGATGCCGAATGAGCTAGAGGGATGGCTTTTCAATGACTCATTGTATGCCATAACAATGTTAATAAAACAGGATCTTGTTAAAAATAATTTTACCAAGGCTAGGAAATCTCAGAATGTGTATAAAGAGGCTGCAGCACAGGGAAGCGTTTCAGATAATTCTTCATGGGCACTAAATGGTGTCAATTTCGCCTGTCTTATCTCCCCAAGAATAGCCATCTTATATAAATAAGTAAACTTGTTTCCTCTCTCATTTTTAGTCTCAGCAGTAAATTTAATATAGTAAGACTTTAAAATTGCAATATTCAGGTTTGATTTAACTTACTGTGTTTTGTTGTGGTTTGTTTGTTTGTTTGTTTTTTCTGTGGGAAAACCTGGAAAAAAATCTCCTCTTATAAGAAACTATATTCTAATTTAGCAGTAGTGAGAATTCAACTAGAAGCTCTAAATTCTACTTCACGCTTCCTCCAAGAGCAGATGTCAGCTTCAATTACTATTTTACAAATGTTTTTATCTCAGAAAATGACATGCATGGAGAATGTTATTGTTGATGTTTCTTCAGATGTGTGTCTACAGCTTTTAATAATAAGATCCTGCTTAGCTCATGGGAAAACATGTCCTAAATATGCTTTAGATTTTGTGAGTCTTTGAAGTAGGACTTCAGAGAGTTTTGTTTGCAATTACATTAAGGTGCTTTAATTCAGAAATTATGAAGTAATTAAGGATGAATTATGAACATTATCATTGTGTCTTCAAGTGAAGAAATTTTCATTCAGCAGTAATATGATGGAAGTCAAAGTCCACTGAGGCTTGAAGGTGAAGGTAGGGGCTAATATTAACAATTCAGATTTTTTTTTCACTAGTTTTATATAAAAAATTTTTACATTTCCTTTTTTTTTCTTTTTATCCCCTTTTTGTAGTCTTTGCCATACTTTTCACGTTCCCAAGATTGAGCAGCTGTCAGAACTAGAAAGGTATTGCCCTACCTTTAGAATTAAGTTCCTAAAAACTAAATCATGGAACTTACAATGCACTTCTAGCAGATCTCTAAGGGTCTTTATAGAGCAACAAACAAGCTTTGCTACAAATGGAGTTTTGAATCCAGGGCAGTTTCTTTCAAGTTCCAGAGAAGTTTTAATCATTCATAGCCAGTAATGACAACATACTGAATGACAGGCAGATAACTTCAGAGGAAAGGGACCTTTTGTATTGTAACTGTGATAAACCTGTTTGTTTGCTGAAGTGTGAGATGCTGTAGCAGATACTTTAAGATTTTTTTTTTCTGATACTGTTAGAAAACAACATTTTGTATGAGATCAAAGATATGTAATTTCCTGATTCTTTTGCAGAGTCATTTCAGAAGGTAAATGTAACAATTGTAACAAACAAGACACAATTGTACTGTTTTAAAGAGGAATATAAGGTTAAAAAATAAATGCTTAGAAATAGAATGTTCAGGGATGAATTAGTTGGATGTATTGATGGGAATCCTAAGTAGTGCTGCTGGACTCCATAGGGACTAATCTTGTTTTGTGGCTTTTGTCAGTGCTGCATAAAAGGTAGGTGTATTGTAATTGATCTCCAGAGCAGAAAAGAAATGTTAATATGTAGCTAGTAGCAGAATAGTCAAAATAAAGACCTGCGGGATAATAGAATATTTCTTGTTCACCCAGGGAAAGATTTACAACTTCCTCAACCTGTTGAGAATACAACATTATTATATTGTCAAATTTTAGTAATTTTGCACTGATGTGTAGGAAATCAACTGCAAATCACCAGATAGCCTGATAAATTCATTTGAACCCAGATCCACTAAATTACTTGGACCGTTTTTAGACACACTTAGTGTAAAATTGCAGTTCTCAGGGTTCCTGTTTAGCTCCCTTCTAATGCTGGCAGTGAGTCAAAGCAGTAAGAACCTCTGATTTTGTTGATGTTCATGCTATTTCTCACATGCTTAGAAGGTTCTATCCATGTCAGACCCCAGTCCATCTCATGCCCAATCCCCATCTTTATCCACAAATCAGGTATCTGTCTGCCTCTATAGCTTTTGGAGCCAAAAGCCAAAAACTCTGGCTGTTTTCCTCCAGGCATGGGTTGTGTGTTGCACAAATGCTGGCAACATGAGCCATTTTATTTCAAAACACACTGTGAAACTCCACAGCCCTGTGCCTCCTCTGTCTAGAGCACTGGGACCAGTAGGAAGTTGGCGAATCTCTGACTGATGAATCTCTTGCAGTTTGCAGTGAGAAAGCGTCCTCTCTGGGTACTTGTTTATAACCTGGTAACCTGGATTTCTGTTCTGAGGACTGAAGAACTCTAGGGACTGCTCATACTGTTTTATCCAGGGACTCTTCCATGCAAATAACATTTGCACATACCTCCAGTGCTGTCCTTAGTCCTCAGTCTACCCAGAGTTATCCTTTGTTGTTGCTTATTGTCTTCCAGCCCAATATATCCATTTTCATTCAAATCAGAATGAAGGTGAAAGAGAGGCATGAAGAGTCCTTCATCCCCTGATCTAGCTGGTGACCATTGTCACCAGCACTGTCTCCTGCACTGGGAGGCGTGGGCTTGAATCTCCTTCTACCCCCAGGTTTCCAGCTCTCTGGGTGAATACTGTAACCACGGACTCTAGAGTAAAAGGAGGCAACTAGGTAACTGTGTGGTCACATTGAATTGAATGGTCCTGGGTGATGATTCCAAACTTCATTAAAGCCAGTCAGATTTAGGATATACCATTCTCCAGTTCTCGGCTGTTGTGTTGGATTGATGCCTCTTTTGGGTGCTTCCATTGTACAGGAGGAACAGAATTAAATCACACTGTGGTAAATTTCATTGCATGAATAAGATGCTTAAAAGTTAGGAAACACAGTGCTCAAATGCCAGCAGTGAATCCCTCCATATATCTAAGCCACTGTAACAGTGAGACAAAAGAACAATCCGAGACACCGTATTTAAGTATGTTATTGTGTGTCATCCTGGGTCAAACCCTTGCTTGGGAGGGACTGATGTAGCTCCTTTGGTTTCAGCATAATGAAAACCAGCGTAGGGCAGTGTAGGGTGGGGTTCAGTCTCACTAAGCTTGTTAGAGTAATGAAAGCCTAGACATCAGTTATCCCCTTTGCTTGTGTAGTTCTGACAAAGAAAGGGGTGGATGGCTCATTTCTGGGCGAAAATAGTGGATTTGTAAGTGAATGAACTAAACATTAGCACAAAAAGTGTAAATGCCAGCAAATCAGTAAATATGGCCAAATGGAAGCTCACACAGCACATTGGGCAGCATGTAAGACATAACCATTTCAAAACCGTAAATGCAGGTGTCCATGTGAAACAGAAGTAACTATAAACAGAAAGGCAGTGCAAAATCTGTAACTGTGCCTCCATCAGACATCACATGGATGGAAAAAATATCCCCCGGCATAGGATCAGGGCCACAATGGGCAAAGCTCACTTTTGAGGAATCCACTTCCCCCATCCCTCTGTCAGGATGATAGATTCAGTCAGTAACATCTAATTGACATTTACTGCCATCGTTCCCACACTTCTGCCTCTGTGACAGAAAGCATGTGATGTGGTAGGAGACTCGCATTAATGCAGCTCTCGTGTCCAAACAGAGCCTTATGTCGTCTTTTGTAAAAGCAGGTTATAATTTTTGTTACCTACCCCTTAATTTTCAACCTAGGAACATTTTTTTCCCCTAATTCTATTGTATCAGCTATTACACAGATGAGCTGATTTCAGTGCTCCTGCCAAGCTTTAATGAAAAGATTTGAATCTGCAGGTCAACGTTTATTAGCAGAAGCAATAGTCCTGATGTATGTGTTTGCTTAATTTTTAATCTTTAAATAGACAGGGCTGCCAAAAAATTAAACATACTTGTCTAAGAGGGAGAGAGGAGTCAGTAAAGGAAGGCATTGATGAAGTAGCAGTCATTTCAAAGTACCTTCTCATGTATTGATTTTTTTTTAAGGGTTGAAGAGAAATACTGTGATATTTCCCAGGAAGTTTTGTGAATAAATGCACATTATTTGCTAAACAAATCCCTATCTATTCTATCCTGTTCAGCTTTCTGTGCTAATTTAATTGCCAGGTTCCCAGTGTCTGAGAATTAATCACTTCCATCCAACAGTTTGTTTTTTTTTTCAATTTTCTGTGAACATCACCATTGGTAGAAAAAAAGTTTCCAGTTATGGGAAGCAGGATTGAGTGCAGAGATTCCAGTTTGGCCCAGTGGCTTCTGGTCCTGGGTCTTGGCTTTCTGTGCCCCAAGCTCCTGATGTGTCAGGAGCCAGCAGAATGGGTAATGTGTAGCCAAAGGTGGAGTCACAGCTGGTCATGAGAGCTGCTGAAAAGCAGAGAGCAGAGGGGATGTGAGGACAAGTGTTTCCTCCTTGTGAGATCAGAGCAGTCATCTATGATATCCCTCAAGCAAAACTACCATATCAGATGTATTGTCCATTTTGACCAGAAGTAGGTCCTCCTAGATAAAACACCGTGATTTTTCAGAAGTCTTTCCCATGCTAATAAAGTACACCTGCAGTATGTGGTGGTTTTGTTGTGCAGGTGCAACTATTTAAACTGCTGTTAGGAAGTCTTGTGCACTCTTCCTCTGAACCCGCGTGCGGAGCAGTAGTGCTGAGCCTTGATGCTGGCACCAGGACATGTCTCATCCCTTTCTCTACTCCTCTATAGCTCAGAAAGGGTGATCTTTGGTGTGGCAACCAACTGAGCATCCCTCAGCATCCCCTATGCCCTAGGTGCTGGCCATGCAGCCTGCTGCAGGCAGCATGAGCCCAGGGCCACAGGCAGCCCCCTGGGGCAGTGGGCACTGCCCTGCAGACAGAACTCATGCTCTGCTCCTGCTTTTGGCTGGCCATGCAGGCAAGCACGCTGTGTGCAGAGGTGGGGAGCAGTTCAAAGCCCCTATCAGGGGCAGTACAGGCAGTAAATACTGTAAAGGCACGTTAATCCTTTGTAAATAGCAAGCAGCTCACTGCCAGTGTGATAAATGAGGTGGTTCCCAGTCTGGAACAACTCTAGGATCCATCTCTCAGTTTACATTAATCTGAATTTGTAGAAAGCAGCATGTGACACAGGCTCAGTGGAAAGGGAATGTGAGTGCAGATTCTCAGACTGAAGTTTTAGGGTACTATAAAGCTCACTTTCCAGTAGCTCCTTTTTGTCTGATACAATTACCACCAAGAAAGTGATAAGGCATCAAATGTGTTAACACACTAGAGACACAGTATGTGTAATGCTTGAGAAATATGTGGCAGCATTAGATTCTCTGATCATTTTAGTAAGATCCATTTGTCAGAGAAACATTGTTGAGATATGCTGAGGAGGTTTATTGAAGAGATCTTAATGTCAAAATAGATTTTCTAAAAAAACCAAAAAACCACCATAACAAAAACAAAACCATAAAACACCACCACAAAGCAATCAAAACCCCAAATACTCCTTAAATCCTAGCAAAATGCTAGTAGGAGGACAGGCTGCTTACCATGACTTTACCTAACCAAAATAAGACATTTGTTAGAGCAAATTGCAGAAGTTTCCTCTAAGTGATCCCAGTTAGTCTAGCTCAGCTCCTGCATAAGTGAAGGGCATCATTACTCCTAAAATATGCAAGTCTGAAGGAAAAGACCATCTAAGCTCAACTTCAGTGGCATATTAAAGAAAGAAAATATGATTCTTGTGGTGGACAAATGGAGAGCAGGCAGATAGGTTTTGATAGACTGAAGGACAATTACTCCAATATTTTCATCCAAATATTATGAAGCCATCACTGAGTGGAAAATTTTATGTTACCAGAAGGCCAAGATGTTGGCCTTTAGAAAAAATTCTGTTCATTGTCTTGCAGAATGCAAATGGATCTTCTTTATAAATCAACATTGAGGTCCTATGAGTGTGTTCTTTGTAGCTGAATTACAGATCTGTCTTCTGATAAAAGGAGAGTGCTGTAGGAAAAGAAAAAAGGTGCCAGCTCATGCTGATCGTGTACAACAGTTTCCTTGTTATTTGATAGAAACTAAAATAAAGCAACAAGTCCTGAAATGTGTTTGTTCTCACAAAATGCCACCAGTGTATGACTGACTGGGGATGCTCCTTTGGGTTTTGATGTAATCCAGGAGCAATAATAGGTGTGTGGATACTGGGCTTGCTGTATCACATTCAGCATGAAACGGGATCTTGGTTTGTAACAACAACAATGGCAATATTGCCATGACTTTACTACATGGCCAGATTTTTACTCCTGGGCTCTTTGTATAACAAACAATCATAGAAAAATTCTCCAGGAAATTTTAGTTCTTTGTACTGTCAGACAAATAAAGTGCATCATTATGTCATTTTAATAAATAATATTTTTAGCTACAAAATTATGAAATATCAGTACTAGCTATTGCTTGAAGAAATAAATAATGTGGATTAACTTTGGCCTGACCTTCATGTATCCCCAGATCTGCCATTGCAAAGCTGGGAGCAGAGGTGTTTGAGGCTGTTTACAGCTATCTCAAGCAAGCAAAACAGCAGGATACCAGTGAGGAGGAGATCAAGAGATGCCTGGAGAAACTGGTTTCTAGAGCAAGCGATTGCTTTGAAGTGGATCAGCTTCTCTACTTCGAGGAGCAGCTACAGGCTTCAGAAGCACATCTTCAGATGTAAAATGTGTGCCAGTAATGGGACTGGAAATAGCAAAGAGGAATGAAAGTGCTGAGCTAGCTTCTTCAGGGCAGCAAGCAAGTGCAGGAGGTATTTGCAGGAAACTCCCTGAAGGTAACGTAACACAAAAGCACGTGAGTTATCTCTATTTAAGATTCCAGACAACAGTGAGAAAATATGATGGGTAAGTATGATACAGATTACAGGGTCAGGAAGAACAACAAATGTTTGTGGCAGTGAATGGGAGGATTCACCCTTACCAGAGTCCCTTTTTCACCACTTAGGGCACAAAGAAAGGTATTGTCCCAGGCCTTGGCCAGGCACCAGTCCGCACTTGGAGCATCACTGGCAAAGCTGCCTCTGATGGGAATGATGCAGGGTTAGACTCCAGCTGCTTTTGATTCCTGCACTAACTGATCTTCATGACATTTAAGCCCATATTTTTTATTCTTTGGCAGATTTACCTTTGAATATATATGTATATGTATAGCTTCTCAGCCACTAATTGTCCTCTTATTGTTCATTGTTCAAAAGGACTGTATTTAATCTGCGTGATTTTCAAAGGAGCTGTGACACATGTCTAAGTGCATCTTTATGTGCATGTATGCATGCTCACATACACAGAGATAGGTACGTGTATCCATAGAGGCAGAAAGCTGTCTAACCATACATCTGTGCCTGTATAGAGACAGAAATGAGGTCTGAGCCATAGCTGATTATGTTAGCCAGGAATCTTTGCTGTGACTTCTGAGTGTTTTGGATCCTATTCATTGTATGAAGATGAAACAATAAACTGGGGGGATGGGTTTTTTGCATGCGGCTACTGTTAATGTTTTTTCTTAGTGTTTAAGCTCCTTCCTTTATATGCATCACATCTTTATGGATTTCAACTGTGTATCACTCTGATTATATACCTCATATTTTCCTTCTACCTCTTCTCTTTTGTTCTGCATTCTGAGCACTTTCATCCATCTGTGTAAAACACTAAAGGATAAAAATATGGTAGAATCTATAGATGAATCTCAAACTAATGTGGACCAAATTAATTTTAGTCATTGAGCCCATTATCATAATCCTCGTTTCCTGATTTTTGTGCCACAACTCTTAAAGGACTCAGGGACTCAATTAAATAAATTCATAATATAGCACAACCACTGCTGTTTGACATGAGATGCATTATTTATGACTAAAGATACTGGTATTGATAGGAAATTAAGCATGCCACTGATCCATCTTCGGGACAAGCTTGAAGAGACTCAAATGGAAAGGTAAGTAGAGTCATCTAAATCCACCTCAGCAGTCACACAAACTGAAGAAGCAAAGGACAAGGCCATTTACAGAAGACGTAGCATTGTACTTCTAACACAAAGTAATTGGACAATCTGACATGTCTGATTTCAGACTTTTATTTGGAATACATAGTGTTGTGAACTGGAGGCTAGAATCCACTCTGATGTTTGTGGAGGTAAGGAACCTTTTTTTTTTCTTCTTCTGTGTGGTGGTGCATATCACATATGTGGAGAGACAGTTTGAAGTGCTGATTCTCAGTCAGGTTTCATGTTGTGTCTTGTACATTTGCTCCCTGTCCTTCTCAATGTTGTGTTTGCATACTTGCTTCCATATGTTCTGTACACAACTTCATTTAAGGGCATTTAAAAAGAGAAGTGCCAAAGTCCAAGACATTGGATGAGTGCTTGGATGTTGCAGGGACTAAAATGTTGACAAAGAAGAGTAACTAACCCATGGTGGGAATAATGTCAGGGGGAGATAATCCTGACTGCTTACCTCTGGCTGTGATTCAGGGTGGTTTATCACAAAAACTTCAAAACCAGCCTGTGTAAGCAATCATTTCCTTTTTATTAATGAGGAATACTTCTTGAGACATTTTCTGCAGCATGCAAGAAAGAAAAGCTGCAAAGGACTGGGTCAGGCTCTCTAAGGCATTAAAGCACTAGGGAAATCATTAAAGGACAACCCTTGCAGCCTGGAAAAATGGTTTAGCCATGCAGATTGCCCTGAGGGACATGGTTGCTCCCTGATGAGATGTATGTTTGCTTGTTACACAAGAAATCACAGCACCTTTTATAGTTACTTCAGTTACTTTCTTCTCTCTGCAGGATATGACCTTAAAGTCACATGAGGATCTGGAAGCTACTGCTTTACTGGTTACATGCTTTAAACCACACTTTGATTTGTGGGTTTTTTCCATCGATCACACCATAATTAAACGATGTGGTATACATATTAAATTCAGCAGGAAACTTTGTCTTTGAACCTGGGGGGAAGGTTTGGATCAGGAGTTCAACTCAATTCTGCAGCTCACCTGTTCTGCAGCTGGCCTTTGGGCTGTTTTTACAGGTACCTGACGGTCTCCTCCTGCATTTACTCAGCCACAAATTAAGTGGCCTTCAGTGGGGACTTTGTGTGCTACCCCCAAGTTTGTGGTGATGTACATGTGGATCTATAGAAAAGAAAATTAGAAGGTCTATTGTCAGAAAATTGCCATATTTTTGTTTTCTAACACGTTGTAAATATTCCTGTGGTGTTAGTATTATCTTGATGATGCATAATACACTGTTCTTTATTTTTGTGTGACATTGTTAGCATAAACTTTTGTGGCATTATGCATGTGCACACATGCACATGCACATCTCCTAGCGAATCTTCTCTTGAAGCTGCCATGGGCTGAAAATGATTAGTGCCTCTAATGATCCTATTTCAGACTAAGTTGATCAATTAAGATTTTATAAAAACATAGAGAGACACATGAATCAAAGATCATGATGGAGAACAGCTTACACGCCGTAGGGTAGAGAGGCTGGTGCCTTAGTGCTGGATAGACTGTCTCTGCTGAGATTAGGGAAGCTGTGTTTGAAACAGTGGTATGAGTATTAAAGGTAACAGCATTAATTGAGATGCCTTGTTGATAATCTCTCTATATGGTTATCAGATTATTTTTCTGTAATCAGGTTTAATCTAACAAGAGAGCGGTAAATTTTGAATTGACAAAAATCACATGGTACTGAATCCCTATAGATGGGTAAGTCCTTAGAAATGCAAAAAGAAAAGAGAAAACAGGAGTGGTCTCTAATCATAATGTCCGTTAAGCAATGGTCAAGCCCAGTCAGGCTTTTAATGGGTCTTACTCATTTACCTGAACAGGTAAATCTACAGAGAAGCCTTACTAGAATGAGTGAGGCAGAACAAATTCATTACATTGCCTATTAGACACATGCAATGACTTGCATAAAAGAAAAAAAGAAAAAAATCTCTTGTTATGAGAACACATCTTGTGTGAGATACGTTTAACTTTCAGTTGTATTCTGCTTGATGGGGGGGAAGGGCTTAAGATCAAGGAAAAAAAACAAGTCACTGTCTTTTATGTATGAAATGCATATGTGAACACATAAATGAAATACAAGCAAGTTCATATCCAGCAAAATCCCATTGCTGGTGCTTATTAGCAGAAATCGATGAGGGAGGAGGAGAAGGATTGTTAGTACCTTAGATCCTCGTTAATAAAAAAAGCAACAGAGCTGCTGGAAGTAAATATGAGGAAATAAATGTAAAGACATTAGATTGCTGAGGACAGAGCTTCATAAAAGGTCCCACCTGACCTACAGATCTGTGCCAAAAGCTTCGCAGGCATCAAGTGGCCTTGCTGCTCTTTGTATTGACTCGCGTGAAAATGCTGCAATCTGTGTGACTTGATGCAGAGATATTGCAAACAAAGGAAGTGAGGTGAGTAATTATGTAATTATTTGGGGGCTTGAACCTGGTAAAAGGGGGCTCAAACTATAACAGGAAAAAGAACATTTGATGTTTTTTTATGACATACAGAACTGCCAACATCTTGTCCACAGCTGGATTAGGAGGCAGACCTATTATTTTCACAGCAAACCAACAGTAAACCCTTTCTTAGAGGATCTGCCAGATAATCCCTAGAAGGCATCAGAGTCCCCTCTCTATAAAATGAATTAAAGTTTTTCCAGTGTCTGGAAACCCTGCCTACCAGAAAGGACCTGGCTCTCCGAGTGCTGCCTTGTGATGACCAACTCCAAGATGCCCTCAGGGCCAAACCACAAACCTGCAGCTGGCACAGCTAGAGCTCACCCCAACCACTTCTGCCTCTCAGTCCACACCCAACTGGGATTGAGCAGATACATGAGTGAAAAAAAAAGGTAGAAGGCATCAAAGCAGGCTTACAGGTGACTCTAAGGCTGACTTTTCAGTGCACTCTAGGTGCAACTGCTGTTGTCTGAGGTTATTTACAGGCTGGGAGGAAAAAGGCTCAAACAGGAGATTAGTTTGTAGGCAGGAACAATAGGCCTGCAGGCATACTCGATTTAATATTTTGTTTGTAATATGTGTTCACAATACATCAAAATGCAGACCCGAACTGCTGATGTGGCTGGTAATGGTTATTGCTTAGGAATATGGCTGCCTTGATGGTAACTTTGCCCCAGTATGCTAGGTAGATTAACATGAGAAGAGCCAGAAACAGCAAAAGTGAATGTGTTTATGTACAGGTTTGTCAGGGACAGGCTGGGGAAGGGACAGAATAGGAAGGAAAGGGTTGCAGGTTCCTCCTTCTTACACCTTCTTCTCATATACAGGATTTACACACCCAGTCCTAGTTATTTTTGAGACTTCTTTATCATTGGGGGAATGAAGGGAAAGTGAAGAGTTTTCTAAAGGCCACTTGAAGCATCTGGAATGAGACGAGTGAAATCCTAGTAAGAGACTTGATCTCAAGTCCTGTGGCCGGACCAAGAGAAGACATCCAAATGCTTCTGGTTTCATACAACTATAGGTCCAGTTTTCTTTTATTGTGATTATAATATGTCCATCATGGCTGGAAAGATAATAAGTTTTTACAGATAATTTGCCATGTTAACTCTGCAGACAGGTTTCAGTCTTGAGTTGTTCACAAGTGGAATATTTATTCATTCCACTTGATGACACCTGGCAAGGGATTCCCAATGTTTTGCAATGTGCCAGAAATGCACACACTGTGACTATCATCCCAAAGATAAAATAGGCTTGTTCTTGTTGTCATCATCATTAACATGCAGCAAGCTATCAAAGCACAAAGGCAGTGGTGTGCAAACAACAGGAAAAATGGCAAATAGAAGGAGAGGAGGTTATTTCTTTCTGCTAATTAACTGTCCTGTGTATTGATATATTTTTGCATTTAGACAGTGTAGTCTGTCACAGGGAACCTGACAATGTTATACTTCTGTATATATGTCCATATAGAAAAATGATTTAATTATGAATCAATCATGTGTGAATTATCTTTCTATCATCTATCTCTACATCTACACATACACATATAGGTATGTATCCTTATGTGCAGCCCACCATCAAACCTTCTGGAATACCTTTTCTTTACAGATAAACAAAACACCTACCAACTGCCCAGAAAACAAATTTCTAACAAGCAGAGAGACACACAGCTGAATGCACCTTGAGGGGAAAACCCCCACAAAAGTCAGATCAGCTACTGCACCAGGTGCTGAAAACAGCCCTAAGGCAATGCTACCTCTGAGACCTCAGAGCTGAGGTCCCAAGCAGGATGATGAGTGGGAGATGGCTCAGAGAAACAAACTCAGAGAAACTCAGAGAAACGGAGCATCTGTGGCGAAATGCAAGAGGCAGCCTGCAAAGCGGAGTGCTCCTCTTGCTCCTTGCCTGACACCATGCCAGGCAGTCAGCAGCAGGTTGTACATACCAGGGGAAGGCAAGGCATAAAGAATGACGTAAGGTTTAGTGAGAGGTGACATGCATTTTAATAGAAAACCCTATTACTTCATGAAATATGGCTCTGTGGCTGTTCAAGCAAGTGTGCAGGTGATGGACTATCGATGAGGTGATTCTGTGCCAGAGCTTTATGCCCCAAAGGTGACAAAATGCTGTCAACAAGCTGGACATCTGTAAATTATTCTGCTTCCTCCATTGGTATCTGCTGACCCCTCAGGGCCTGCCTTATTGTACTAGGGCATGGGGATATTCCCTTGGGCTGTATTATTTCTCCTCAGCATCTCTAATATGAATTCTGTTATTTTTTTATTTTTTCATATCAAAGCCATCTTCTTCTAGCAGAGGCCACTATATTGATCTGCATCTATAAAGGATCAGCAGTGTGAGGGTAGTCTTAAATAATGCATCAGGGCCTGCTCTCTCTGCTCTCAGTGAGATCCAGAGACCTGCTCCTTATAGCTGTCGTGGAACCTTCCTAGCTTGAACTGTCTCAGTTTTCTTGTCTTGTTCTCTTTCCTTCCCTCCTCCTCAAGGACAGAAAGCAAAGTAAACTCAAGATGTTTGGAGAACAGATGCTATTATTTATTGTCCAGAGGCCATACTTATAACCAAAAGAGGCTGCTTCTCCTGTAAGACAGTTTTTGAGCGTGAACATCACTTTATTGATGCCTCTATGCATCTGACAATGAGTGGCATACTCTTGCTATCCTGTCTCTGTCAGTGAGCTGTTGGTGTTGTTTTCCCACCCCTAATGAAGTTTGCTCGTCTTGGATGCTCTTTTGGCAGGAGCTTGGCTTCTGATGCTGACAGAGAGTGCTCCTGACTCCCTAGAGGTCTGATTGGCCCTAGAGGCCAATCACAGATGCTGAGAAGTGTGTCCTTCTACAAGGTGCCTTGGCAACTGGAGACTGTTTCTAGGAGCTGGTGTTAGTCAAGCCAGCACAAGCCAGGGTGTTGAAGTGGTCCTTGTATCACCTAAGGAGGACAGGAATTACTGCCAGGTTGCATTGGTCCCAGCCAGGGAGCTGGGCTTGATGGCGGGGTGGGGGTGGAGTGGGTGTCAACCAGAGCATCCCCAGACCCAGATGTTTCCCTGATGCTGCTGGAGGCGCCCCAGGGGTTTGATGCATCTGAGGCAGTTGGTGTCCAGGAGGTAGAGGAGCACTTGTTCCTGTGTTGGCACAGCACTTGTGGATTCATATGCACATTGCCTTTCTGATTTGAGTCAATACTGCGGTGGGGAGATGAGGAGATGAGGAGAGAACAAGGAAACAAATCCTCGTGAAGACAATGAGTCTCCAGACTACCTAATGACTACTTAATGAGTGTCTAAGCACAGCACCATTATTGAATTTTAATTGCCTTCTTTCTGGCTTTGTGCTATAAAATGAAAAAGGAGCAAACACTCCATGTAATGAGGGTGGGTGATTAAAAAGTAATACCTAAGAGACCCAGGTGTTCCTCGAAAAGACCACAAGAATAATGTAAGGAGAGAAAGCCACGCTGCTGTGTGCCTGCCACCTCTTCAGATAAAAAGTACATTTTTACAGTTGTTAAAAATTGAAGTTGTTTTCAGCATAATCTGGCAGAAAAAAATAGATTGTGTATCCGTGAGGTAATTAAAGTTATACTGAATGAAATACTGGTTAATTACCAACGTGTGGAAAATCCAATCTACCTCACTGGGTCAGTGCAGATGGGCTTTTCAGAGGCTGCTTTTCAGTGTTGTGCCCTTACAATGTCTGCTTAGATTATTTTTTCATTGTATGAGTGTGCTTTACTTTGTTTTGAGCAGCACATGGCAGGAAGGCCTGAGTGAAAGGAGACAATAAGAGCCCTAAATCCATCTCACACTTCAATGTGTGCTTAGCTTTGAGTACCAGCCCCCACCGCTGCACAGTTGACAGGGAAGCAGGGAACATTGGTCTGTAGTACTGAGCGAAACATAGCACAGGGACTTTGGTCCATAAAAGAGGTAGGTCTCCAGAGACTTTGAAGTGATGTGTATTCAGAAGTCTGAGAAGACCTGAAGCCACTGGAGATCTTGACAGCGCTGCAGCCTGGTGGTCCAATCAGCTGAAGTAAATTAATATAGATTTATACAGTCAGAATATAAATGACATTAAAATTAAATTTAAAATTGAAATTTACATAGATTAGAGTCCATAAACAGAGACTGTTCAGTCTTTCATTAGTTTTGTGAGCTCATAATTTAACAAAAAGAAAATGCAGCCAAGTCCTGGAGAGTAGGCCAGCCTTCTCAGCTGGGTTAACTCCCTTTGGCCATCTCACCTGGCTGATTCCCAGGGCCAGGGGTGGCTGATTCCCCTCTACTCTGTTGAGATGTTGTGTTTGATCTTGTGCCACTGGGGACACCTCAGGGAGCAGTGTTGGTGGGAGAAGGAGGATCTATCATTAGTTCCTTCTTGATGCCAGGAAATGACCTAAAGAAACACTTGCCCATAAATTAATTTCACTTTTTTTCTGCTCTGAAGGATAAGCATTTGTGGGGTATTTTAACCTGAACCAGCAGAAAGCTCTAGCCTGGTGTTGATGTCCATGACTGTGCCCATTTTTTTTCATCTCTCTCTTTCCACATCACACATTTTGTCTGCAGACACTAATCCCACTGGTGTCTCTGGTACAGCTTCTCTTTTAGGTTCCCCTCTGCCTTGGTTACTGGTAACTCTTAATGAAATAATTTTGGCTCCCATGTTTTCATAAAGGAAGTTAACTCTTCTTTTTTTTCTTTCTCTCTTTCTGTCTGCATTTGTGAAGAAGATTTCTCATAAGCAAGTTTGGTGAACTGGGTGTCCAAGTCCCTGTAAAATGTCATAAAATTCTCCCTCCACATTCCTGATAGGTGTAAAGTTTATAGGTAAAATTTTTCAGAAACTTTGGCTCAGTTGTTATGCTTTCTATTTAGAATAGTTACCTTTCAAATGGCAGCAGAGATAGATTTGTGTCACATCCCCATGTCTTCATTTCCTTCTCTTTTTTAAGAGCTGAATTTTTCCTTTATGCTTTCCAGTGTTTCCTACGTTTCAAATTAGCTGTGAACTTTTGAAATAATTACAAACAAGTATTCTTCCTACGGCTGGAAGGCAAACCTCAAGCAGTTCTTCACAGCAAGACAAAAAAAAAAACAAACCCCTCAAAACACTGTTCTGGCTAAAGAGACTCTGCAAAGTAAAATATCAGGGAGGAAAGTCAGAAAAAGGACCAAATTTTCAGCTACCAAAGGAAGGAACAGGATTTTGGAATTCTTGCCATGTACTGAAATATCTGGGAGGTTCTAAGAAAAATGAGAAGAATGATTTAGGTATTATTCTTACAAAATAAATTCACAGTATTTTAGTGTTATCAGCCCCTGAATCTAATTCTTTGACATCAAAACAATTTTTTATTACTGCATTTATATTCAAAAGAGACAGGAGAAAGGTCATACAGTTATTGTCATCTAAGAAAATACACAATTTTTCAATCTATTAGTCAAAACTTTGGCAGCAGAAAATGTGAAAGACTCAAAGCCTGGACAGATGACTTTGGAGAGAGAGACTTTTCTTTAGGATTTATGTCTTTTTTTCCTAGAAAAGTAGAAAGAATTTAAAAATGTCTAAAGTGTGAGCTGCATCACCTGATTGTGTGAAAATGAGCTTCAATCAAACAGGCTTTGATTTCTCAGAGAGGATGAGACACACTTTCAGTAAACTCATTTGCAATAAAACAGACTAGGCAGATTTGACTATTTTTTTCCACAACAGATCCAGGATATGAGTAGTATTTTCACCTATGAAAATTTCCATTTCTCCACACTAACTCATTTAAAGCTGCCCAAGAGCAGGGAGGAATTATTCCCCATGCCGTCAGTAACTAGAAGATGCACAAATGTCCTTGTGTGGATGGACTGTGTTTGAGATCCATGGTGGTGGGGCCTGGTAGGGATGATTAACAACAGGATCTGAGGCCAAAACAAGAATCTTTGTCCTATCTCCACCCAGGAGGACTGCAGGTGCTGTGATGCTATGAATGCAGACCTTGTGTGGAGTAATGCTACCACTGGTGGCACCCCCAAGGCAGAATATGATCCTGTCTTTGCCAGGAGGCCTCATTGCCGAGTCATCATCATCATCATCACTGCAGAGGAGGTGATTAAGGGAAATGCTCTCCCAAGGGTGCAGGTGGTGTGATCTCATTGGATCGCAGAGCAAGGAGGTGTGAGTGCCTGGTTCAGATGGTGAGGATGGGGTGAACCACCAGCAAGCAGTGTGTTTGTGCAGCTCAGTACCTCTAGTCAAGGGCCAGCCCAGCAGTTTCCAGGCTTATGTCTGAATACCTGGAGGGTAAAATCTCAGCCCTTGTGCTACTTGTGTAAAAGACATCTGCTTGACTTCTCTGTGGTGCCTGTCTTCCCCAGCAACTAACATCTGTCTGTAGTTCCAAGGCAGCAATGGACACTCAAAGGCAAAGATGGTTCTGAGATGCAAAGGGTTATTGGCACTGTTGGGTGCTAATGGGTCTCTGCACTATTGTAGCCATTTACCCCTACTCCTTGTTCCTTTGTCGTGTCCTTCTCACAGATAGGAGTTACTGTCGCTGAAGACTGGAAGCAATTTACTGGTGCTGCTACCCACGTGCAAGTTTCTAATTATAGATTAGGAGCAGGTGGAAGGAGCCAGGTACATTATGAATCTGATTTGATTAATGAGCAAGCAGTTAGGCTGTGGGTTTACAATTATGCTCTCTATGTCGGCAGCAGATTTGCTTGTATCCTGGCTTCTGTTTCGGGAACCAGTACAGCAGTCCTGCTGGGTAGATGCATGCTCCCAGTGGGAACTGGACTGGGATTGATTAGCCTGCAGGTACGGAACCCTGGAAGCAGTACACTGTGTGCTCAAATGCCATGTGCAGTTGCCTACTCATTTGGCCTTTAAGGACCCATTAAAATCCACTGGCAAAAAATCCTCAACATCCATTGTGGAAGCAAGATAAAAACTCATTTGGTGGTGAGGAGGGCTTTAGGCTTTTATGTTCTAAAAGAGCTCCCACACTTGGATTCGTGACTTTCCACTTTTCTTTCCTTCTCTTCTTTGCCTGCATAAGCACTGCTGAAGTTCAGGCTGCCCAGCAGACAGAACAGTGACTTGGTAACTGTTGCTGGTCATGTCACCATTCTGTCTGCTGTGGGTTGGGTGGGAAGGAATATTTCATTCCACTTAGGCCATGCAGCTCCCTCTGGACTCGGTAGATAGCTATGTTTCCAAGAATGATGTATGAGGAAGCTGTTGCTGGGAATGGGATGCATGAAGGAAGATTACGAGACTCCAAATTAACAAAGGCTGAAAAACAATGCATTGAAAAGAGTTGTAGACCTCAGACCTAGCCTAGTGAATAAGAATAAATACACACCCTCATCAGGTAAGAATCCCTGGAAAAGAGAAGGAAGCCCTACTGTTCCTGTGGGTATTGGCCAACAAGTTCTCTTTCAATCCGAACAGCAATTAATTCTTTTGAATACCAACAATATAATAAACATGTCAGCCTTTGTAAATTCAGATAGGCCTAACACAGCTGACCTCGTGTTTCTGACAGCAGTCACGGTTAGAGCCCATCCCTTAAGTTATCTGATTTCAGCCAGAACACTCCCGGATTACCGGGGAGGTCCCAGGAGACTGAAGGTTAGCAAATCTGATGCCCATCTACAGGAAAGGATGGAGGAGGATCCAGGGAACTACTGACCTGTCAGTCTGATCTTGGCGCTGGGCAAGGTAATGAAGCAGATATTCTTCAGGGCCATAATGCAAAACACACAGAACCAGGTGATCGGGCTCAAGTTCTGCTTGACTAACCTGATCTCCTTCTATGACAAGGTGACCCAATTAGTGGATGAGGGAAAGTCTGTGGATATTGTCTACCTGGACTTTAGTAAAGCCTGTGACACTGCTTTCCTCAGTATTCTCCTGGAGAAACTGGCAGCTCATGACTCCTTGCTGGGTAAAAAAAACCGGCTGGATGGCTGGGCCCAAAGAGTTGTGGTGAATGATGTTATGTCAGCTGATCACAAATGGTGCCCCACCGCCCTGGGCTCAGTACTGGGGCCAATTTTCTTGAATATCTTTACTGGTGGAGGAATATGGAAGAATCTGTAACCTACATTGGAGCAACCCCCTGGCAGCTCCTGCAGCCCTTGGAGAGAGACAAGAGACAGAGAGAGATGGAGACTATGTTGAGTCTGTTTTGCCCATGATGTTAATTGCGGAATGATCTCTCCCTGTCCTTAGGTCAACTCTGAAGCCTCACAATAGATATTTTCTCCCCTGTCTAGCTAAAAGGTCTCCTTCTTTGGAGACATTGAAGACCAATCTGGACACATTCTTGTGTGAGCTAATCTAGGTGATCCTGCACAGGTAGGAGGTTGGACTAGACGATCTTTTGAGGTCCCTTCCCACTCCTAAAGTTCTGTGATTCTGTGATAGAGCGACTTTGGTGTGAGTCTGTCCTCCAGCCAGGGTAAAACCACCACAATCACAAATATGTGTGGCAGCAAGACTAGGGAAGTGATCATCCTTCTGTACTCAGCACTGGTGAGACCACACCTCAAATACTGTGTTCAGTTTTGGGCGACTCACTTCAAGAAAGACATTGAGGTGCTGGAGTGCGTCCAGAGAGAAGCAACAAAGCTGGTGAAGGGTCTAGAGCACAAGTCTGGCAAGAAGCCTATGAGGAACAAAACTGGGTTTGTTTAGTCTGGAGAAAAGGAGGCTCAGGGAAGACTTTCTTCTTCACTACCACTACCTCAAAGGAGGTTATTGTTAGGTGGGTGTTAGTCTCTTCTTTTAAGTAGCAAGCAATAGGACAAGAGGAAATGGCCTCAAGTTATGTCAGGGGAGGTTTAAATAGGATATTAGGAAAACTCTTCACCAAAATGCTTGTCAAGCCTTGGAAAATATTGCCCAGAGAAGTGGTTGAGTAACCATCCCTGGAGGTACTTAGAAGGTCTGTAGATGTGGTGCTTAGCAACAAGGTCTAGTGGTAATCTTGGCAGTATTTGGTTTATGGTTACACTCAACAACCTTAAGATTTTTTTTCCAACCTAAATCATTCTATGATTCCTCATCTTACCTAGCAAAATCAAATATGAGTAAGAGATTCCACTATGTGAGGCCTTCTTTAATATCTGACTATTGCTAAATGTGTCTGAGTTTACAGCTGGGTCTGACAAGTTTAATATCATCCATCAAATATAATAGAGCAGACTGCCTGAATTCCCTTCCCAGGATAATAACATATACTGAAGTAGAAACAATTCTTTTCATGTTAATAAACTGACTGAGTGCCTTTCATTGCATCGGCACCAGGAGGAATTAGAACTCAATTCAGAGTAGAGCCCTTGATCTGGCAGCAGGCTGACTGCAGGCCCTTGAATTACTCCTTTGTTTTAAGATTTACCAGTGTGAGTGTGAAGCTTGTGTTCTTCAGCAAATGTTTGTTCGTGAAATTTCAGCTCCTTCATTAAGGAAAATTAGGGGAAAGGTGCCATGGATAACCTGCGTTCTCAGACATTGTTGTTAAATGAGCTCTGTGTTATGGTTTTATCCAGAGGCTGGATCACCAGCAGCGCACCTGTTTGGCAGCAAAACCATCTCCAAACTGTACAGAGGTGAAATATAAGCTAGAACTGTTGGCTAGGAGAGATTAATAAGAAGTGAGGTCACAAGGGATCAAACCAGCAGGATACATCAGCACAGGCAAGACCACTCACACCATTCATCTCTGAAAGAAGCACCGACTTATTATCACATTAAAGTGTTGGTGCACAAGGGTGAAGCTGAAGGCCATCAGAAAATAGATGTTTGCAATACACAGAGTCACCGGTGCTGGCTGGAGAATCAGACAAATGTGACTACTCTCCATCAATAAAGAGAGGAGGCAAGAAAATGAGGTAGTAATTAAGGAATTGAGCTAAAGCTTGAGAAGATGAGGTTGGAATCTGAAGTGCTCTATGGGTTTGATAGGCCAAGAGATGTAGAGACTTTAGAGTTCTTTAGTCTCTTTTTGTAGGTTTACATTATAGCTAATCACAAGCATGGTTTACTCAGAAAAACCTGCGCCGAGCATGTCTTTGCCTACTGACCTGTGAGTAACTCTGCAGTATCCAGCCATCTCATCTCAGTGAGAGATTTTGTTCACCTCTTGAAATTACACATGAAGACCCCGTATCCTGATTGTATCAGGCTACTGGAAGTTAGCCATGGCCACCTGACCACCAACACAGTAAACTCAGTGGCAACTGAGCTGGCAGAGCACTCAATGCTATTTTGCTGTCCGTGGGCTCAGCATGGTGACCACCCAGTCTAAAGGAAAAAGGGAGGGTTTTTTAAGTCTGGTCTAGGAAGGGGGGATGGTGCAAGCTGACAGGCCCTTGGGGAAATGGTTTTTTGAGGTGGTCAGAGAAGATGGCTGGGCTGAGATGGAGCTAGCAAAGGAAGCCTCATATGAGGTGCCTGGCCCAGGCACCTCCCCACAGGCTGCAAGTAGGGTCTCTTTGTCCTCCATGGGCTGGGAGGGGACACCTGCTTCACCCTGGTGAAGCAGCTCCACAGGCTGCAGGGAATCTTCTCTCAGCACTTCCTCCTTCGTCCCCCCCCTTCACTGACCTTGGTGTCTGCAAAGTTTCTTACATCTTCTCACTCCCTTCTCTGGTGGCAAAATGTGGCTGTTTGCATTTTTCTCTAAATTTTCTCTAAAATGTGATTCCCAGAGGTGCTGTGACCGTCGCTGATTGGACTGGTCAGCCTTGTCCTCAGGAGAGTTTGGCCTTGGGAGCCCAGCTGGGATTTACATTGTTGGACCCCCAAAGAAGTTTCTAGCCTCTTCTTAAAGAACCCACTCCACAAAACCACCACCAGGAGACAAGCAGGTACTTCCACACTCAACCAGAAAATATTCTGTAGTACTCCCCTTGCTCCAGCCACCACCTGTCTCAAAACCTCAAGGCTAATTTCTGTTCCCACTGAGATGACCCCACACTACTGATTTCCTGAGATCCTACAGAAATCACAGGTGCTGAGCAGCACAGAGAAATGAGCAGTTCGCAGTATCACTAAAGCACCTGTTAATTGGCTCACAGTCTGCCTATCTAACAGCTCAAAAACTACCTGTCAGTGGGGAATTGTCATCCAACTGTTTTTGTTTGGTTGGTTTAGGTTTTTTGTTTTTTTCAGCAGGGTTTGCAAGTGTTGGTGTGAGGCCAACACAACTCTGTGTTTCCATCAGTGATCTGAAATGGAGAAATTGCTCTGCTGACAAAACGTGACAGCACAACAATTTGTAATGGGTCGTGATGGGAAGCAAAAGGTGCCTGACAGAGGCCAGTTCCTGGGCTTCCATCAGCAGATACAGATTCACATCACCCCTGGGAAGGTTCTTGGACTTCTACTGAGCCAGCAACCAAATAAGCAATTTTAACGTAGCGATGTGATAAAACCTTTGCTAGCAGAATTTTTTAAGGCTTAAGCAGAGGGTTGGAGAATATAAACAGGGAGGTGGGTGATACTGACTGTCCTTTGTGTTTTGCGTAGCATTTTGGTGGTCTTATTTTTGGAAAATGTCTTTGAAGAAAATGGAGAGGGGTATTACAAAATCCATTATGGTGTACAAACACATATGCTGAGACATGTAGCTTGGGCAGTTTATTGTAACAAAGGTGGAAGATTAAAAGATGATTTGTTGATTCCTTATGTTGGGAAAAATACCAAGGACCAGAAGCTCTTTTATCTTGAGACAAAATATGTACCAAAATCTCCATCTGACAAGGCTTCTGGCCATGTTCAGGTTGTCACATTTAACTACGAGGATGAGGGAAGAGGTGAATTCTCAGCCTCTGGTGGTCTGAAAATAACTGCAGGACAGGCTCTAGCTCTAGTCCAATCCATGACCTATACAGGGTGGCCTGAATATCACCATAGCAGCCTGTGGTAGCCTTCCTGGGAAGCTCTGCAGATATTCTGTTTATGGAACAATACAAGCAAGAAGCATCTGTGTCCTCTCTGTGTTTGAAAGTGCTTGGATGAGCATTAGCCGATTGGAGAGGTGTATTCTTAAGGAACATCACACTGGGAGTGTCCACCATGCCTGGTTTTATTTTCCAAGCAAAAGATGCAGACTGACTGCATCCTTCTCACTTCTGCTATGGAGTCTTTTATGTAATCAGGGTAAGAAAGAGTTCAGAGGTGTTGCAACGTCTGATTGATTGCAAAAGTGGAAATCAGAGTTTCTTTAGTTTTAGTGTATTTGCTTCTGAATAATGATTGCTTCTCACTGGCAGTGCCCCAGAAAGTCAAACGCTGAGGTTGTTCAGTTAGAAACAACTTGCTGCTGCTCCTGTCTGTTCAGTCTTCCCCTGCTCAGCTCATGTCACTCAGAAAAGGACTTCCATTGAAAGGAGGAGACGCCTCATAGGCTTGACAGATTGCAGTTTAATTGGCTTCATTCCCCAGAGACTTAAGACTCAGAAGTTTTCAAAGTTGAAATGACAGTAGCACAATAAATGGTTCCCCCCCTTCTCCACCACATTAGCATCCCTTGTGCATGTCCCCTCCCAGCAGAGCCCACCGGTGGATTTGCCGGAGAAGACCACATGCTGAGGAGCATTCAAGCCTTAATTCCAGCAGCATGTTGGGAAGGGAAGGCAGGCAGAGGAGACAGCACATGACAACATGCTTCTGTGGAGATGCAGATGCTCTGGGGAGGGCTGATTCCCAGATGGGGAAGGAAGATGTTTTAGATTGCCCTAAAATGAGGAGAGAGGCAGGCGGGTCTCAGCAGGGTGCATACCGAAAGACCTCTGAGTAGTTCCCCACTGACAAGCTGTCAGAGACAGGGTCCCCTTGCTAACTACATTATCTCTAGTATGTGCTTGCAATGCATGGCCAAGACTTTGAAAAGCATTTCAAAGCCATTAACTGGACTCAGATATGCGGTTCCCATTACTTTCTCATTACTTGTTTTAATTATCTGCTTAGATTAATTTATATTAACGGTTAGATGGAGCCTATTCAGATTAAACCAGTGTTTCTTCTGATGTCTTAGTTCCAGTGATTCAGACCAGCTCCTATCTACAACTGTTCCTAACTCTGCACAGAAACAGCGGAGGAAGGAGGGAGCACCCACTTTGGGGGCCAAAATGGTTATTTATAGTGGCTTGCCAGCATAGACTCCCTGTTTATGGGCAGTCTGAGATGCTCCAACTAAATCCAAGGTAGGAATACTTAATTTGCAGATTCACAGAATTGTAGGGGTTGGAAGAGACCCCGAGAGATCATCGAGACAAGGGCTTGACCAGATTCTGGAAGCTGAAGAACTCCAGTGTTGGGACGTGCTCCTTCTTGTTACTTCATGCCATGAAAACCACCGTATTGAAGCTGTGTAAACCACTTCGTGGTTTATACAGCTTCAATGAGTGACACTATAGAGTAGATAGGAAGGGAAAGTTGAGAGCACCACAGCACTGGCACCACTCCGGCATCACAGCGCTCAGGCACCCTGGGAAGGATTTGCTGAAGTTTTGACATGAATATGCTGTAGATGCAGCTGCTGTTTAATCACAGGTATGTTGGAACAACTGTATAAATTGCTACACTTCACTGCTGGTATGCTCTATTGTCCACAGAGGTCTGGTACTCATGGTACATTGTCTTCCAAAATCTGTCTAGACTATCCAGAACTAGCAAAATTGTATTTATTTTAGGATACTTGGTGCTTTTTCAGTAGCCTGTCCTGTGATGACATTATACGTACTGGTTGTCATGGTCTTATTACAGTATATGGACCAAGGCATTGCTGTGCACGCTCGGCAAGCAAGAGGTCTGCTTTCCATACCTGTGCTCTGTGCAACTCCTTCTAGCTGAGCAACGGGCAGCTGGAAAGGGCAGCAGAGAAGCACCTGCGTAAGAGGCTGGTAAGCCATCTAAACAAGCTTTAACAAGCCTTTAGGACCTTCTGCTTGGATTTGGGCAGCCAGGCAGGGGGACCAGCTGTGTGTCTGGTCTCTGGGAAGCAGCGTGATTTTTGCAGCTCCTCACACTGCTCCAGTAAAGAACAAGGCAACCTTTATGGGTGATGTTATCTAAAAGATTTAATGCCTGCTTCCAAGTCTCAACGTTCACACTCCTCACCTCAGCTGCTGCTTAGGCCTGGAAGTCTCAGTTTCCAAGTTTAACCCATTTGCCAGAACTCAACTGGCAACAACAGCTCCATGGTGTGAGCCAGAAACAGGGAAAAGTTCTACTGAATTTTGTTGTCCCTGCTGATTTCATTTTCCCCACTTGCAAAGAGAAATCGTATGACGTAATGAACACCGTTTTGTTGGAGGGGAGAACAAAGCTCTAGCGAGGCAGGTAAGCAGTAACCTTCTCAACTGTCTTCTAAGGTAGAGCTAGAATATAGCCAATTCTTGCTGTGTTTTCAGATGGCTGTCAGGCCAGATGATCACTTTCCCTGCTTTCTTGTGCTAACCATGTCATGGTCCAGCACCAGCCAGCCGCTGAGACGCCACTGAGGGAGAAATAGCAAGAACAGGACTTCACAGCAAAATACACAAAACTGGTGATACACGATGCAGTTTCTCACCGAACCACATAACTCAGACCATACAGCTCAGAGCCATCCCAAAACTGGCCCAGACCAGAGCTGCACAGCCTGTAGACACATGCCTCCCCCACTCCAGCTAAACATCCCCACCCCATCACGTATGCAGAGCATGATGTCATTGGTATGAAACAGTCCCTTTGGCCAGTTTAAGTCACCCTTCCTGGCTGTGCCCCCTTCCCACCTTCTCACCTGCAGGGCAGAGTGAAAAGCTGAAAAGTCTGTGACTGCCTGGCAACAGCTAAACCATCAGTGTGTTATCAGCGTTGCTCTCATCCTAACTCCCAAACATAGCACTATGCCAGCTGCTAGAGAGAAAACCAACTCTGTCCTAGCTGAAATCAGGACACCTAAATGAACAAATTAAAATTCACTCTTGTATTACAAGACCTGTGCAACTTGATTCTGTTAGCTGATCCATGCTCTGGCACTGTCCCTCTGGCCAGACCACCCTGATACCTCTGCAAAACACATATATCCCAAGGCTGATGTTTCTCACCCATCATATTGCTTGAGCAGATGTCAACAGGCACCTTCTCTATGTTTCATTCCCAGGGAGTCTTGGAGAAGGGAGGCTTTGGATGAGCTGGTGATGCCAGATTGGAGCTGGTGTGGAAAGCTGAAGGGATGTCACAGACCCATGTTGATGTGAAGTGTCTGATCTGTGTGTCACAGCCATATAAGGAGATCAGTACGTGGTCAGCACAAAGCTCCTTCCCTAATCCGGAGGGAGAGATCGGCACTGGGTGCCCATCTGGAAATAAAACCAGTCATGGATGAAGTGCTTCGGTGGGATGGCACATATCAATAGGTGCATGTATTTACTCTATTACATTTATTTGAACTATTTGCCACTTTGCAAGGAAGTGTTTGGCAAATTCCCTGTGTCCTTCAACCCCTTTCTCCCTGCCTCCCATCTATTTCCCATACAGTCAGATGTATGAACTGTTCCTAAAATGTTGCACTCCATCTGTTCCCAAAAATAGAGAATAAATTGTGAGGCTACAAAGCCAAGCAGAAACCTAAAGCATTTTGTTTTCAGGGAGCTGCTCATCCCTTTATCTGTGTCACCATAATATCAGCTGTCAGCACTGGAAGACCCTCAGCCTTTGCTGGTCTTTGTCTTTCAATCTGCCTAGGTGAAACGACGCAGTTCCTGCTCTCATCACTATCATTCACTGCAGCTTTAGCCAAACTCCTTCACTGGCTTCCTCCTTGCAATAGTGAGGCTATAGCCTCAGCTCTCTCTGCATCTGTCTTTCCTGGGCTGCTTCCCCAAGATGCTCCCAGAGGTTAAGGATGTCTCTTCCAAGGATTTGGAGGGACCTTTGCAAGAGCAGCATTTGTCCTCTCTGACCAGCCTGGAACTTACTAACTGTACAAAACCACAGTATCAGCCTATTCTAGCAGCTAGCAAAAATGGGGAAAATAGAAAAAGGGGGGGGCGGGGAATAGGGTAATGAAAGCAATTGATAGCTACCATTCTGAACCACAGAATGTTTGCTGTTACACCAGTAAAGGAGGATGGATGACTGAAGGACTGTGCTGATAAGGACTTCCTAGTAAGTAACCAGTAGCTTTCGTATCTGCTTTCCAGATAATGTATCTTTCTCCGTCAGGAATCTAATGAACTGGGGTTCTTCCTGTGGGGGGTAAGCTATGCCCATGGAAATCAGTGCAAATCCACTGCCTTACCTGAAGTTTTACTGCTTTAGGGCAGCTGAAGGTCAGGGTCCACCACTTACTGACTCTACAGACAAGTCCAAGAACTTGCTTGGCAGTGTTTGTGAGTCTGCAGCTACTCACAAATGAGCCTCAAACCACCAGAACAAACCATTTTTTTCCCAAAGTTCGGGGTCAAGTCTGGAACTGCTGCACAGGTCAGGGTATAATAACCCACTGTTTGTTTCTCCAGGGCTTCATGTCTTCCCATATCATCTGAGCTGAGAAAATTCAACCTTGCAGCTGCCTAAGCAAAACTGTTTCCTGTATCTCATGGACTCCTGGGTTCCTGAAGCATGTGGAGCCCTGGGACTCAGAAACATGGAGGTGTGTCAAGCTGAAGGGATGTGTCTCTGTGCTACAGGTGTACACAGCTTTAGAACTCAAAGCTGGGTTTAGCCTGAGGCCAAAACAACAGCGATATGGGCAGTGGTAAGCTTTGTCTTTCTCTTGACACACCATCTCTGCATCAGGCCAGCTGCATGTGTATATCACAGCCACACCAGAGTAGTTGAGCTCTCCAAAGGTTCACAAGCAAGACTTGCATGGGCTGACCCTCACTTGTAGCTGACCTTAATTCCCTTGCACTCAGTACCCACAAGCAGGGCAGCCTGCAACGTGGCTCGTGGCAGGGAGCTCTGAGGTCAGAAAGTGATACTGGAAAGGGCCACCAGGTCATTGCTACAGTCAGGGATCTACATAGGAGAGCATAAAAGAGCAAAGGAGAAAATAATAATAAAAATGGAGCTGGAAAAATGAAGCTGAAACTGCGAGGGAAGCAGCGAAGAAAGAACAGTGGAGTAGAGTTGGTGCCAAAGGTCATTGCAAAGGCCAGGGCAGTGTCAGGGACATGGCGATGACAGGAATACCAAGCGTGTCAGGAAATGTAAACAGAGTCTTTTTCCAGTGTCCACAGAGGGATAATGAGAGCGATGCTGAGGACAGCCATACACTTTCAAGGGGAGCAAAAGAAATAATGAAGGCACCCCAGGTAATGCCAGGGTGAGTGGCAAAGAACTTGCTCTTGTTGCTGTTAAAGTTTCAGTGTAAGGATTCGGCTCCTGAGGATCTGAGCAGCAGCAAGCTGGGAAAAGTTTGGGCTGTGCTAGATGGATGCACCTCCCTCATTATGCTGCCACTGCAGTCTCATGGCAAGGTCAGGCAAATGACGCAGGTAGTAATGAATCAAGTTCCTGGAATTCAGCAGTGAGGGGGTCCAGCCTGATGGAAAACATCTGGAGAAGTATAATTTGATTAAAATAATCTGCAAAGACTAACAAAAGAAAATCATGCTTAACAAATTATATGGAAACTTATTGTTCCTGAAGTGGGTGACATTAAGAGCTGACAGGCAGATGCCGTGGGTGTAATTTACCTGGCCTTCAGTTCAGCCTTCATTATAGAATAAATGAATACATTAAATTTGCATTTATATAGCTCCTTTTCATCCACACACCACAGCAAAGCACTTCGCAAACATCGCATGGGCCATACGAAAGATGGATCCATGACATACTGGTCCAAAGATTATTGGGAAAGTGGGTCCTGAAGAGGCTCTCAATTGGAGACATGGCTGTCTCCTGTTGAAGGTGCATGGTCCACATCTGAGAGCCCAAAGACTGTCCATAGAGAGACACTTAATGATGAGGATATCAGCCTGGAAACCACCTGGAAAACTATAGAGCTGACCAGCTCACACAGACCCTCTCTCTCCAAAGAGAATCCACAAGCAAGGAGTGGCTTGGCTGTCCCCTGCCCCTTTTTGGCTTTGAAGGTGTATGGTAGGCTGAAGCAGCCTCATGCCTCCCAGGCCCTGCAGGATTACTCAGCACATCCTATTCCTGATGAAGATAGCCCCAAATGAACAAGCCATAGGCTCATAGAAGCATACGATGGTTTGGGTTGGAAGGGGCCTCAAAGACCATCTAGATCCAATCCCCTGCCATGGGCAGGGACATCAGCAAAATCCTTTAGCAAAATGCTTATAAATATCCCCTTACAGAATGCTCGTAAATGGTCTTTGCTTTTAAGTGACTTCTGCTATAAGACTAAAGTAACATATTGCACTTTCTAGAAGCACCTAAAAGCCTCATTTAGAATTGGTCACAGTATTTTAACTGGCTATGAGGGTGGGGTTTTGTTTCAGTGAAAAACAGCGTAATTGTTTCCAGGTAGCTGAGTCATGGGTTATATCATCCCTCATCATCAAACTGGTATTTCTTTTTGTTTTTATGAAAGATGGTCATTGTGTAGTTTTGGGGTTGACAATATTCCTGCAGTCAAGTCCTGCTGCCAATCACTCCAAGGCTATGCAATGCAGGAGGTGGGGGGGGGGCTTCACATGAAAAGTTTCAAATTTGTGACTGATGTGGAAGAGTTAAAGATGCCTTTCATGGCTCGCTAGTGAAACCAGCTTGGAATTTCAAGTTATCATCTCAGAAAAACCACTATTAACTGCTCCCCCCAGGCTTGGCCTGGCTGCACGGGGGGAGCTGGGGGCTTGTCCTGGCACTGCACTGTCACTAATGAAGAGATGGACTCTGCCATCCATCTCTCAAACTTAATGGTCAAATAATGAGTAAAAGTTTATAGTACATAAAAGACACTGTGGATCTGTGAAGGTTTTCTAGCTTCAGTTCCGCTCCACTTTGAAAAACCAAGTATTAGCGCACTCTTCCTTCACTGAGGAGGTATTGTGATAATGGGGGAATGGATGAAATGGGAGATGAGGGGTCTGGTCTTTCCCGTTTGAGTAGTTTCCCAATTCCTGGGAAACTAAAGACTGGTGGCAGGAGAGTTTACCAACTGTGGGTTCAGGAGATAGTCAGCTCCAAGGATGGCAGCTCCATGACTCCAATTCCAGCAGAGAGAAACCGTAACATTGTCTCCCTGTGTTCAGACCCAGCGCTATGGTGTGTGTGGTCAGCCCCAACAGTGTGAAGTCTGCACAGTACTTCGCAGCTCCTGGTTACCAGTTTATCCTGTGGGCTTACAAACATTTCATTATCTCCAACACTTCCACAGTCCCACACTAGCACAAGGCTACGTACCTCCACAGCCATATGGTACTGCTAACTTGGACGTGGAAGGGATATCCATCAGCAACTTAAATGACTCTAACCAGCCATTTGCAATTTTTTAAACCAAAATCCTCTCTGCTGCCTCTTCATAACCACTTTTTTTTTTTTTCTGTTTTAAAGCTGCATAAAGCACTTTGCTAGTATGAATAATAATAACTTAAAAATCCATCTGAAAGTTGTCTCTCCTTCAAACAATCCCTGACTTATTCCAAAAGCATTTACTACATGAAACAGTGATGAGAAATTGCGCTGGCAGCCAAAGACAAGCTGTCTCCAGAGTCTGATTTTAACAGATTATTTTTATTAGAAAACACCGGGGAGTGTTAGTGAATGACAACTTGGAGAACTGGTTTATGGCAGTCTTTTCAACAGCTATCTCTCCACACTTACTCCACATCAATCTTAAATGAGCATCTCCTTCAAGGCTTATCTCATCTGCTCCAGTTTTAGAAACAACTTAATAAAGTGCATTTATCACCTCTTCTCCACATGGAAGCTCAGCTAGTTCTGCCTTTACAAGGCTCTTACATGCATTTCGAGCTTGAGCTCCTTTTCCCAAAAATATGCTCAGCAGCCTTTTGATGAAGGGCGCTTTTCCTTCCTTGAGGATAACACCTCTGGGCTGTACTCATGCTGCTGCATTAAACTGTTCATTTTTTGTAGTTCAGCTTTTAGTAGGGGTCAGTAACAGTTGTAGAAGGTTCTTTGTGATGCCACTGCTTTCACATTTCAGCGCTGTAAGGCATGGGGCATGGTCAAGGTGGTGATTTTGAGTCATATCCTTTACTCTCAGGCTTCCAGTGCCAGTCAATATAAGTGCACAGGGGATTTCAGGCAAGCTCCTGCCATGGAGCTACAGCCTGCCTAAAACCCAAAGTGACATAGTCATTAACATCAAGGCTGTTTAATAGTACCCAGTGAGCATTTTGATAAGACTTGGATCTTAACTTTTAATACAGCCCATAGATATTTCTCATTAACTCTGTATTATGTGCTGGCCTTGGGGCTTTTTCTCTCCAGCCCTCCTCTCGGGAGGGCCAGACACAGTTCTGACGTTCTACGTTCAGCCCCTGTCCTTCACTCTGTCTCTCAGGGAGTGGACAGAGCATTGTTCCCCTCCTCATGGAGGGGAAAACAACCCCACTACAATGTAAGTTCCCACCATGCCTGCCTTGCAGCAAGAACGTGACAATTCCCAGGCATGTGGGATGACTGTCACTGGGCTTCATGGGAGTGTCCTGCACTGTGGGGGCAGCACCATGGCTTTCCTATTTTCCTCAAGTAAGTGGCTTTGCTAATATTTCCTTACTCTTTGATTTTTGCCTCTCAAATCATCATGGTAACTGGTTCTCTGCTCTCATACCCAATATGCCACCATTAGTATTTTATATACATCAGGCTCCCTCAGCAGAGTCATCCACACCCTCTCTTCCACATAACCCCTTCACTCCTAACCAAACTCGGAGGGGTCATATGCTTTCACCCTGAATCTGTGATTGCCTCTCCTCCACCTCAGCATTACCTCCTCTGCTGTCAGCCTGTCTCTTCTCTGAGATCCTAGGTGCCTTCCCAACGATGTACACATTTTCAAGTGATTGATTGTTGCTGGTTTGGGGTTTTTTTTTGGTTTTTTTTTTTTTTGTGATGTCAACAATTGTTCCAGATGCTGCAGATGTGCTTTGAGACACTCATGCAAGTCTATGTTGGTTAAATGTTTTCAGGAGTAAGCTATGACTGAGTCTCCAGGGGTCAAAACTGGAGGCATTTCTCTCTTAAGGCTTGCTTGGTGTATCTTCAGTTCGCTGTCCAAAGCCACCACTGCTCACCAGGTTTGTGTGGACATGAAAATGTCACTAGCGTTCATGTTTTTATCCATTGGAATAATTTCTGAAGTGACCTTCTATTAGCCCATATATTGACTGCTTTTTGAAGCATAATGAGTTCCTCTTGACCCACCAAAACAGAGCAGAGCGTGGGCTGTCTGATGACGTTAGCGAGATGATTGAACAACCAGCAATCCTCTTGTCACAGTGATGGGCAGGAGGGATGAACGGAAGGAAAGAGGTAAATTAGCTCTTTTCATGTTGGAATAGGGAGCACATAATAAAAAGGAAGTAATTCAGAAATAAATGACAGAGATGGCATTATAAAAAAAAAAAAAAAGACTCAAAGATATACACACACTCCTCACACAAAACCCAGGAAGAATTACTTGGCAGAGAGGGGACTGATATTGTCCCCATCACTGGGAACCGTCATTTTTCTGAGCTTTGTTCTCCCCACAAGGATGCAAATGGGGGTGAGAAATGGCGGCAGGAATCTAATCTCATGACAAACACAAGAGTACTACTGGGCTGTGTTATAAAGGTAGTTCAGCTTTATCTCACTGTTGCCGCGGGACGAAGTTCAGCACTGTACTCTGAGCCTCACCAGCTGCCTGTTGGAGAAGGCACGTGTGCCAGGGAAGTGTTCTCAGAGGCTTCCCAAGGTGATTTCCTGGCTTCCCGAGAAAGCATTTTAAATCCTTCCCTAGGCAAGCCAAGGCTGCTGGGAACATTGAAGCCTGCCTTTGGGCTTTCCAGGGAGTCAGTAGTGTGTTTGCAGATACTCCCTCACACGTGGAAGAGCAGAAATATGCTTCTTTAACCGGGTAATGAGAAAAGGTTATTGAGGTGTTGGCTGGGCTGGGATGCTGGCTGGTTAACTTCTGCAACAGCAAAGCCTGGAAGAAATGCACTGCAGCATTTGCAGGCCCATGGGGCACTGCTGTTCCTGGGCACCATCGTTCTCCAGTGCATATTTGAGGTGCTGGAGCATGTTCAGAGAAGGGTGATGAGGCTGGTAAGGGGACTGGGGAATAAATGTTATGAGGAGCAGTTGAGGGAGCTGGGGTTGTTTAGTCTGGAGAAGAGGAGACTGAGGGGAGATGTTATCACTGCCTACAGTTACCTGAAAGGAGGTTGTGGAAAGGCAGGGGCTGATCTTTTTTTCCTTAGCAATGGGTGATAGAACGAGAGGAAATTGCATCAAGTTATGCCAGGGGAGGTTTAGATTGGATATGAGGAAAAAACATTCACAGAGTGGGTTGTTAGGCATTGCAACATGCTGCCCAGGGAAGTGATGGAGTCTCCACTCCTAGAGCCATTTAAAAGACTGTTAGATGTTGTGCTGAGGGACATGGTTTAGTAGTGGATGGCAGGTTAGGATGGTGGCTGGGCTGGATGATCTACAGGGTCCCTTCCAACTGAAACAATTCTATGATTCTATATATCTGCCAGACACCAGACCAGGTTGCACCTTGTAACAGTGGGGCCACACTGAACAATGCTGAAGGACCCACCCTGTTAACCCTAACCCATGCTTTTAAATGTGAGTTTATTGGAAAAAAAAACAAAACTGTCCCACATCTCACATGCATTGTTCTGTTTTGAGGCACTGCACACAGTGACCAAGGGAAGATTGCTAACAGCACACTGAAAAATGTTTTTCCTTCTCAGAGTCTAAAGCCAGAGACCAAAGCCCTAAAGCCAGGTGTTTCAGGCAAAATTATGTATTTTCCAAATTGCTGAGCATTAAAAATTCAGCAGATGTCAGTGGTACTGCAGGGCCTTAGAAAGCACATTGCAAATCCTCACAGTACTGTGTGTACCTCAGTCTTTGGGGGAAAAAAAAATCAATTTTATTAGCTGTCTCAGTTGACACAAGAAGGGCCTAAACTTGTTGTAAAAATACCCTGGTCTTGCCATTGACAATTCCTGCCTTTTAATTTTTCAGAAGTGCAGGACCTGAATATCTTCAATCCATTTCTAAGCCTGCTGGTCAAGCAACATATGTGTATACTGCATGTAGAGATGCAACAGAGAACTGTTTCCTGGCTTGCCACAAAGTCTTTGCTGTGCACAAGGAGTCTAAGACAGAAAATCAGTGGAGAAAAGACTATACCTACATTAACAAGTAATGCTGTGCAGTAAGACTGGGTCTGTAGAGTGATGAAACAGGTACTAAGGACCAAAGTCTGCATTATCCATCAGGGTCCTTTACATTGGAAGACCTCCAGTCCGCTCCTGTCAATAGCTGTGAGAGGCTGGAACTCATTAGGGACGCCTCATATCTCCCAGTTTAGTTCCATCTGAAAAAACTCCAGTTTGTGCACTCTGTAATCATGCTGTGATGCAAATCACTGTGTGGGATGTGAACATGATCAGGAGATTTGCTTTAGAAGTCCTCCCCTGATTTGAACTAGAATTGAACCAAAGCAAGAAAACCCCCACACTGATTAAAGCAACATATCACGTATTTCCAGTCCATGCCCAGCTCTAACATTCCAGGAAAACAGGAAAGAGAAAAATGCACAACTTTGTTCACCTGTTACAGAATCTTCTCTGCTTTCTGAGACATAAATGACATGGGAAGCCTTCACCTAAAGAGGTCCTGGGAAGTTGTGCACTTATAAAGATGCAGGTTGAAGTCCAGGAGCTTATTGTGACAATTCAGAAGCAGGGTTAGTCTGAGACAGTGGCTTTTTTAGCTTAAAAGTGTGACTAATTAGCAAACACTCAGGAGAATTCACTCTAAGACATGAAAAGTGCAACTTGGGTTCAGAGTTCCCATTCCCGTAACCATCCATCTGATCTCCAAACTGAGCAGGAAGAGTTGCACTCTTACTTCACAACATTAAAGCGACACACCTCGCACTGGTGAGCGTTAAATGGCAATCTGTAAGTGTCCTGGAAAAACCCAGAAAACCTCTGCCTGTAAGGACATGAAAAAAAAACCAACATAAAATAGAGAAGATAAATTGTGGCTGACAAGGGGCTGTAGGATGATGCTTCTCTTTGAGGAAAGACCTAATAAATTAAAGGTGACTTACAAATGCTGTCCTTTTGGAAGGAGATACATTCAGGGATCTGTCTCACCAGAAGTGTGTGTACCAGGGAACTCAGAGAGCCTGCCTGCTTACGAGGAGAAAGGCAACCTGACCTGTCTCCACCTTCTTGCACTGCAACTTCTAGCAAAAAAAAATTAGGCACATGCCCTTGTTAATTTGCCTCGTGTGCTCACCTTACCCGTGACAAAACATCCCTGGAGGACTTGGCTATTCCTCCACTGTGGTTTCTGCTGCCACAGCAGCTCCTGGAAACTAGGCATCACTGGATGCTGAAGCAGCTTCATGTGCCACAGGGGCAGCAAAGCCAGAGAGAGCAGCTGCGTCAGTGCTGAGTGGGTCAGCACATACTCAGCTCCATCAGGCTAAAAGCAGTTGCATTGTAAGATGCAACTTTGTGGCACCCAGACTCAGCTGTTGGAGGCTGGATGTATATTTTGTTCAAAACCTGGCTGAAGCACTTTGGACAGAGCCTTGCTGTGGTCTGGCTGGGTGTCAGGGTCTGCAATAGTGCAGTTTCGGAGCACTTCTGCCACAGGCAACAGATACATTCAGACCCTACAAGTGTTTCAGCAGATCATCACCAGGTTTAGATCACAGAATAACAGAGCTTGGAATGAGCTTGGGATAATCTGGTCCAACCCCAAATGACAGCAGGGATAATCCCCAAGTCAGGCCCTCATCCAGCTGAGAACTGAAAAATCTGAAAGGATGGAGGCTTCAGTACTCGATATCTCCCATAGTGATTTTATTTTTCTTCCTTTGGTTGAATTCTCCTTCTGGCAGCCTGTGTCCATTGATATTAAATATTGTAAGGATTCTATACTAAAGGATGTTCAGCTCCTCTTCCACTGCAGAACAGCTCCTCATAGTTGGCCTCAGCCCCATGGCTTTCCCAAGTACAGGATTATGCATTTGTTTTTGCTGAACTTCAGGATGTTGTGGCCAGGATGTGGTCCCACAGGTCCAGAGACAGCCTTTTTTTTGAGCAAACCTCAGTTAGTATAGCTAATGAAGGCTACCACAATCATCAACGAAACCATTAAGACCTGTCCCTGAATTTAGAGAAGCAAAGCAGAGGATGAGAAGAAAAAGAACACAAAAAAAATTTATATACTGTCTCAGTCCCCTCACGATTCTTTTGGACTATGAGAGGACAGGGACGGTTGGACTCGATGATCTTAAAGGTCTTTTCCAACCTTGTGATTCTGTGGGAGCTCAGAACTATGTGGAGCTTATTCACCAGTTAGTTACCCATTTCTAGCAAACCACAAATGCATTCAATCCCTTAGCAAGATCCGAAGATCTGATCCCTCAAACAGAGACAGAACCACTTGTATCTGAGACAGGAGGGAAGCTGCTGGCTCTCTGGGACCAGCCACTTGAGGGAGCCCAGATGACATGCACTAAGAGCCAGCAGATTACATAAGCATTTTTGGAGAGTTTTAGCTGGAACTGCTCTCTTTTTCTGAAATGCCAAGCCTGTTGGGTCAGAAAGCTCTAAGTGCTTCTATCACAGATTTATATGCTTTTAAATTTGGCTTCCAAAGAAAGCTGTGCTCTGTTTGTGCTTAGTCTGTCCCCCTTGATAACTTTCAATGGTGTCAGTCTCAGTTTCCAACAGATGAACACTGTTCAAAAGTCTTAACATTAACTTTCTACAAGTTTCATGAAAATAGGCAGAAAATAGTCATTAAAACAGGTAAAGTGGAGTCCTTTTATGAATCAGAAAAATAAGGCACAACTTCTTGGCCTGCAAACTTGCTTTCAGGTGCAAGCCTGGTGTATGTTTTAAACATTAGAGATTCCATGAAGGAGAAAGTTATAGGATCAGTTAAAAGATGTATGAAATCAGGATCCAGTGATCAAGGAGATACAAGTTTGGATATTGCCCAGTGACATTTTACCCCCACACCCTCCCCACAACTCTTCCCCAAGAACCAGGGTTCACATCACATGAAATCCCACTGCTACCGTAGTGCAAAGCCATCATTTTCAGGAATGTGTTGACTTGTTGACTCTAAGGATAAAGCTCAGAGACTTAACTTGTCCTAGTTTTTTAGTCCATGGGATTTACTGTGTAGTGAAGATTTCTCATGGGGCCAAAAGACTTCTCCAACTCTTTTGTATCCCATGAGAAATCTTGCCTCTCCTAACTGCACTTTGTGCTACCCAATTCAGCAGTTTCAGTCTGAGACAATCTGCAAGCCACTTCAGTGACTCTGAGGGAGAGTGGTGGGACCTTCTACCCGTGTCCCTAAAAGACTATGACCTCATAGGTATGCCATGAGCAGGGAGTACAGAAACCTGTGCATCAAGGTAAGAGACAAGGGGAGGCAGAGCAACCTAAAAGAGAAGGGTTACATGCAATGCTTAGCTTGGGCCTACAAGGACCACCACATCCCTTCCTTCCCAGTTTTACTAAGTTGTAGGCTTCCGTGGGCACGTTATGGACAAGACAGGCTTTTGCAAAAGTTCTTAAAGGTAAATGATGAAAAATTGTTCAGATCTTGTTCAAGCCACTGTACTCTGTTAAAGTTTCCTTTAAAATGCTGCTCAAGTATAAAAAATGATAGCTACAAGCCTATGGAAAGTGACAACACAACCCTTTGACTTTACTTGTAATTCATCTCCATGCATACTGAGGAAAGGGTTGGCATTTTGGCAGCAGTGTTACATTATGAGTTCTCACTGTGTTTCTTTTTGCCCCCAGGTAGATTTATTTCTTGTCCACATCAAAATGCAGAGACTGCTCCATCCATCAGGTCCATGGCATGCAAAGGAGATGTTATCAAAATGTGTCTTACATCCTAGCAAGGAAAACTCAGCATCAGCAGAGGCATTTGGCAAGCAGACAGAAACAGATGCCTGAAACAAAGTTTTCATATTAGCAGATAGTGTAATAAACAGACAAATAAATAATAAAAAAATAACAATGAATGACAGCAATGACATCATTGTTATACACTGAAATACAACAGCATCAAGTGCATCCTATAATGCCACTTGACTGTAAGGAGAACTGTAGAAAGACTCAGCCTGGGGCTAGAGACAGCATTAGCACATGACAGAAGGACAAGAAGCATCAGGCCTCTTGCCCAGAGCAAACCTTTTTTCTGAACAGACAGAAGGTATCAATTCAGGAGCATTAAATCGATGTGCTTTAAAAAAAGACCTCATTCTGTAGTGCATGTATGGATGACTCTCTCTTCCTAGATATAAACACACTCATAAACACATGTGTTTCTTTCCTCAGCATGACAAAAGATGGAATGGCCTATAGGTAAAATGTCTATACATGAAGCTTCATGATATAAAAATCTGTATACTCCCAGCAGTCCCAGGTATACACTGCAGAAGATGCCGTGAAGGAATAAGAGTGAGCATCAGTATCATTCCCCTTATGCAGCCTTGTCCTTGTATTCAAGCAAAAATGTGCCTATATCTAGAAAGTAGAATTAGCACTGAAGCAATTTTCACATCACTGGCCCTTCAGCCTCCTCAAAAATTGTTTGTGATATCTGCTTTCATGCAGGAGAATGGGGCCACATAAAAGCAATCACAAGGATGGAAATGTTCTCAGCAGGAGGAAAAGGGATTAACAAAAAAGCAGAGGAATAAGACTTCCAAATGTTTTGTAGCCCTGGGCATCTATATGCCATTTCAGCTATGTAAAGTGTTAACAGATAGATCTAAAAATAAAGACTGCATTATTCATTAACATTATCAAGCTTTCAAAAAATGAGACAAATGTATTTGCTGATAAGCTACATCAGATCACATCCATTGGAAGACACATGGATACAAACTGTCTGAAGTGGACATTTACAGGCCTTTGTGAGTGGAAAGTAACGAAGAATGCCAACAGCTCTTCAAGGCTGCAATCTAAGCTCATCCTAGGAGAAAGAGGGTATAAAACAATTATTTGTTTTATACCTTTCCCCCCATTGTCTCCAGATGGAAACTGGCATGAGATCGAATTGAAAGAACAACCACTACCTGTGTTGTAAAAGGAAATCCTAGAACAAAGAATGGGATTTGTTTCAAACTCAAAGGTTTTACTTTTCTTTTCAAAGAGAGGAAGCAAGCTTTCTTTTTTTCCCTGTTCTACCTGTAAAATTATATTACTTCTCGGTTTTGAAAAGGTCACATCACCTGATGTAGTAATTGCATGCAGCTGTTATGTAATTGTTCCTCATATTTCTATAAAAAGGCAGTAATCGGAAGAGTTTCTTGGATGTTATTATGTGGCAGGTACCTCCTGGGTTCAACAACAATAGCTATTAATCTGGAGGCAACTGCTCCCCACAGGGAGCTCAGAGCTGCTCACAGGACCTGGCGTAGACCTGGGGAAGTTACGTTACCGTGGAGGCCCATGGTGGAGTGGGTGGACGAACTTTGTTAGCTCCATCAGTCACACCAGCTCAGTGAGTCAGCCTGGAAATCCCCAAGACCAGGAGCAAATCCCCTCTACCTGCAAGGACCACATGCTGCCGTAGCTGAACAAACTAGATCTTGGTGGCACAGCTCACTTCTTGGTGATGGAGGGAATCAGGGCAGGCAGGGAGGGCTCATCCACTGTGCAAGGACACAGGTTTTGGGTATGAGCCTTCACAGTCTTTAAGACCTGTCTGCTTCTGCCATGGGCATCCACAGAAAAGCCCCAAATTTGACATGCAAAAAGGGGTTCAGGGCATTTCTCCACAGCCGAAGAGGCTACAAGGCACTGACCAGCTCCCTGAAAGAGAGATTGGGACTGATCTGAGGGCCCCATCTGCAGCACAGCATGTGAACCAGGACCCACAGGGTTCCTTTCATATCAGAGACCCCAGAATGGCCCACGGGGGACATTTGTCCCAGTGTGATGGAGCAGTAAAGGTTGAGGGCTCCCTGTTCCCTGAAACACCCATATTCGTGGTGGGTGTCAATCCACTGGAAGGAAAAAGGGACCCCTCTTCTGTGTTCCCGACCGGTGGCTGCAAAGCTCTGGTGTGGCAATGACATTGCCCAGCCTCCCCCAAGCCCACACAACTGCTACTATGTCTTGTCTCTCCAGCTTTGCCTGAAAGGGGTGATGAAGCCACACAGTAACACACAGTAGTTACGTTGAGATTAGAAGAGTGACTTTGCCTAGAGCCCCCACTTTATAACTCAGTGTTTCTACCTGTCTGTTCAGAGGCCTTGCAGGGAATGAATGCATTTTTTCAGCCAGTGGCCTGAACTGAATGTCTCTAGTTTCTGTCTCCTGAAGGCTGACAAGATGATATGACTGATATACACAGGACCTTGCGCCCTTCCCCAAGGGATTAAGTGCCAAAATAACTCGTCTGAGGAGCTCCCACACGCAGGAGTGCCACCTAATGCTAACCACAGCGGCAGAGTTAATTGCAGCAGTCAGTTGTTGCATTTCATCTATGAGTCCCCACACAGTTTAATTAACCTTTTGGGAATTAGCATTTTGTTGACTTCCAGTACCTGCTTTGAATTTCTGGCAGTGACACAGGAACACTGTCTTGATTGTTTCACTCAGAGCGGGGCAACGTCTAAAGCCAATGCCTTTAAAGTGCAGTCCCAGATTGATCTGGCAGCAGCAGATTGATCCTAGGTCTGCAGAACCTGGAAGAAAACAGCCCATACCTATTCTGGAACCTGGATTATGCTCCACCATCCTGGAACCACTCATCTGCCCTCTCTGCAGGGTCAGGTGCAGGTTCCTGCTCCTCCCGAAGCTTCCTCAGCACTCTTCATGCTTATTCATGAATCACCTTGTGTTTACAGTCATTTCCAAGCATCTGCTCTGCCTGAGTTTACCAAATAACATTCATGATCTGAAACATCACCAAGCAACAGCCTGCTGGTTGCAAGAAATGATGCCCATCATAGGGAAGTGCAGTTCACTGCCATAACTAGGACAGATTTCTTCCACTCCTATGCTCAGTTCTTCTGGTCCAGTGAGGTATGGACAAGTCCAAGGAAGTGTCTGACCAGGAATGAGATTAAATTCTCGCTAAGCAATGTGTGTCTTGGGGCTTGTGGCTATCCAAGAGCCAGCCTGACCTTGGGACACAGCTTTGTTCAGGTTCCTTACATCCCACTGGCAGGAATACCTCCACTGAAGGAGGTGTTTTCAGTCTCTGAAGGGGGCTGTACTGCCACCTTCTCCCACACCTCATCTTTATGACCTACATCTAGACTGTGGCTTTTCCCCCTCTTTGGGCTCTGACATCTGAGCACCCTCTGAGAGAGTCATGAGATGAGGTTATTGCAGAGGGACGAAGGAAAACAACTCTGGTGCTTGGCCTGGGAGGGACTGCTGCCACACCAGGGTGTGGGAGATGGAGGTGACAGCATTGTGGGAGATGGAGGTGACAGCACTGTGGCTGGTGGCAGGCTGAGGATGGTGGAGACAAGAGGGCTACAAAGACTGCAAAGCAGGGGGCATGCTAGTCGCTGCTGAGTGGTGCCCATGACAGCATGAGTGACTGCTCCCTTCTCTTGCTGCTACTCGCTACTTCTCCTGGGTTTTTTCTCTGATTCAGCCCTGACCACTGTATCTGAGAGAGCAGTTGGTGAAGGTTTTTGCTACAGAAGCTGGTGAAGTCTAGCCCAGCCAGCTTCCACATGACTCCAACGAGGGTAGTTAGCTTGCCCTCAACAGGTGAGGACTGTTTCTCCCAGGGCTGACTTAACCAACCTAATACCATCAACTGACCCTCTACCGTTCTCCATGCCAATGAATGTCAAGCTGCTCGCTTGGGGATTAAACACCACCTCTCTGGACCTCTCCTTCTGACAAGGCAGCTGGGAGGGCATCTTTAGCTTGGCAGCACCCAATACACTCTCAACAACTCCCTCTCCAGCAGGTTGACCTTGGTTGGCTTCCTACCATCTGCCCTGTGGTTGCCTTTCTCCCTGTCTTTGGAGAGTGCTGAGAACAGAGAAAAATCAGTGTGGCTTTGTCCAGTAATTGTGGATTTTGTTCTGGGTAGAGAACTGAAAAAGCACATTAAAGATATCCTGGATCAATAGGATTCATGCAATATATGAGATTCTCCTGTTAGCTCTCATGCTAGTGTACTTTCATCTTTACCTCCGATTTGGGGAACTTTAATGGGATCTACTGTAAAAACAGTTTTCTGTGGAGATGGTAAGAAGGATTTAATCTGGGAAAAACAATGGGAAATGCTGGTTTTCCCATAATCATATGTAATTTAAAAAAAAAAACAACAAACCTCCCCGAACTACTTTCCCTTCCCCACCAGAGATCTATAAAGTTTTTCTCACAAGTCTGACTAAATTTTCAGAGTATAAATAAGAAACACAAAAGGCAAAATATAAAAAAGATGGATCTAGATCATTTAGAAAACTAATGTACAGGCATTCAGCCATTTTCCAGGTAATTTAGCAGTCACTTCAGAAGACAAGGCAATGTTTACACCCTTTGCCAAAGAAAAATATAAAGCAGCCAAATAGCCTGTTATCAAAGGAGTTGTCTTTAACATTTTTTCTGATTGAGGTTCAGTGGGGGTTTTTTTATCCCCTCTCCAGGTGTATCGTTCTTGGCGTGAAATAGAATAATTACTGCTGGTTTGTAGAGAGAGGTGATAATTTGAAGCACATTCTAGGTTCTTTCTCTTGAAGGAATTTAGTCAAAAACCTGTTGTTTCCAACTGCAGTTTTTGATAGTGAAGTACTTCACCGCTGAATGTAGGGGTGACTAATTTGCTGCCACATTGTCTGACACTATGCTTACCTGACTGCTTGTGTATTCCCAGTTCTTGGAAATTTCTTTCTCAGAAAAAATAGCATTAATTTTGTAAAGATTTGTTATTTTATGAAAAAGTGAATAAGGCTCAGCTTGACTACTGCTATTCTGCATTTTCAGGGGATGAGGGTTCAAAAGGGCCTTTTGCTTCCTCTAGCTGATATGTTTCCTATAAACAGAGCCAGTCACAATTTCAGAGACTGAATTTGTGGTAGTTACTTTGCCAGGGAAAACATTTTATCCTTCGGTTGTTTTTATAAATAAACCCAAGGTTTGATTCACCAGTCCACCTACACTCTGTTTTGTCAATGGAGTTACAACAGAACAGCGCTGGCTTGATAAAGGGAGAATCATACTTGTTGTAGTCTATTAGTAAGTAACAAGTTTTTTTCCAGTCCTTCTACCTAATAAAATTCATTATTTTAGGGGATTATTCATCCCTTCCTGCCTTTGTCCAGCCCAGGGCATTCCCCCATATTAGCCTGGGTAAGGTTTGCAGCTTAACAAAAAAGCAGTGGGTCACATCTCTTCTAAAATCTGCTGGATGAACCAAAACATCCCAACCCATCCCGTGTTTCTTCCTAAGAAACATTTAGCTGGACTCTTCAGGGTTTAGTTTTTCACCTAAAGATGGAAGGAAATCTACAGTTGAGATGACAGTGCCATCTACATTAGTTAAGCATGTAGTTCTCATCGCTTTAGGAGGAGAGACAAACCCCTGAGCTCCCTGGAGTCCAGTCTATTTGATGCTCACATGCCCTGGCTCCTCCTGCTCTGCTCATTGTGACTCTCACCCTGCCAAAGCTCTCCAGCCCTATGCAGGGACCAGGCTCCCTGACAGCGTCTCTGAACACCAGCCTTAGGAAAACCCCAACCATCAGCATCTCCCTTGGTTGTGCCTGCTTGGGTTAAAACTCTACTTGCTTGAGACATTTAATTTATGACCTTTTGGATTTTATTTTATATCGTCCTTCAGCTAAACAACAGCAGAGAGTGTATGAAATTGAAGGCTGCTCTGGAGATGATGGATGAGGCTCCCCACGCTCCCCACCGCTTGCAGCCCATGAGTCATTTGCTAATTTCCTCAGCTAAAACTGACAGACAATTACCAGGCAGTTCATCACAGCCAAACAGACTTTTTTTCCCCCAGAACTCGCCGTCTATCTTTTGATAGCAATGACTACAAAAACTGCTGCCTACAACATTGTCTCTCAAAGCTTTAATATTTTATTACTGTTGCTTTGAGTTCCTACTCTCTTTCCCCTCCTAGGGTTAAGATCATTTAAATATAGCATTGTAGGATACAGTGCATCTCACATCTTTGCTGCTCCAAATGTTTCTTTTGTATCTGCTTCTTTATAGCACATCACTCAAGAATTGTTAAGTGCTTTATGGAAATATTGAAATAAATTAGGTGGCACTCCTGTGTGGGTATTTTGGAAGGGTTTCTGTAGTAGGAACTCAGTGTAGGAACTCCCAATTGATCCTTTATTGAAAGTTATGATATTTAATGTAAATTTAGTAATAACAGTTCAGTGCACAACCTATCTAACAAAAACCCCAGAGATTCTCCCCAAGCCCTTTGGCTGGACTCTCAGCTCCGTTGGCAGCAGCGTGACCAAGTGTGTGGCTGGGACCAGCATCAGGCTCTGATGCCCCAAGCTGAGGAGTCTGTATGAGCAGAGCCCTGGCTGCAGGGGAAGGACCCTGTGTTCTCTCGGTAGCTGACAAAGGCAAAGATTTTTTAGGGCTACACTAGTTGAACTAACAGCAAAGAATTGCTGGCCCATGATATAGTGTAACGAAGACTGTGGGATGCTTATTGCTCATTCAGAAGTCCTCAGTCCTTGCAAGAGCTTTTAAGAGATTATATAATGTTCCTAAAACTGAGACATCAAAGCCAAGAGACACGGTCTGATGTGCAGTTTTGATTCTTTTCATACTGATCAAATGCCCTGTTTGAAAACACACAAATATCCCTTGCAAAGGATTCCCCAGCTTTGGACAAATGACATAGCACATGGTTTTAAATGGCAATATCTTCTTTGGTAGGGTAAACAACACACATGTCTGCAGCCAGTCAAAGCTAAAATGATCTCAGGAGCTGGTGATACCTTCCACTCCCAGGAGAGATCTGAGAATACCAAGTGCTGCCTTTTTGTTTCATCATGTTTTCTGCATGCTGCTGTCTCCATCTCAGCTTCTCAGCTGTTTTGAGAGGCTAAATCCCTGTTATCTGTACAGCAGAAGTAACAGTGGTTAGCTACAAACACAGTTTGGGAAGAGACCTCACAGGCCCCATAAGCCACTGCACATGGCCAAGTGGGCTTCTTAAGGTGATAAAGCTGTGTCTTCAAACTGACGTGTACTTTAGTGTCTAAGCCGGCTTCAGGGTAATGCTTTGACCCTGACCATCTTAAAACCACGTTTCTTCCCTGGTGTTTGCTTCCCTAACCTCTGACATAATTGCTAGAGAGCAAACATGCCTCCTTGGTAAGCAGGCCCTTCTTCTCCTCGTTGGCAATGCCCCCATCCCTCTGCCTGTCCTTGCAGTCCCACCTGCCCTTGCATGCACTGAATTGCATCTTCAACACCATCACTCAGAGCTGCACAAAATGCTCCGGAAAATACACATGGAAACTAAATCTTATTGTAGGCAAAAAATGTAGAGGAATGCAAAAATTAACCAAAATCAGGCATAATTTCAGAGGAAAACTATGACATTAATTAATCCATTCAGTTTGAAAATCTACACACACACACACACACACACACACACACACACCCCTTGCTCTTGGCTAGATCTTAACAGCTGGCAAGAACTCAGATGCTAGAGATGCTTCCTGTTCTTATTTACTCAACTAAAAATAGCTGTCAGTGTTAAAGCATCCTAGTACTTCAACCTGTCAATTTTGTATTCTGTATGCACATATATATATATAAATGTATGTATATTATATATATATATAATATGGACATATGTGCAATACATACATATGCATACCATATACATATATACACATAAATATATAAACACACACAAGGGCTTCACAGGTCTATTTTACATGAAGTAAAACACACAAACAAAAGCAGCCATTCAACAAATTCAGATATAATGCACCTTACCTTGAGAAATTACCTTGTAGAAGTAGTGGCTTATCTGTATAGAGATCACTCTAACTTCTCCAACTTTAGAAAAGTTGAGCTGTCACTTGAGCTATCTTGAACCAAGGGGATGAACTCCTCTCCCTCCACCTGCAATTCCAAAGCAGCACTTGGCAATCATGCGTGGTTTGTTCTCATGAAGAATTGATGTCACAAGCATTTATTGCTAGGGTAATCAGAGGAGGAAAGGTTACTGCCTATGTATGTATGCATTCATATGTATGACTTCTGAATATTCTTTGTGTCTCACCCTTTGAATCCCCAACACATCAAAAACCTTGCAGAGGACCCAGCTGAGCAGCCACCTGTAGTGAGGAGGCACTCCAAGCTAGTTTGCCATCTTATCACAATGGCCCAGAGGAGGCAGGTGGTCCTTCTGGCTGGGCCTCCTGAAAAGGGCTGCCTGAAGATGATTGTTTAAATTTCAGAGCTCCCCAGGAAAATGTTGAGCCTTTCCCCTAATGCGCCCAGTTTTGTTAACATGCTGTCCCAGGCTGGCGAGCAAGACCAAGCCTTTGGTATTCTGTATGGGCTCAGCACTCTTGTAGGCTCGCTGAGCACAAGAGGTGGCCAAAGGTGCTGGAGAGGGATCTGGATGTAGCTCCCTGGTCCTGTGTAAGCCAAGCCTGGCTCTGGCTTAGAGCTGCCAAAGCTGCTGCTTGAGCTTACAGCCCTGGCAGAGCATCTCAGTGCATTTCTGTCCCGCTTTGCCTTCATTTGTCCCGTATGTCCCATGTTGCTGGGAATATCCTTGCCATTCTGAGCAGAGCTGGGCCTCTTTATCAAGTCAGAGCATGACAGACCCTTGAGCATGATGAATCCACCCAGGCTCATCTCATTTTGCTCCTATCTTAGGCCAAATACAGGCACAGAGGTATTGGGAGCATGAGGGCACCAGGAAGAACAAGGGAAATAGGAGGGCCTCACTCCTCCACCGTTCATATCAACCAGTACAAGTCACCCTTTCGAATGATGTGGTCACCCCAAACAGCTGGGGAACACATCCTTTTCTGACTCTTTGTTTATTCTTGAAGCCTCTTTTCATCTACACGGGGCTGTCGGCATAGTTGGTTCACTTGCACAAGGACTCCTGCTGATCCTAGCAGTCTTGAAGTGGGAGTGTGACAGCACTCCAGGGTGCAAATAAGCACTGCCTTGATAAACACATCATAACGAAAGGGGAAAAAACCCAGCACAAACCTCTCCACAACACTGTACATTTAGGAACTGGCAGTTATTTGAAAGTGATCTTCTTGGAAGCAGCTTCAAAATCACCAGTTATCAAATCCATCAAGTGACAGTAAGTCACTTTTTTCATTTCTAGAAGCCCCATTCCCTATAATGGCCTAAAAAAAAAACAAAACCGAAGGCCCCAGGAATCAGAAGGAAGGTTTTGCAATGAGAGGAAGGCAGAGGCACCGATGGCTGTAAGATTTTTTTAATGTGGCCAAATGAAGTTAGACAAACAATTAATTTCTTCTCTGCAGGAGGAAAATGTAGCCATTGACTGACACAGCTGACTCTGAATACCAAGTCCCTGTGATCAGAACCTGTGCCATTATTAGTGACATGAATAAAAATCCAGAGCATAAAGCAGAGACATAATGCTCAGTGCTTTTTAAAAGCAGCTGTAACAACAAATATAGGGAGAAAAACTAACCAGATGGAGTTTGGAAGTACCAGAAACTATTATTTTCAATCATGTGGAAAAAATGCTAGTATATTTATTGAAAAAAAGTAACTATTTTTTTGGGGGGACCATTCAAGACCTTCCAAACGTACATCCTTCTTATAGGAAAAAAAAATAAACCTATCAAACTGTTAAGAACCACTAATACCAGTATCTTCACAACCATTGTATGGATTAACATGGCTCTTGAATGTCAGCCTTGTACAACAGAACAACAAGACAGCTCTGCAGATGGGAATTGGTCTGACTTTATGTCCATTTGGGTGACCCTCTTCAGCAAAGAGAGTTTCTCTCAACCTCTACCTTGAGTAGATGGGTTCCTAAAACAGGCTGTTGGAAAGACATCTTTATAGTTCTCTTCCATTTGTGCTTGCCCAGCTGGCTCCACAATAGTGGGGTCGAATGCCTTATGTAAAAAGGGAAAAGAGTGAAACACCCAAGCTCCTTAAGTGCTGCATCAGTGCCAACACCAACTTTCTCAGTGACCCAATAACATTTAAAGAGCCTTCATGATATCCTTTCCAAACATTACAACAGGGATCTAATTATGGCTTTGAGCAGAGCCAGCCTGAGTTGCCATTGAAGGATGCGATAAAATCAGCACCCACACCAAACAGTCCCAGTTCAGCACAGCTGAAACACCAGAAGGGAACATCACCCATCACAGCACACACACCCCACCCGGCTTTCCCCAGATACATCTGTGTATAGACTACTCCACTCACGATGGGTACAGTTTTTAGGCATTTTCAGTGCATGGAGGTGACAGCCGCTCATTTTGAGATGGATGGGAGAAACCCTACTCTTACCTAAAGAAGCCTGGCAAAAAAAAAACCTTGCAAAGATACTACAGAGCTTTTCTTCCCTTAATGTCCCATCTTGAGGCACTTCCCCACAGGAGAAGGTGGTTTGTGATGGGAGGAGAGGTCTAAATCCTTGGGAGCACATGGAGCAACGATAATTAAGTAGGGCAGTTGCTAGCAAGGACAAAAGTGACAGAGAAAATTAGAGACATCTCTTTAGAAAGTTCTCTGTGGTGCAATTTCTGCTAATCAATGCAGAAAAAAATGTTTTCAGCATCAAGCTTTGAACACAGCCATAGTTTACCAACCTATTGTTGTGTGTAAGTTTGCACGGTATGCAGAGAAGCAACTGTTAAAAGATGTCAGGGCAGGGAAGACACACAAGTCATCTGGTTTGAGCTTACGTCCTGATGAGCCTCTCACTCATCCTTCTCACAAGGGCAAAAAAAAAATTTCTGCACAAGGGAAAATTAGACCATTTACTCAAATGTCCACCTCTCACCTAGTGCTGACAAAAGGCAGCACAGTGGTACAGTCACAGCAGATCAAGATTATATATGTGGGAGCGGCGGAGGAGCAGGGACTAATCAGCTCCATCATCTGGAGTACACAGCATCTGGAGTAAAATGGCATAAATGGCACATAATAGCCCTGATGCACGGTCAGATCATGGTACCAGGCCTGGCACGGGAATGGCACCAGCACACTTTCCTCTCTGCTCTGGCATGGCCCCACCTGATGCTTTTGCACGTCTGACCATTCCTAAGTTGTATTGTGTGCTTGAGGTTCAGATGCAAGTCTGTATCTTGAAAGACTAGGAAATCCCCTGGGCTTTGGCTTTTCCTTGATGTGAACACAGAGGGGCCAACTGACCCCTTGAGTGGCTAAAAATCTTTCCCAAATGTCAGGGTGAGCAGATGGAAGTGGCTACCCCAGCAACTGAGCAGATCTCTCAGCTGAACTGGGCTGCTGGGGCATGGCAATAGGTGAAGGACAGCAACACAGAGCTGAGGAGTGGCTTCCTTCCCCAGAGCCACACCGGGCCCTTGCCCAACATCCTCATCTCAAGCATCCACCTCACTGGATGCAAGAGCTTTGCGTTCCCTTGGAGCTTCATTTGGGCCCCACATAACATGCAGAAAGCTGCAACCACCTTCAAAATCCTCCATCTGGACTCAGCATCAAGTAGCTCTTCCAGCAGGACTTTTACCAAGCACATTTCTCAGCAGGAGCTAAATGTTATTGCTATTTACAGAGCAACCAAACTGCACAGGGCTTTTACAAGCAGCTGAGGGCATAAATACACTTACCCCAAAGTGCTTACAGCTTCAGTAGGATGAGAAGAGCTGTCTGCAGGGGTCAGCCAAGATTTTCCGCAGAGGAACCAGTGCCCCTCCTCTGGGACACAATTTTGGTGTGCTCCAAGGAGACGGGTGGACTGTGGGACTCCACCTATGGGATCTTTCATACAGCATCATCCTGGGGTGCTCAGGTCTGCTCTGCTGGCCCTGCACCCAGGGTGCTCCTTTGGACTCTGAAGATAAGTTGTGGGAATGGGGATCTCAGCACCCCCAGGGCCACCTCCACTGTCCCACCTGGCAGGGCAGGATCTTACCAAAACCCTGAAAGCATCTTTGGTAATAGCAGGCACGGCAGTGATTCGGAATTCTCCTTCTGCACCTCCAGACTGTAAAGCCTACACCATACCCTGTTCCCCTTCTTCTGCTCCTCTGGAAAGGAACCCAGCAATCATCGGCTCCACAGCACTTTCTTTCTGACGAGCCTGAGGAGAAAGCTGAACTGCAGCATAAATGCAAACCCAGCACCAGGCAGAAGAGTTCCTCTACCTTTTTTTTTTAATATTAACTGTATTCTGATTAATGTCAGTTGAGCCATCCCCCAACCAACAGGGGGGTGCTGAGCGGCGCCGATGGAGCCAACGTGCAGCAGCTGTCTTCCTGTTATTTTCACCTCTTTCAAGCCTCCCACCACCTCTCTTGCAGACACTCAGTTGAACTCCACTTAATTCACACATATAAAAGGAAAAAAAAGTAAAGTATTTAGATTGATGCTATGAATAATCCACAGACGGTTTTATCCAACATGGGTGAAAATCAGAGAGACCCAATCTCCAGCCTCTCCTCTGTGTTAAACTGAAGCTGTCCATCAGGAGGGGGAGAAATCAGTTATCTTTTGGGTGGAGGAGGGGGAGCAGAGGAAGCTGGACCAGCACAATAAAACCAGTTCACCCTTAACCAAAGAGACAAACAGCTGGGGCTAGAAGCTTTATCAAGGGACATTTTCACTTTGAGGCATTTACTAGAGCTAGAACAATTATCTACTGGGTGTATCTAACATGCAACATCCCTGAACGATTCACAGTGATCCAGGCTTTGTCACCCAGCCCCACACTGTGAAGTGGAACAGGATTGTTTGTGAAGGACGTCAGGATCTGCTCCCAGAGGGAAAAACCATCTGCTCCCAGTGGTCCAGTTTCTTGGAACAGAAAGCTGGGAGGCTGAACACAAGTTGGGGCTCAGCAGCTCGGAGGTGACAGCTTAACTAGGGACTGTCATAGGAAATAACAAGCTATCAGAAATGTTTCTGGGGCCATATCTCATGGTATCTAGTAAAGAATCACATGGTTTGAGGCTTCTACAAGTGTAAAATCCCCCAGTAAGTGTAAATGAGCTGCCTCAGACTGTGTCTGTGCTCCCCTGCCCAGAACAGGAGCTCACACCAGCACCACTGCTCACCTTCGCCCACACACCTAGCGAGAGCCTGGCTGAGCAGCAACCAGTGGAAACCTGAGGATGGAGCCCACTGGAATAGGCAGATTCATCGACTGTTGCTGAAGATTAGTGGCAAAAATAAAGCTAACTTTGAGACTGAATTTATGTTTGAAATTGTGATTACAGCCACGGGGTTTGCTCCAGCATGAAACATATCAAGGGGTTAAACTACAGCTGTAGTCAGGACCTGGGGATGGGAAATGCATTGTGAGGATTTTGATAGCACATTTCACTTAAAAAAAAACCCAAACAAAACAAAAGAACATACCTCCTCCTTTCTGAGTATGCAATAGATCAAAAAATATCTGTGCTGTCTTTTTTCTCCTTTTTGTCCATTTCATAGCCATGAGGACCAACTTGCTGGGCTATGCTTGCCATATAGACAGCCTATGGTTGTTTTCACAGAGTCACAGAAGTGCTGGACAAGCCCTGCTGGTGCCAATGTGCAGCAGTTGCCTTTCCATCATTTGCACATCTCTGAATCTCCCTCAGACACTAGTCTGAGCTTTACTTAATCTGCAGATTCTCAGTAACCTCTGCCAGTGGAGAGAAATATCTTCCTAATGTCCATCCTGAACCTCCCAAGCTGTAAATTGTGGACACCATCGCAGCTCACATAGAGTATGAGGAGCAGAATGTGAAGATCAAATTCCAACAGAGCAGGTCAGAGCTTTTCACAAGACTGCCTTATATTTCTTACATCTACATTTTAGATACCTAAATAAATAACCAAATAATATGAAATAGATAGCTAATGAGATATCCACACTTGGAAAATAATGAAAACTGAATTCAGGAGACTACATTTAGGTGCTTATTTTTAAAGTATCAGTCACTACAAGCAGAACATGAAGCGCAGTCAGGCTCTTCATTTTTATTTTAGTTTTCTCACACTGTTCAGTGTTTCCATTCTGTTGGTATCCCTCATTGATCCCCAAACTGATACAGATCTAACTACCCAGCATGTGAATGAGGTGGTTTTGTAGAGGCCACCAGCCTTTGGGATCACAGAATCACAGAATTGTAGGGGTTGGAAGGGACCTCGAGAGATCATTGAGTCCCATGCTCCTTCACTGACCAGGGGTTCAACCCAATTAACTCCACAGAGAAGTGCTGACCCAGGGCAGAGACACAGTTCCTCTGGCTCCTCTCTTGCAGGCTTCAGGGGCTCTCCCAGACAAAGACTTCCCATAGGCACAGCAGGGGAAGTGAAAGAGAAGGCCCCTTTGCCATTGGACTCCCTAAGGTCTTAGATAACATAAGCAGCACTTGTTATTCTTGCTGCAGCTTCTATAATTAATGATCGTAAGCAGTAATATTAGACTCTGAATAATGATTTCCCGAGATGATCCTCAAAAAACAGAGAGCAGTTAGGTCAAATTAGCTTAATAGGTCAAGTCATCTTTTCAGTAAGGGAAGACCATTCAACCTGAGCAACAATAGCCATATAAAAATGAATATTTGGAAGTACAGAGCCACCTTGTTTTCCATCTTAATTAGATGGTGACATGTAGGATGGTGGGAGAAAAAAAGGTGTGGCCAACCTGCAATGAAAAGGAATGAATTATTGAGATTTGTTGTGATAATGTAATTTACAAAGAGAGCTTGTCTCTTTCTCATTTTCTTGGCATGGGCACTTGTGGGACTGCAGGCACTAGGACTGGATGTAAGATGCATTTAAGAAGATACTTTATATACTGTTCACAATGTTAGTGAGAACATGAGACTAATTAAAATGAAAGACAGCAAGAAACTAGTAAGTTTCATTTTTTTAAAAAAAGAAATAAAAATTAACTTCTCTTTGCTTTCTGATTTTTTTAAAGACTCGAATCTCTTCATACAATCTGTAGTAGCTCTAGTGATCTGGGTTTGCTAAGGCAACAGCAAAAAATCTATTAACTTTTGTCTCGTGTCCAAGAGGCTGTAACGCTCCCTGCTCTGCTGAAGGCACTTGGGGTCCAGGGCATGAATACAGACAGCAGCGCAGCTGAGCTGTTCTGCTGGCTGCTCCAGCCTCCCCTCTGGCCTGGAGATGCTGCAGAGAAACCTCTCCAAACAGCTGAGATGGTTTGGTTGCCAATGGACCTGGTAAATAAGATGGTGTGTACCTGGTGTAATTTGCTAGTGAACACTGAGAAAACCTCCAGGGTCATGGGAGACATTTGTGGGCTGTGAGGAAGGGAAAAAGCTCTGAGCTCAGGCAGAGCTGTCAGTGCTCCCCATCAAGTCGATAAGCGGCAGCAGCTTCACTGCAGGGGCAGGGGGGCAAGTACCAGTGCCGGCACATCCCCTGTGAACCGGAACATGATGAAACACTGGGCAAGCTACAACTCATCTCGAAGGGGAAAATGGAGGTGAGGATAATTTTCCAACAAGCAGCTAGGTTCCTACTGTCACTGCCAGTGGTGCACACCCCATAATTGGATGATCTGAAATTTTTCCACACTGAAGAACAGCTCGCTCTTTCTGAATAGTAATTATGAGTCCCCCAGGAATCGCTTGGCTTCAATGCTTTGCAGCCTCCACCTCATTTGAAAACTACGCTACATCGCCTCAGAACACCAAGGAGAGTTAACAGCATCTGTCCATGCACAGTACAAGCAGAAGGTCTCCTGCTCTTTCATTAGTGATACGAGGAAAAGAAAGAATGAACTTCTTTGGCTGGTAATAAGGGTCTGGCCAGTGTATAGATGGCTGAACTCGAAAACCCAAGAACCCGAGCCCTTAGTTCAAATTAATGTTGTAACCTACAACATCCTGCAGTTACTGCATGAAGTGTGATGACAGAACTACCAGAGGAAGGTAGGGAAGTACTGAATTAGCATTAGGCAATTTTCCGGGATTCAAACAAAACTTTTTCAGGGTTGATTTTTTTTTCCATTCTGGATTTAACTCAAATTCTCAATTGTCTGCGCACTTTCAGGGGCATAATTAACGTCATCGAGGGCACAGAGTTCTCCAAGGCACTCTGTCAGCTTACCTGTGTTCCCATGGGAACCAACGAACACGTACTGAGCAAACGGAAACACAACGATGCTCCAAACGTCCCGGAGATGCAGCACCCAGAGGTCCGTGTCTCTCACTGCTGTCCACCGGGAGAGAAACCAAGCAGGCATCGCCGTGCACATTGACCAGTGTAACCTGAAGATGGGGAGCTGCTGGTGACCAACGCTGACTTCTGTAACTTGAAACCACATCTGTGGAGAACATCTAGAGAGTTATATTTAGGTCCAAGGCTTCCCTGTGCTGGGAGGGACTACCTGGATGTTACAAAGAGTTGGTACATGGAATTTGTCTGTGTAGGGCTCCCCAGAGGTTACAGCACTGCAATCAGTCTTGAGGTTGGAGGGAAGCCTCGCTGTTACCTCCCAGTGACAATTTGGCTGGGCAGGAGCACACACTCTGCAGAGCGGGAACCACACGGGGTCCCACAGTCCTCCAGTACAAATCAAGTCAGCCCCGCTTATCCCAGTCCTTCAGGTGAAGTGCTGCCTTCGCAAAACCTGCCCCCCACTTCCTTCTGAACTGTCGCTGTGGTGATGGTGCAACCACCCTCACCCCTCCACACGGGTTCCCCTGGGTCAGGCTTTGCATGAAATGTGTATTTCTGAATACAGAGGGGAAAAAAAAAAGCAAAACAAAAAAAAAAAAGTGGCTTTGCACTGAAATAGTAAGAAATGAGGAATTACAGCTAGAAATGGTATGACATTAGGAATCTGTATCTATACAAAGGAGAGTTTAGTTCACTGTGACTATTTCATTACCTTATCTGTGAACTTAAAAAATCTGCAGCTGGATTTTATGGGCTCCCATTTCTACTCTGCAAGCTAATCAACCCTGGAGAATTTTAACTTCTGCCTGTGAATACTTGAACCCACTAAGTGCCTAAATGGTCAGACCCTGCCCTGCTGTTCTCTATTTCAAATGCAAAGGAAAACCGAACCAAGGAGAGAGGGAAAGAAGCAGGTGAGGAGAAGCAGGCTGAATGTATGTGAAATAAAATCCATCCTCCAGGTCTCTGTGATGGAGAAGCCCAAGTGTTCTTTCTCACAGGAGAAACTCAAGCCTGTGGACCTCCACGTGCAGAACCCCAGCACCATTGCTGTCACATCAAACCTGTGGTGCCTGATGACAGATGATCAGGGTTTACAGAGCTGTCTGGTAGATACAGCGAGGTACTGAGGTAAAAAGAAAAAAAAAGGAAAAAAAAAGGGATTAAATGAAGGGAAAAAAAAAAAGAGCTGAAGAACATTTGGCTGTTATTAAGATATTACCACCTTTTACGATTTTGTCTGTCAAGAGCTTTATGGAGATGTTAACATAACCTCTGCTGTGTAAGAACAGGCAGGAGGCACAGGTGTCTGTCCAACACGTTACGTTCCAAGTGAACCCACAGAAGTTATCAAGAGCAGGACTGTGATACCTGACAACCCACAGACAGGCGCCCAAGGTCTAGTCACATCTAGGCCCGATGATAAAGGCAGTGGAACACCTTCCTTTTGAGGACAGGCTGAGAGAGATGGGTCTCTTTAGCTTGGAGAAGCGGAGATTGAGGGGTGACCTCATTAATGTTTATAAATACGTTAAGGGTGAGTGTCAGGAGGATGGATCCAGGCTCTTCTCAGTGTTGGCCAGTGATAGAACAAGGGGCAATGGGTCCAAGCTGGAACACAGAAAGTTCCAACTGAATATAAGGAGGAACTTTTTCATTGTGAGGGTGACAGATCAGTGGCGCAGGCTGCCCAGAGAGGTTGTGGAGTCTCCTTCTCTGGAGATATTCAAGACCAATCTGGACACGTTCCTGTGAGATCTAATCTAGGTGATACTGCTCTGGCAGGGGGTTGGACTAGATGATCTTCTGAGGTCCCTTCCAACTCAAAAAGTTCAGTGATTCTGTGATTCTGAGCCTACACCCCCTCTCTATTCAAAAATTTCTCCAAGGCTCATTTGGGGTATGTACAAAAGGCAGGGTAAAGACTTTTCCTGATTCAACTCCTTCCCCTAAACTCCCTCTCCATCCATCCATCCATCCATCCATCCATCCATCCATCCATCCATCCATCCATCTTCTACACTCCCTGTTGGCTGTTGCAGTAAGTTTAGTGGCCATAACACACTCAACAAACCACAGGCAGTAATTAAGTTTGCTATCAAATGACTGACAGCTGCTGCCATGGGAAGGCAAATAGAGACAAATGAGAGGAGGATAGAGAGGCAGAGGCTGATGGACACCTCAGTGCAGATTGTCCTTGCATTGCGCTCAGCTTTCAAAACATGAGGTCCACAGGGACCTCTGGCCCTTTACCAAAGTGCTCTCGGTACCAGGAGTGCACAGCAGCCAGCCCAGCTCGCAGGGAACTACTTAAGGTAGCTAATAGGAATGGCCAAGGCCAGGGCTTGAGTTTAATCCTGCCCATAATCAGGAGATGTAAGCCTGGCTGTGGGTGATGGCAGGCACTTTCCTCAGAAAAATACTCAGCACCTGGATTCTTGAAGAGTCTGAGGATCACACACCTGAGTTTCTCCATTCCAGAGGACTGCTTACCTTTTTGGCTGGGTTGAAGCAGACGGACTGCGGGTGTAGGTTATCTTTATCCCCCATCTTCCTCCAGCCTTGCCCTCTGAGAGTTTATCTGGTTTTATCAGGTTGTTCTCTCAGATGACTCCCAACATCAGTGCCCACCATCCACCTGCAGTCCTTAGCTACAAACGCATTCTAGATTTACTACCCACATCCATCCTGGCTTTACAGCCTCTCTCCTTGCTCCCACCAACCTGCAGCATGAAGCCACATTTCTCTCTGGTCAGCTGAACTCCTTTCTGCAAATTCCTCTGCTGGCCCTCAGTGTCTCCTTCCTCAGTTGCTCATCCCCCCCGCCGCTTGCCCCGTGCCTGCAATGCTGGGCTCGTCGTGCTCCTTAAACACGTTTCTCCTCAGTCCCTCACCGCTCCTCTCTCCCTCCCCGTCGCTTTCAGACGTGGTGGTCTTGGTGCAGCACAGCTGTAACAACACGCCCAGTCCTCAGCTGCCAGGCCTCTACTCTCTCCTCCTTCAAATCCCTTTCCTGAGCAGCCTCTACTTTCCCAGGACATCACAAAACACTTGTCCTTTATAATCCCCAGACCGTGGAATTACTGACATCTCACAGACTCGTGCTCGCTTGAAGCCACTGCTCACTAGCATAAATTTAAAGACATGTAATAGCATTTAGAAAGATAAGAGTCTGTGATTGTAAAAATCCTTTATAAATAAAGAACTGGGTGCTAATAATTCATTAGGTTTCCTAAACGTGAATTAACAGATGAGCTACGTATACATTTATAAAATGGCAATTATTTTTAACTTGACATTTAATAACTATGAAATCATTTTGTCAAAAATTTCTCTGTGCTTGCAAATAAGCAATTACTTTTAATCATCCACAATAACGCTCATTAAGTGATTAAGAGACGACGACCAGTTAAAACAGTGGCTTCAGTGAGAACAGATGACACCAGCTGATGATATCTCTGATTTCCAGGCTGCATTTCAGACCAGACCACGTTTTGTGCTCACATCAAAGCACGCATTCTGAACATCAGCAGACTCAACAGACCTGACCGCAGGGGATGCACCATAGGGGAGGAGGCCAACGCTTTCGCTTACGTGTTTACACTGAAGTTTCAGTGTGAAGTTCCATTTGATTTTATTTTTTTCCCCTCTCTTCCTTCAAAGAGCACAGAGAACAGACTGCTTTGCCAACTGGAGCGATTTCACTGAACTATAAACAGGAGATGCTTGAAAGCCTGTCATGGAGCCTCCTGTTCAGAAACGAACAAACAGCCATGCGCCGGAGGACAGGCAAGACACACACACACACACAGAGTGTGTACATTGTGATGTTTAGGTTATTCAGCTACTAACTTTGAGCTGGAGAAGCTCACAGCTCTCAGAGGAGCCACTGTGCAGGGTTTTTGGTGAGCAGTGCTTCCAAATACACTGTGAAAAGACAAAACCTCCCTGAAAGTCTTTCCGCACCATGTTTGTGCGGGGGGGGGGGCAAGCCCCTTGAGCCCACCTCTAAGAGGTCCACCTGGGACAGGTCAGCTTCAGCCGCTGCACCATTAAATAGCCAAATAGCTTCCTATAACATTCTGCCTCTGGTGCTTGCAGCTCCTGCAGGCTGATAGCCTTGGGCTCAGCCTTCGGGATTCCAGACGGGTGACAAAGAGCCGTCGGGACATTACACTGCCTATTCTCTGCAGGGGTGAAATAGCAGGTTAGAAACGAACTGGCAATTTCACAGAAAACAATTGATTTTCTCTTTAAGTGGCATAGGGGGAGAGCAGGTCTCTGTCGACCTGTGATCAAGGGAAAGAGAAGATGAGGGAATTGAAATCAGATCTGTGTCTTTCCTGCCAGGGTATTTCCCATACGCAGCTCTCACATTTCAGGCCACATAAAGGGAAATTTCAGGCTAGCCTAAGGAAGTACATGGAAGCTCCTGAGGGAGGAAAATCTCCTTTTGGAACCAGATGGTGCGATTTGAGAACAAACCAGCAGACAAAAATGCCTTTCTTGCAAACTGCAGGGAAAGGTACTGCAATTTGGAACTATCTGCACCGTGTCTCTAATCACCCATTGCCAAATTCTCTCATGTGTGTTTTGAGCAATGCTGAGCAGATGCATGTTAAACAAGACCGAGACACTGAAACTGTAATTCGTGTTGCAAGTTCACCATTGCATGAAGCAACAACACATTTCAGGCAGGATTTGCTGTGAATCTGTGGAATGTTGATTTCAGAGAGGCAATATTAACCTTTCCTCTTGATCTTCTAGGAATAAAAAAAGGATAGTTGTATAAAATGTCTGTCTTACCTATGAAAGATGAATCATACTGCTTTTCAATAGAGCAGCAGGTTGCCAAGGGATCCTCTTCAAGGTTATTGTTTTGAGTGCCTGCAAACCCCCCTGTTTTAAAAGGTTTTTCTACTACATTTCTAAGGAAATGAGGAAGGAGATGAAAACAGATGAAAACCCGACTTAGACGACTGTAAGAATGTCTCACCCGAGGAAATGTGAAGTAAATTATATAGCACAATTTGGATGATATGAAATTGGTGTAAGCCACTTTGTTAACAATGTCCCCCTGCAATCCCACCCCTCCCAAATTCCCAAAAGCTGGATTTATCCAGAGTTTTGTCTTCAGTATGTAGAGTTTACACCAGAATATTTCACACAGTGGATTTAGACACACACAGCAGTAAGCACCAGAGCACAGAAGACTCCATCTCCAGCAACTGACTACTCATCAGATTACAACCAATAATTCAAGCCATTGTCTCCAGTTGCACTGGAAACTGCGCTCGCTCGCTCAGCTCATTGCCTCCTTTGGGTTCCATTCTACTGCTCAAAGTTACTGCCTTGAAAGTGAATGTTAACCCAGAAAACAAATTATTCACAAGCAATGATTTTCACTTCAATCTAATTCCACCAGTTACTTGTTGCCCACCTAGACCAGAAAGCAAGAACATTCCTTGGGTCTGTGGTGCTCAGACAGAAATGAGTCTATGGTGTACCAACCACACATGTAGGTGGGTACCCACACATGATATCCTGCTGGAACGAGGAAAGTGGGACAAAGATAGAACTAGGACATTATTAGTCCTCCCATTATGTGGGACCCTGATGCTGCTGGAAATCTTGTGAATCCCACCTCAATGACACATTCACACCTGTCACACAAACAGGTCTGTAAAATGAGGGGAAGGATGCAGGGATGAAGTTGCTGTCAGAACAAGTGGGGACAGAACCCGTGTGATCATCCTCTCTGGTTGGCATCAGGCATCTTTCTGGGTGCTCCCCGAGGCGGGTCAGCAGGCTGTCATCTGGAGACCATCAGTCCCAAGGCACCCATTTACTACCTGACACACCTCACTGCAACACACCCTGCGACACAGCTCCCCGAATCAACCGACAGCTTTCGATCCGTTCTGCTGCCATGCTTCAAACACAGCAGAGCTGCACCCACCATGAGGAATTCTTTCTCTGGTGTGGTAACATTAAGGCAGCAAGCAATCAACTTGAATTCCTCCACCAGAAACTGCCTGTTTTCTCCAAACCTAATAAATACCCATGAGCAAGGGCGGCATTTCTGCTTGTTTTTACAGCTGTTAAGTGCCATCAAGTGTGTTATATAAATAAATCATAGTATGCTGTGTTACACACTAAGGTGTGCAACAGCGCAGGGCAATTTGCTGCTAGTGAGAGATGCTCATTAAATGCAATTAATAAGCTCTATCTGTGCACTGAAGGGCACAGGGGCTAATTATTAAAAGACACGATGTGCAAGTAATGCTTTCAGCTATGAAACCAAGGCACTCCCACATGAAATTTCAAGATGTGGGAACGGCATAGATCAGGAGAACGATCCAAGCCAAGTGATAGCTACGTGCACAGCACCCATAAAACCAACGAACCCCACCACTGTCCTCACTGTGGTTATTAGGACAGGGAACACCTCTCTACTAACCAAGGGTTTATAGGGAAACACCCTAGGACTGAGCCACCAATTCCTTTTAAAGAGTAATCACCTTGGCATCACGTGGGACTCCTGTGTGTTGGAGCTCACAGGTACCAGGGCTTGTACCATTGCGCTTGCTCACTGCATACTGGTCTGCCAGTGCCAAGGCGCGGGTTGGGGGAGTCAGGCTCAGTGCTCCCAGGTGCTGCCGAGGCAGCTGGGTTACATATGTTTTTATCAGCCTCCTTCAGCCCTCCAGATCTTTTATAATTCATCAAGGAAACAGTGATTTCAGGAAAAGCTCTGGCTGTACCTAGCTCCAAAAACCACGTGGAGGGTGGAGAAAGGTGAAATTCTTACCTTCAATCTATCATCCCTTCAGCTTACTAGAGTATTTGTTAAATGCTAACATTTCATATCAAGTGAAAACAACAAAGAAAAATGTTTAATGGTCTCACATAATGACAGAGCAATGGCATTTAAAAGTATGGATTCAAAGGAAATAAACTCTCCTTGTTTATCATCAATGACTGCAATTATGTTGTCAAGTGATAGATGAGTGTTTTGATTTCCTCTTCCTGACGTCTTTATACCTTCAACTTACACTGTAAGCTTGCCACTGTTTATTCATGTACTATTACTGAACCACTGAGAGTGGTTATTAATCAAGAGTATTTATTTTTCAAAGCAGTCACACCACGAAGCCATGGATACAGCTAAAGCTTAACCCTACATCCTCCTCGAAAGCAGCGCATTGGTGATGTTAAAACCACCCCAGTAGCCCAAATAGCAGAGCCTAAGGAGGGGTAAGATGCTCTTGGACATGCAAACAGTGGGGCCTCACCCACAACCCCCATTCGTATTCACTAATGCCTGTAGAAAACTGATTAAATACGAAGGAACCACGTGGTATCCGCGTTTTGTCTCATTGTTACAGGCAGCTCCAGGCACAGCCAAATGCCCAGGGTGTGGGAACCTGTGCATGTTCCCGTTTTGCCAGGAAACACAAGAAAAGAAGAGCTGCACAACGGGTTTCCTGGTAAGATGGTAATAGAGGACCCAATTGGGTAGGATGCTGTCCTGAGGGATACAGACTCCCAGTAACATGTTCAGCCCCTTCTGCTTTACGAATCTACAGGTAATATGGACTAAGAGCTGCTTTTTGTTGCTGCCTGGATGTATGTTCCCTGATGGTTCTCAACTGTCAGTACTCAGGAATAGCAACAAAACACACTGGTGTCCACTTGCAACAGAGCCCTTGGTTTGCCTTCCCAGAATAACGAGCACATCCCATAGCACAACAAATTGTTGGCTCATCTGAGACACACAGACTTGGTATGTGACCAATTTTGCCTGCTTTTATTAAAAACATGATTTTCAAAAAGTACATCTGCTCGATAAACCACAACAGCCGGCTGCCATAAATATATATACCCAGCTTTATCACCATCAATAAAATCTAAAAATACTTCAGTAATCACCTTTAGCCTTCTCTAAGAACAAACTTGTAGGTGTTGTGGGCTTAAAGCATTTGGTGTCATTACACTTCTGAACAATTTTTGCTCCTTGAAATAAATTCACCAAGTCCCTTCATTAGAAGGGCCAAAGACAGAGATAAGGACCGTATGGAAATGTCAACAGAAAACACCTGATGGAAGAACAACAGGTCTAACAGATTTTTATGTTCCAGCCCAGGTTGTGCCACTCTGAGCTCACATCAACACATCTTACTCATCTCACTCTGCATCTGCTCAACAGAAAATACTTAACCACCTTCAGGACATCAGTCCTTATCTGAGCTATGAAAGATCGTGTCTTTAGTGTTCAAGCACTCTCAATAAACAATGTTGGAAAAAGTTATTTTTCTTTTTTTTTTTTAAACCTGTGGGTCCCTTTAAGCTCAAATTTGAGTTTTGTTGCTTTCCAAGGCCATACACTGAAAGCAAACTCCAAACATAACTATCAGGAGAGGATCTCACAGTCCCGAAACTTCTGACTGAGAAACCAAGTAGGAGAAAGCATCTCTCTGTATGGTCATCTCAGTGATAGTCCAGGATTACCGATAAAGTGAAAAAAAAAAGGAAAAATAACTCCACCATCACAGCTCCTCAAAGCAAGCATATGTGTTCCAGAATTACCACACAAGCTAGAGGACAAACCAAGCTACACGCTCCGCATACGCCCTGATTTACACGCGTTCGACAGCAAGTAAACCTGAAATGCTGTAACTTTTAAAACCTCTTTTGCAACCAGGAAACACCAAACCCCTCCTCAGGAAAGGGCAGCTACCTGGAACATGTAACAGATTGGGAGTGTTATTGGTATCACTGCCAACACATGACATCCTGCTGGCTACTTGCTATGCGGGTGCGCATTCTGCATCACATCTGCGTGACGTCCGCATCTGCAGAGCCCGTGTTACCGACGAGGGGCACGGGGGCATGTCGTGACTCAGCATTCCCATATGCCTGTCTGAGCCAAGTTTTGAAATCCAACTACAGGCAGCTAAAAGGATACCCTACAGTGTAGATACTCACCATCTACAGAATCACACCACTGGCTCTAATGATCTCTGCTGTTCCACTACAAGCCAGTAGCTACACATGACCTTTCAGATGGCACGTGCTTTCTTCAAGTATGGCAAAAAAATTTGGAACATCTTCAGTGACTGAGACACACCACAATGACATCACCTTTCCAACTGGATAACATTAGTAAGGTCTGTAGAAATCTCTTATTTTAGATATTTGATTTCTCGTGATGAAACCACAAAGGTGAGCAGAGAGCCCTGTCACAGTATTAACATCAGCTTATTAGATGCAAGTTCTTAAACTACTGCAGGGCTTGTAAGCAAGTGCGTATACAGGTACTTACTTCTGTATGTGACAGGATTTAGTGCTCAAAAGATCACACTTACAAATAGTAAATCACAAAAGATTAAAAATAAAAGGAGTGCATTGATTCCACCTGTTATTGGAAGGTGGGGTAGAAGAAAAATAAGTATTATCATAAAGAGAAATCCTTCACATTTGGCCTGTTTCCTTTGTAATAGCTCTCCTGTAACAGCATAAAAATCTAACAGAGGCAACTGCAGATGGGGAGGCATTTCTCCAGAGAGCAGGCAAGGGGACCCTCTGTAAAGCTCAGAACAAGCTGTCAGCAAAGGCGACAAAGAGGAGGCCACCGCAGTCCTGGAGCTGCTTTGTTACTGAACATTTCCCATCCGAACACCCCCTCACCACACACACTGCCAGAACTCCCAAGAAACAGACAGGGGTTGGCATCATCTTCCTTCTAGAAAATTTGTTGGGTATCTGCTATATTAAACTCAACACAACATGAAAGCAAAAGAAAAGAAAGAGATCTGGTGAGAAGAAGGAAGCAAAAGAAGCTCGTGGTGCTACAGAACAATGCATATACTTGCTTTATTTTGAATTGTTCAGAGATTCTCTTAGGTGACAAGGCAGATTTGGAAGGCTTTTTTGATCTTGATTACCTTTCTCAAAGGAGAAACAGTTTGGTAGCATTCAGAAAGTTAAATGGAACCATCTTCAAAACAACATTTTTTTCAGAAATGTGTAAGTTTTCAGAGCCTGAGACAGATGACAAAAGATCACTGAAGACAAAATGTTTGGTGTGCTTTACAACCTGCCACTCAGACACACCTGCTGTTTTAAATACAGGTTTGAATTTGGCAGTGGTAAAACTTATTACTTGATCAAAATAGCAACATCTGAAGCTTTCAAGTCCTTTGGCCAGACTGCAAATTTACAGGTTTACTTTTATACAGCACTGAAAAGTTCATGAAAGTAACAAGACTGTGTTTTCGAAGAAGTGAAGAACATTATGTGTATGTGACAGATGGATCTGTGAACTGGAAAATCTCCTCATCATACAGGTCTTCTGGTAGTTTTTCATCTCCATCAGCAAAAAATGTAGGGAACGGAGGGTTTTTATTGCAGTCCTTGTAAGTAGGCAATTTGCTATCTCTGACCTAAAAAAGCAGGAGGGGGAAGAGTGCAGTTAAGACTTTCAAACAGTGATACACAAGAAATTCAAGAAAACATCTTGCATGCATAAGAAAAAAAACTCAGCAGCATTCACCTTACACTTGTTTATCTGAAGAAATCAAGGTATAATCATCAGTTATTTTAACATCAACCCCAGCTACTGAATTGAACATTTTGTACCTGTCATTAGTTTTTTTTTTAAACAGCAAAACAAAACAACCCAAAGAGAATTTATCAACATGTGATAAATTTATCACTACGGTGAGAGAAACGACACCCACTCTCAGAATTCATTGCTCAAGATTTTAAAATGTTATTAAATGTGTGCAAGTGTGGCTTGTTTAAATTGTGTTTATCTTTCACAGTACTTTCCTACATGACACAGCAAGTAATATTATGCAGTGTAATCACCTCTTTGACAACCAAGACTTGCTTTTGTATTTATGATACAAACTAATTATGCCAACTAATTTGCAAAGATATGTGCATGTGCTGTATTCAGTCCCTCTGGCTGCTGTGGAGCTATTCAGTGACCATGGAGTTAAGCATCTACAATTCTTCACTCAGAAATTGGTACCCAGGTTTTTTGAACATGAGTGTTTTAATAAAGTTCCACAAACAGCAGTGCCACAGATGGATTACTTTCCTTTACTGACCTCTATACATGTGGGAAGATTTAAAATGTATCCCCTGAAAATCCAATCTCTGAAGAAAATTAGTAGCTAGAATTATCACTAAGAAGCAGTTTGTCTGCAGTAGAACACAGACAGCTGGTATCTCTGAAGAAAAAAATAGCTAAAAATTCTCAAGTGGTAAAATTTTATTTAAAATTAAATTCTTATATTCTATATTGTTAAATATGATCTTCCTTCCCCTGAGCTGTAATAATCTCTTTCAGTCACTTTACTCAACTGGATTAAAAAAAAAAAAGGTACAAATAGATTACACAAAATATTAGTATAGAGAAGATAAGCTCTTCTTCCTCTTTCTTTTGGTGGGCTTTAAAAATGAATGCTTTTTCTTACTTTGCTGTGCAAAAACTTCACATGTGAAGGCCAACTGTGATTTATACTAGAAATTAAAACAAATTTATGCCCACTGACAGTTCTTTTCTTGACAGCACTATATTTACCAGATTCATATTTGCTATTACTTGAGTCTTCCTCAAAGTCCATGAGGATTCCCACAAATGAAGTGCACAATAAATTTGACTTAAACTTCAGTTTCTGAAAAGCTATGGAGTTTTATTTGTGGGTTTTTTTTTTTCCATCCCCCCCCCCCGACGGAGTTCCAACAGTTTTCTAAGTGTGAGCATGGTAAACATTTTGCTAAGAATGAGGAGGTGAAGGGTTCAATGTCAGGATGCCTCCTCAGCTTATCAAGTATATCATTCCTCTTCTACCAGACACCTCCTTATGAAAAGCATTGTCTATTCACTTGTAAACTGCCACACTAAAAACTCAAGTACCTGTAGGCCAGGCAGACAGCAAGTTACATTAGATACCTTCATGGAATAAACCTGGCTGAGATCCAAGTCCAAAGACCTCTGCTGCAACAGTTCCAGCAGCACTGAGTTCAGAGGAAACACAACCAGGTTGCTTCAAAGGTGCAGTCTGAACTACTGAGGCTGAGAAGTCATCCTTCTCTTTCAATATATTGCTGCTGTTTCTTTGCTATGGAAAACCATGGTTTAATAACTTCACCAGTTACCTATTCTATCCCTTGTCTATTTCTCTCATACTTCCTAATCCCATTAGACATCATAAGCCTTCTTTGTGCAGAGCAACCCTCCTCCCCGCCCCTCCGGTGTCTACATGAGTTACAATAATATCAGGAAGATTATAATAAATTATTTTATTTCTGACAACTTGTCCATTTCATATATATCCTGTTAGTATGCCTTTCATGTCTTTTTTTTTTTGTTTTGTTTTGTTGTTATTTTGGATTATTCTCATCATGAAATGGTATGTGCTGTTACATACAGGCTGTGTCACCACAAGCAGTTTTGGACTCATGGAAAATTAAAGGAATATAAGGGTTTGCTTTCCTCTCCCTTGCCCTGTCCCCCTCTTCTTTTCTTGAAAAAAAATCCCTTCTTATCACAGGATTTAGGAGTAAGACATCTGCTCTTAACTGAAGGCAAACCCAACAGTCTAATCTTAGTCCTGCATTAGCTTATCTAAATAAATGTAGGATTTCTGTGCAGCCCCGACATTGTATTTTACATATTGATGTCAAGAGGCATTTTGCAGATACTGCCTCTTATGTGGTAAGTCTAAAGTAGTTTTAAGGTTCTTATGAAACATTTTCAACAGACCATTGTTGATTTCAGAGGTGCACAATACCCTTCCATCTTTTCCCTTTCAAACTCCTCAGAAGCCTGACAGATCCCAGATGCACAATCCACATCTGATGTTAAAAATATTTTCTCCTGACACGCTCTTTCGAATGGTATAACTAACAAGAGTCTTTCTCTTGAGTGGTGAAAACTACTGCTCTTTTTCCATCTGCTTCTACACTCACTGTTTTAAAATGCATTTTAAATTCTACACTTGAAGTACCATCTTAGAGCATCACCACCAAATTGAAGGAACATGCCTCCTTCTCCCTTCCAAGATTCAAAAGTTGTCAGACTGATATTATTATTATTCCTATCAAAAAGAAAGAACTCAATTTCATTTTACGTCTGAAAGTACTGATTAACAACATGGCATGATTTATCTGTCTTAAAAGAGAATTACTGAATGACTCCCTTTACATTTATGATGGGTTCAGGACACCTGTAGGTACTGCTCCAGGTTTCTCCACAATATTTTCACAATATTGCAAAGGGGTTAAATGGTATGCAGCAACAATTACACTTGTCTCTGTACATTCTTATACAGACAAAAAGTATGTGTGGCCCAGCACAGCTCTTCCTGTTCTCCCAGTAATCTTTTGAGAGCACCCCTAATAAAGGAGTAACTTTGAACACTATTACTAAAATTGAGTGAATTTAGCTCTCAGCCAGAGAAGGAATCAGGCTGACAGCTTAAGTGGTTATTACAATTCATAAAAGCATTCACTGTATCACTAAGTATAACATAATCACTTGTCTTGCTCAACTTCTGCACTACACTCGATAGTACATATAGCAATGTATATACACTACAGTATAATTTCTGTGAAGTTTGGGGTTTTTTGTTACTAAAAATACTAGGGAAACCGGAAATTGGAACTATGTCACTGAATTATTAAAGCAGTCAAAAAAAGGTTTTGCAGACAATTAATAAGCTGCACATATTTGTGTCCCAAATATTGACAGTGTAACAGGTAGTAAAAACAAATACAAATTCAGAAATGTATCACCACAAAACAATTAATATGGTCTTCACCAGGAATTAAAACTTTATGCTTAAGTCACAACTCACATTTGTAGTTTAACATGGCTTCAGGCTGTGTTAGCAACCGCAGCTAAAGAATACAAACCAGTTGCTGAACAGGAAAATGTGTTTAAATACACTGAAATGTAAGAAATAGCCTCCTCAGGTGCCATACGCTACCTAGCTCAGCTTCAAGCTATTTTTGAAGCTAGACAGAAAACTCAATTCAAGAACTATATCCATTTCTGACCAGCCTTCTTTTGCCTTAAAAAAGCCACCAACCAACCAACAAACCCCAACCCCACAGTAGTCTACCATGGGGCCCCAAGGCACAGGACAGGAAACATGAAAGAAGTGAAGGTACCACACTACCCCTGCATGTCCTTAATCTGAGCTCAGCACACCCAGCTCAGGCATCAGCAGCTAGAAACACAAACAGTAATATTGGTGAGTGCAATAAAAAAGCAGGGAGGATGCAAACCACTAGAGACTTCTCTTAAAGGGGGGGGGGAGGGGGGGGGAAAGGAATTAAGCAGTAGGTGAAGACTGAGAATTAAAGTTTATTAGTCCAAGCAGAATACACCAAAACAACTATATACTTCAACTTAACTCCATTCTGGCATACAAAAAAAGCCAGTTCAGTATCTAACTTGCTAAGGAATTCCTATGGGCTACTGATTTGCAAGAATTTCTGCTTTCACTACAAGTGACATATTCAAAGATAAGGTGCCTTAAAACTAGCACAGATATAAAACATTATCAAAGATAAACTATAACATCCTGGATTATAATATACCACATTACAGTATTTCCTGTATTATAAAGCATCTACTTAAAAAAATAATTAGTCTATGTGCTTCTCACTTGAATGACAGAAGAGAACTTCCTGGTAATATACTTGACAGAGAAATCAAGATCCATAAGCTTCCAAAAGAAAAAAACCCTATAAGTTGGTTTTTTTTTATTTCCTAGAGGATCAACTCCACAGGTGATAACAACAGGCCCTGTGATCTAAGGAGATACAGAGATAGGCACTGTAATCTACAAATGCTTGCTCTGCAATGTTACTCTTGTACCAGAAAAAACACCGTATGTGCTAGCACACTGTTGAAGTTTCTCAATTTTATTAGATTTTATCACTGAGAAAGAAATCCATGCTAAAGTAAGCTTTTTTGATTAGTTTTCCAGTTGGCTAGAAACATTACTTATGTCAGTTATTTACCAGCATGCTTCAGTGTGCACTATCAAATGAAAACTAATTTCTAATTAAACCAAGAGTCCATCAATCCTAGTATTCTGCACTTCTTTCTGCTGAAAATGAAACTTGAAAAATTTAAGTGCTTCATCTTTGTCTGGATACAGTGCTGATGCACTAAGTTTCCAAAAATACATAACATACAAAGTAAATATGTGCTTTAAGGTGCGTTGTGGTTTTAATGGTTACCAAGCAACACAGAGTGGATACTGAACACAAATGCCTTCCTTTTAGAGACACACAAAAAGTATTACATGATATTCCTCTTTTCGAGCTCAAATGGATCCAAATCCCCTAGCCATTAGTCCCAACTAATTACAGGCAGGTATTTAGTGGAATGAACAATAATGATAAATGCTAATACCCCATAATTTCTCTTCCCAACTACACATCCAAACAAATATACAACAATGTACAGAAAGTCAAAGTCTATAAGCAAACAGGAAAAGAGCCTGGAAAAAAGGCATAGCACAAAAGCTAAAACCATCATAGATGAGTGCAGCAAGATTCTATGGAGAAAGAAAAAAAATAGAAATTAGAGAACACATGCCAAATAGCATAGCTTTGCATTCTTTTTTTAATTATTAAAAATCCAGGAAACTTGAGTCTGTTCCAGAGCTTTGAAATGTTCTATGATGTTAATCAAAGAGCTCTAAGGGACAAATCCCTTGTTCTGCTCATGGATCCTCAACCCTCATTAATGGAATTAGCTGCAACTCTGAAATGCGCGTGCCAAAATGAATATTTGAAGAAACTTGGACTTCTAAATTGTAGGTAACTATGCCTTGAAACATTTTCAAGTACAGGTAACTCACAAACACAATTAATACAGACCCAGTATCCTGTAGACATCATGTATGAGGATTAGTAAAGCAGCCAGAAATGTGCTTTGTGACCCTTATTTAACACTGACAGCTTAAGTTTACTTGAAAAGAAAACCAAAGTGGAACCATTTTAACTTTTGGTCTTAGGATAAAAGTTCCAATCATCATCTGTGGTGAGCAAACTGAACAGAAATCACTCCAGGACATGGCAAGCACCTAAATAGTATGCAGCAGACAGCAATCAAAGTCTGTTATCCTCTTCACATCATAGATGCCAACACTGTTGGCTGTTTGACTGCATGTGCTAGGATGGCTTGTCCCAGCAGTCTCGTGTTAACAAGGCTGTTGACTATGGCAGTATTGCTGCCTCAAGGATTTTTTTTAAGCTAATAAAGGACAGCTTTCAGAACAAAACCAGCAAATCCAAGGTGTTAAGGAGGATTAAACCTACACGAACGTAATGTCTAGTAAAGAAAAAGGGAAAGTGGAAGTGACCCAATTATGAGAAAGCATGCAACACTTTCGGTAGGTGGTTGTCCAAGCAGAACTGTGCTGATTAGTTTGGGGATTATTAACAAGGGGGCACTGAAATGAGATCTTTATGGTGTACATAAGAATGTGTGCTATTAACACACATCTTTCCTTTCAAAACAGTTTATATTACAGAGTTTAATAAAATGCCTTATTTGCACTGAGAGAAACACAACTTCATTTTTCAGTGTGAAGGACACCTATTCAAAAACTAGGGTTGTTTTACTTAATGCCCAGTAACTGAGGAGTTTGCTCCACAACTAGAAAACAGAAACGGCATGCCCACAGCAGAAAACAAGAACAAAATAAACTAGTTGAAAACATCTGAACTTGATGACCTCTCATTTTTCAAGAACTGGATCATTTAAATCCCTAAAACACTTCTGATGATTTTAAACTATATATTGGATGTACAGGTATGTTAGCATACATCACACCCTGATAATCATTCATAATAGAGTGCACAGTACTGAACACCTTTAAGTCAGAAAGGAAACAGCTTCCTCCAAGTAACTTAGGCTTGCAGATGTGTAGGATGTACCTAATTAGAAAGAAAAGTCTATTTTGAAAATAATCATTAAAAGTACTTTTCTTGTTCTTTGTTGCTTCAGCTTTTCATAGACAATCCTGAAACAATTTCCATAAAAACTGAAACTGATTCCATAGAACGCCACAGAAAAAGAACACTGACGCAATTACACCGATTGCGAAGGGAGCTTACATCATTACTGTGAACTGCAGCTGTCTCCTCCTGTACCTCAGCTGGTCCTTGGAAAGGTAACTGCTACCGCGTATGGGAATGCTTTGACTAGCTGTGAACGCAGCGCTTGCTCTGTTTCTCTGTTCATGAATACAGCCCTTACGTAACACTGTGGAAATCTCACCACCATGCCACGGACTCACGTTAGTGTTAAATTGGATGGACCTGGCCCTATGACACTTACCGCAGGGTTTCAGTGGTTGTGTTGGCCTATCAGATGCCACATGGGTACACAATGCCAGTGCAAAGCTAAGAATGAGCTATTTAGAGAAAGTGGTGACCCACTGCTGCTATTAATTACTCTCTGTTACAGCACTGATCCTACAGCCCCTTTAATTCAATACTACAAGGTGAGACTCTGAGGAAATGAAGACTGTGCTCAATGTTTTCCCTTGTGTAAGATGCAAGCTGTACATAGCTTAGGAGTCACCAATACCAGTAGATTAAAACTAGCAAACATACCTTCACCAGACAATTTGTATGACCTGGAACAGACCCATTTACATAAATTATGTTATGTACTGTGTTGATCCTCCACACCTAGGAGAGAAAAACAAACAGACAGACATGGAGCTTGTTTTAGAGACTAATCCCAGTTTTACCAGTAGTAGTCCAGCCAAGCACAAAGTGATTAACTGGAGGTAGTATTCTGGGGAAAAAAAATGCTCTGCACAGGCCTACACCCGCCACAAAACTCAGTTACATGCTACTCAACGCACAGCTTACTAATGCAGGACTTCATTAACAATTTGAAATGGCTTGTAATCAGTCTACATTTTAGGTAAGGCAGGTCTTTGTCCAGCATAGCACCATCCTAACCTAACTCTTTTACAACTAACGGCAAGAGCCATTGAAAATCATCAGACCTGATAAATAAACCAGGTATGACCATAACAGTGCTGCTGCAACCACTTGTTAATGCTAATTCCCTACTCCTATGACGTGCTCAACCGAACACATCTGTTTTCAGTTACGAAAACTTTGTTTTAGGTAGCGGAGAGCAGCAGTAGTATCCTTTTTTTCCCTTACACAAACCCAAGGCTAACATGCCTTTTGTACAAACTGCAGAGGTTGCCTTCAAGAGACAGGTAACAGCAGTAATAGCTCAGGACCTGCTGTAGCTACATAGACATCAGAATCTAGAGAGAAACTACAGTCCCCTCTTTGCACATGAAAGCAAAGGACACTGATAAAATAAAGCTAGAACTTCAGACAACTCAGACATGGGGTGGATATGAACCAGTGGAATAGGTGTGAAACCATTAACTGAAGGTCATCCAAAGCCCGATTTTTTCCCCACTTCAAAGACAGAAGTCCTGGGACACAGTGAAAAGCACATCAGACGCAGAGGTACCCCTTGAAATGATAAGGGATTGCACATGTATAAAGGGAGTTCAGAGAATTTACTTGTAACCCACAAGAGCACAGGATGCTGCCCATCTTTCCACCTTGCTTACTTCAAGATGTACCCTGACTGGATTCTGACCGAAATGCCAGGCACTTCACCACCAGAAGGCTACAAGGCTAAACCCACTGTCTGGCAATGCAACTACCTTAGACACAGTACAGTACACCCAAACTCACCTTTAATCCCAGGGATGTCCTATAGACGTTGCCCATTCTACCGGGCATTTTCTTTCCACGATAAACTTTGGCAGCTTTCTGGAGAANAAAAAAAAAAAAAAATCATGTAACTGCAAGAGGTACACTTATGAACTCAACAGGAGCACCAAAGCAAAAATGTTGGTATTTCCAGTGTTGAAAATACCTAATGCTGATTAGTGTTTTAAATACCTCCTGCTACAGGTTAGATATTATGCTACATGCTATGCAAAACACTTGACTTTAATCATAAAATCGCTATAAATACTGTTGTATTAACAAAGGAATTCTAGCTTTTCTTAATATCTAATGTGTATAGATCCACAGCAAAATCTGCACTCACCCCAGACGTTCACTTTATGAAGACTAAGAGAAAGGTTGGGGTTTTTTGACCCCTGTCAACAGAAAAATCCCCTACATTTACAGACTAGCAACTGGAAACTTGCCTGAACTACTTGTGGATGATACCACAGAGCTCCAGAGCAGTTCTTCCCTGGAAAGCTGCCAAAATGAAATTATCCAGTAGCTTCTCCCCTCTCCAAAATCTACGGGCTTTATACTGATGCAAACTAGACTTTTTAAAGCAGGTCTTCTTGAGAACAGTTTTTAATTTAACTCTCTGCTATTTCTTAGTTTCTGCAGCCCATTTTTGTCTGTCTGAGTAAAATCTGTAACATAATGGTGGAAAAGGCAAGATTGAGTGTAATAATATCCAGCTCTACAGTATTATCAAAGGATTTGTCTCGGTTTCCTTCACTCTGTTATTCATTAGTAATATTTATTTCTTTTCAAACTCGTGTGAAAATCATGATTTCATGAAATCAGCTGCAATTAAATTCTAAGGACAGGATTCTTGTACTGAAAAATGCAGGATTATGGAAGAAAATCGGAGGTGGTCAACAGCAGACTGGAAAATAACAATCAACGCGTTGTTTTCCCCCTATTGCATACCTTCACCTTGTTTCCTTTTTATCACACCTATTTCCAACACTATTTCCCATTCTATATATATTGTGAAATTACATCCAGCCTCACTGCTTAGGAAATTCTAATTTAAAGTAAAGAGGGGTTACTTTGTAATGACGAATACCATCTGCTAAAACAAAGTCTTATATGTTCAAACATTTATGTTCTTCTCTCTTCCAAGAAAACAGTGCCAGATGCAGAATTAATTTTCCAGATGAAATGAAGAACTATAAATTGTACTATATGCTTTTAGAGTCTCAATTACTTGAACTTCATCACCAGGTGCCTTTTGCTTTTTCTATTCTCTTGAACATTATTAATACTTCTAAAATTTTTACTTTAGCATCTCTAAGAAAATTACAGACAACTCGGGTTCAGCACTTGGTCTTAATTCAGTATAGTGAAGCAAGTGTGCAAAAATCCCTCTTACTTCATCCTAAATATTGTGCAACCTTTACAGAGGCAAAGGTTCAAAGAATCTACTCTAAAGAGCTTTTAAACTAATATTATTTAGATCTTAAACTTGAAAAAACATTACTCTGTCCTCTGCTTAAAAATACTTGGAAGCTCTCAAACTATTTTTGGAATCAAAGAGTTCATTAAGCAGCTACATATGCCAGGGAAGGTGATAAAGCAACTAAGATTCCAAAGAACAGTACAATATCTGCAGTATAAAACAACGGGTAAATTCTTTTCAATCAGTAACTGCTGTCCTAAGATTCTTAAGATTCTCCTTGGAATATCAGGACTCAGCCACACTACCAAAAACCACATTTTGCTCAGTTAAAATATGTTTGCCCTCTTACCAGTAATATATAATATTCACAAATCAAGGCATAAGAGAACAGATATCTGCATTGCCCAATATATATGTTTCTGAACTTCCAAACTGATGTGACTCTCTGCTACCACTGAGTACATGGTAACAGCTATTGTGAAATTGTTCATTTTTAGTAAGTAGTTCTAAATATACTGAAGAATATTTAAACAGGAAATAAGAATCCTCACATTGGTAGATATTGCTCCAGGGCGTCTGTGAGTTTTCGTCTGGCCATGGCTCGCAGGCTGACCTTTAAATCCCCACCTTTTCATGACACCTTGAAATCCTTTACCAATTCTGGAAAGGAAAATTAAGATACAAACCTGGGTTAGTCAGACTTCAGGTTTCTAGCAAGAACCAATAATTTCAGTCATGCTCATGATCTTTTTAACTTTAGCAATGTTCAGCAGAGAGAAGAATAAATTTTAGGATATAAAATAGGTTGGGTTATTCTGGTTTGTTTGTGTTTTTTTACCATAAACATATTCTAGTGCAATACTCAAAAGTTGTTTTACGCAACAAGAAGCACTAGAAGAGAGTCAAGTAGGCCAAAAGACTAATATAAAATGATCCTTGCTGTGACGGTCCTCAATGCATGGTACTGTAGCATCTAAGCTTTCATCAAGTGAGCACCAGAATAAACAGAAAACCAGAAAAATAATAAGAAGCAATTGTGTAATAACAAATACTGAAACTTAATTACAAGTCCTAAGCATCAAGAGAGGATAGAGATGGCTGCTTAGACTAGCCTAAAAATAAGCCAAGGAACGTTTCTTTTCCAAACTACAATAGACGGTTCTTGAAAACGGTTTTATGTGTAGCAAAAATACTTAACTCACTTGATCTGTACTCATCTGACAAATAAGGCCCAAGACGCAATAACAAATAAAACATATTACAGAGTCTAAGCCGTAATCTTTGAGGCACACAATAGAATTCCTGGCTTTGTAGTTCTCTATTTACTGCAAGAAGAGACTCAAAAGGAAAAACTGCCTGACCACCGCACAAAAAAGCTGATTAAAGTGTGTGTTTAAACCAGCACTATCCATTTCCAAAAGGAAAAGTCTGACCACAGGGTTTCTGTTGCACTGATTATTTAATTAATTTAAACAAGATGATCCTTTTCTTCCAATTTACAGAAATCCTTTCTCTGTAATGCACTCTGTAATGTCATGGTTCTATTCATTCAACTACTACAACCTTCTGGCCAAACAGTGGAAAAGAAAACCAGGTCTGAGCACACATACAGCACCATGTATATACAGACAACATTCTGCTGACTCCCTTAATAGAAAAGTGCTACCATAAAAACTAGAGATAATATACAAATGTGGAGAACACCAACATTTACAAAACCGGCATTCTTTCTTCTTCCACTGGAATAATTCTCCAACTGAGTGCCTAATTGCTAGAGCTAGCCAAGCTTCAGTCAGCAGCAGCCACAAATGGGAGGACACTCCAAAGCCATGGTACCAACAGAGAAGACTTCAGAAAGCACAGTGTCTGTCTGTTGGCTTTCTCCTTCCCTGATCTGGAAATGGAAGGTAATTCCAGCTAAGACTGTAGCCGTTACCCCTTGTCCTGTCCCCAGAGACCACTGAAAAGAGGTTGCCCATCTCCCTTTGTCTCCCACACTTAAGATATCTATAAACATTGATGAGATCCCCTCTCAGTCTTCTCTTCTCCAGGCTGAACAGTCCCAACTCACTCAGCCTTTCCTCATAGTGGAGATGCTCCAGGCCCTTAATCATCTTTGTGGCCTCCACTGGACTCTCTCCAGGAGATCCCTGTCTGTTTTGTACTGGGGAGCCCAGAACTGGACACAGGACTCCAGGTGAGGCCTGACCAGGGCAGAGTAGAGGGGGAGGATCACCTGTAAATCTGTAAAATCTTTAAAGAAATAATGCAACTCTCATTCAGAACAAACTCAAACATCCACAGAAGGAGGTGTAAGTGCAAAATCTCTAAGTTATAGTATTGGTATCTTCAGATATTTAAAAAACCCCAACATTATATGTTTGGTATCCAAGATAGGACAATCAAGATCCTACTTTGAAGTAGAATGTCTGCCATTCTACTTAGACTGTTACAATTTTTGCTAAAACATCTCCCACCAGTTGTTTGGCTTGAATCAAGGACTATATATTTTTTGTTCTAACAGTACATTAAAAAAAAAAAAACCAAACCATCATGAGAGCTGTCTTTATTAGGCTTGATATGTATAATGCCACTGTTCTTCAAAACATGGAATTTAGTCACTCCCTTTACTTAGCTTCACTGAAGCACCATCACCAGAATTCCAGAAAGGAATCACAAGCAGCAATAACGACACTCAAAACTAAGACACACAAATGTGAGTGTTAAATTAAAGGAAAATATTTTTTTCTGTAGAATTAAAAATAGAGTTTAATTACACACAGTTGTTCTAGTCTCACCTGCAGGAAAGCAGCTGTTCAGGTCAGCCACCTAATTTTGTACAAAACCTCATTTTCCAGGTTTGATACAAGTAAAATGCCAGCATCTAAAGAGCCAACTTTCATTTAGAAAGCTACTGGAATAAAGCACTCCAATTAAGCAACAATTTAGTTTGCTGCTAACTCTTCAAACTTAGCTAATTTAAATGCCAATTATTTAGATGTCATAGAGGAAAAGGATTCTAAATACTCAGTCAAAATTTCAGACAATTCTAGAACATACTTGCAGGCTCAAACCTAACAAAGCTTAAATAAGCCATAAACACACCAGAATCATCACTTAATTATGGCTCACACCACGCAAAATTGGAATGACAAGAATTCTGATGTTCCAAAGGTTTCCTGAAGCATTCATAAAACATGTTGTGAAGTTGCAGATAAAAGAGGTATAATACAACTCCATCTCCATGGTGCATTGGGCTACCACTGTAAGAAACATGGTCCCACCTCTCCACCCCTCGTTTTGGTCATTTCTGGACTAGTGCAGAAGCTCACTCAGATGATCAGCAAGCTGGGGCACACAATCAATCCAGCTGAAAATTAACAAAGTGGAGACTACAGATACCTCACACTGATCTTTTCCTTCAGGATGCCAGTACCAGTTGCAGAAGATTGATAGGAATTTTACGGGAGTGAACAACCCCCACAGACACTTTGTGAAGCAGCCTCTACTACACCAGCTTAAAGAGGTCACAGAAGTGTAGCCTGTGAGAGAAGTGATTCTGGAAGACACTATGTATTTTAGACCAAAGCATATCAGGGCTAAACAGAGTACAGGGCCACAGGAATTCCGAAGTTTACTGCCGTCTCAAAGACAGCACTAAGCCTTAATACATTCCTGAAACATACACCTGAAGCAACAAGGGAAAGTCTTGTCATTAAAGACTGCTATAAAACTTAAAGATTGAGCTTTTAAATTGCTGAAAAATAGTATTAAGGAAAGAAATCAGCCCTTGAGATTGACAGCATGCAGACTCATTGCCTACTCCCAGTGCTCTAAAAGCTACTCGTACTATGCTACACAAATTGAGACTTCAAATAAAAACAGAGTGCATACCTCTTTAACCAAATCTTCTCATTTCTGTGAAAGTGTTTCATTTCAGATGTATAAATGAATCAAAACACTTCAAAATACTTCGACAGAAACATTTGCAAGGAAGGTTTAAAACAGGCAGTCAGTCATAAAATACCACTCTACACTTTGGTAACCAAATCAAGATACTAACCAAGACTTCTCAAAAGTAGTGCAAGTACTCTGTTCAAGCTATGAAAACTAAGAAAAGCTTGCTCATTTTTAAGAAACATATTTTTGATTTGTGTCTTGGCAGAAAGAAGCATACGAAGGATTTCTTGCTCATCTGAATCTTTAAGAGTTGGTAAAAAACTAAAACATCCTTTATATTCCACTATATTATCTCCTCATTGAGTTGACATTAATTTTCATTCTTTCCTTTCAAAAGGAATAATTACAATTAATCATGCTATTAACAACAGCACTGTTTTTCATCTATGATTTCAAACATTGCACACTTCAGCATTTCCTCCAGGAAAACAAAGTTACTGACAATCTTACAAATGTAAAACATAAATCAATATAAAAACATTTCTAAAAATCTCACGCAGTGACAGCAAGTGCTTAGGAATGTCTGTCTTCAGAATGGTCTGAATCAGGAAGATGGAAGTTGCAAGAGGAAGAAGAGGAAGTCAAACGGTACTCCCTGCTGTAACCCAGCAAAATAGCCTTAAATACCTTAATTTTTCAAAATCCTCCTGTAGCTTAGGATCTTTCAAGTGCCTACATCACTTTTGAAAATGTGGCTTCAGAAAGTAATGTACAAAGGCTCATTTCAGTCACTGTACCAAATCAGAAGGGAGAAGCTGGCTTCTCCTGAGGGGGGTACAGAGCACAAGTCCAACATGAAGTACACTCCTTTATTTCCCCTCACAGAGCAACCCAAATACTCAACGCTGCAATCATTCCCAAGAAACATTTTTTTTTGCCCTTCACTGAAGCACTTCTTGGTATTTTTGTGACACTGTGAAATCTGCACTTACAGATGCAGTAACTAAGAGCAATGGACACAGTATTCTGAAAAGCCAAATCCCAGACAATTAAGAGACTAAGGATGAATTTGCATGGAGTGAAAGAACCAAAGAAAAACTGAAATGTAGTCATACAATTTAATTCTTGCCCAAGAGTTATAAAAGTGATAAAAACAGCAAATTTAAAAAAAATTAGAAATTAAGATGAAACATACATTAAAAGTAGAAACCAGAATGCAAATAAGTCGCAGAAAAAGGTTAAAATCACCCCAGACATCGAAAGGCAGGAATGATTACAGGATCACATTGACAGAGGAAAAAAACCATAACAAATAATATGTATCTGAATTTCCCCTTTAGCTGAAGAACTTTTTCTTCACCTATATAGTATAATTACTTGCAATAGGCTACCAAAACCGGCAACACAACAATGAATCTAATTTCTGAAATGTTATAATCCAAATTTCTGGAGACAAGAGACTAGAAACACTGAATTAAAAGACAGTATGGATTCACTGAACACACCAAACATCCCAGTCTATTTTTAGCTTGCTAGTATGTTCAAATACATACAGCAATATATAAATCAATACCCCGTGGTTCCTTACCAGTATCTCTTACATCACCAAAAACACCCCACCCTAGTTCTTGAAATACTTCTGGAAAAGTAAACCCTTTCTGCATTAACAAAGTGTGAGTGGTGGGTTTGCAAGGTGGCTTCTTTAAGAAGAAGGCAGAAGCTTCTTAAGGGTCCACCAAAGTAAATCCCAGCTGGGCTCCCAAGGCCAAACTCCCAAACTCTGTTGCTGACAAGGCCGGCCGGGCCAATCAGCACCGGTCACAGTGCTGGAAATCACATTTTAGAGAGAGAAAAACGCAAACAGCCACATTTTACCACCAGAGAAGGGAGTGAGAAGATGTGAGAAACTGCAGACACCAAGGTCAGTAAAGCGGGGGGAGAAGAGGAGGGGCCGAGAGAAGATTCGCTGCGATCTGTGGAGAATACCATGGTGAAGTAGGTGTCCCCCTGCCGCCCATGGAGGACGAAGAGACCCCACTTGTAGCCCATGGAGAGGGATTTGGGCCAGGCAGGAGCCCACCATGGAGCAGCTGGAGGAATAGGGAAGAATCTGTGACCTACACTGGAGCAACGCCCTTGCTGCACGTGCAGCATATGAAGAGAGATAAAAGGCAAATAGAGAGAGACAGAGGATCATGCTGGAGCAGGTTTGCTGGGAGGGGAGCTTTTGACTCTCTGGTGAACCAGGCTGGGGCCAGCAGTCTGGGACTGAGAGACATTCCATGAGTTTATAGCAGTGACCCCTCGCTGGGGCAGCTGGTGAAGAGCCGAGGCCCCATAGGAGAGGACTCACATGGAGAAGGTTGTGGAGGACTGTCTCCTGTGGGTGGAACCCCACACTGGCACCCAGAAAGGGTGTGAGAAATTACACTCCCCCCAGTCCCTCTCCCCAGGAAGGAAAACAACTCATAAGGAACTGACTGAAGCCTCCATTCCCTGTTTCCCCCCTTTCCCCCGTGCCATACTGGAGAAGAGAAAATCATGACTAAAGTGAAGTCTGCAAAGAAGGGAGGGGTGGGGGTGGTGTTTTAAGAGCTGTTTGTACTTCTTATTATCTGACTCTGTTTTCTGTGTGTGTAATGTAATAAATTAGAGAGTTTTCTTGCCTTTCTTCTGTGTTGAGTCTGTTTTGCCCATGACACTAATGGCAGAATGATCTCTCCCTGTCCTTATTTCAACTCCAAAGCCTCTCAACATGTATTTTCTACCCTGTCCAGCTAAGAGGGGAGTGATAGAGAACTTTGGTGAGTCTGCCCTTCAGCCAGGGTCAAACCACCAAAGTGTGACATTTCAACATGGTATGACTGTATTCCTAATGACACAGTGCTCTACTTTGCAAACTAGCTGTTGTCTTTTATAGGATGTTCACAGAATGCAGTTTAGAAGCAGAATGAATAATATGGAAGATCTAAGCATTACAGAGTGTCGGATCTAAGTTTGATATAGAAAAATACTAAAATTCAGTCAACCCCTTGACCTCCTTGTCTCAACAGAGCGCCCTCAGAGGTGCAGTCAGGTGTAGCTACATTAGAACCGACTATTCTGCTGCACTGATATGGTTGGTTTCTCCATATATGCAAAGCCCCGTGAATAATATTAGACATTTACAAGTATTACACATATGTGAGACAATTGCAACAATATTTCAGTAAGGCCAGTTGGGTATTAACTCCATTACACAAAAAATAAAGCATAAAATGGAAAACACGATCTTTGTATCACAACACAAGTACACTTCACTGAAATAGGAGTCCTCAGCTCTCTTGGGCAGTGAAAATCATGGATGTAACAGAAGAGGCATGACTAGCATTTGTCGCAAGATGACAGTTTTTCTTTTGACACCTTCTACGACTTGAGCTCTAATTTGGCATTCACAGTGGTCTGAGAGGAAATAATTCCTCCCACGTTAAAGATCATTAGCCACTGCTGGCAAGGAGATAAGCTAGAATATGAGAGAAAACAAAACAAAAAATAAGGGGGTGGAGGGTGCGGGTGGAACTTGACAGCTCTGTTGTCCTGCTAAATGTATTCACTATCTTCTTGCTTTTATTTCAGTCCACATGACAAATCTCTCTGCATCTCTTCACCAAATCAAAACTAAACAGTCTTTCTGGGACTCGATGCCTTTCAGCATTTACTCCCCAACTTCACATGCCAAAGATGCTGCATTACAGACCTCTTCACCCATGCTAAGCTTTAGGACATCTCTCTCAAGCCCTTACACACTAATCATGTATGTGTGATAGACAACACATGCAGAGAAACAGACCTAATAGTAGTATTTACCTACTATGTTCAACATCAAATCTAATCCTCAGCAAAGAAAGATAATTTTACGTTTTTGATCCAATGGATGAATGGATTTTTATTTTCTGCCACTACCTTTGCAATTGTATTTTTGATTTTCTGAGCCATGAGCTTAAGCCAAAGTACATAGGGAAAAAAAAATAAAAATCAGCCAATCTATTTGAAAGATGAACTATACACATTAAATCTTTCTGGACATACGTTTTTGCAGTAACATCGACAAACTGTCCTGGGCGGAAGTGAGCAGCATACAAAGGAGTACCTTCAAAAGAAGAGGAGAGGTGGTGTTCAACTAAGTGCAGAAATCTTCAAACCACTATCCAGTTGTTGCTATCCAGGGTAGATCACAGTCACAGGAATATACTTAAATATGTTTCTCCGTTCTTAACCCAATTTCAGATGAGTAGGATGGAAGGGTCAGGGCTTTACTTAGATATGTTGCCCTTCAGACACCAAAAGTGAAAACATCCAAAACTTTTAATTACTTAAGACTCACAAGAACAGAAATCACAAAATGTCATGAGTTGGAAGGGACCTCGAAAGATTATCCAGTCCAACCCCTCTGCCTGAGCAGTATAATCTAGATTAAATCACACAGGAACGTGTCCAGATTGGTCTTGAATGGCTCTAGAGAAGGAGACTCCACAAACAAACTTAGCATGGAAGCAGAACATGCTCCACTTGCAACTAGTAGCACTTCACACGGTGGAGGTGGTTTGGGATTTTTTTGGTGGTGTGTTTTGGGTTTTTTTTTCCCTAAAAAAAACCAACCCCCAACACAACAACACCTCCTATTACAAACAGGGTTAAGAATTTTAAAAAAATGAAATAATATTTTTGTAATGCTTCTTCTTTGTTAAGACAGTGTTCCCAAAATAAAGACTTTGGCAGCAGTACAGCTTTATCCCCTGGGGAATTACCTATACACTAACCTTCAGTAGGAGCAGTGCTATGTGGTCAGTCAGTGACATCACTCCCCCAATGCAATTACACTCATTTCCCAAAGGATATGTAGTATCAAAGTTTAATTAAAGATTTATTGTGTTTTCAACTTTTTATTTCCATCCAAGTGCACTATTCTTTTATTAGCAGTTTTAGAAACAAAACCAAACCACAGAGCTGATAACTTTGTTCACTATACATACACTTTAATCTGAAGATCCATGCAGCAGCACCTTTAACAGCTGACTACCCTAAGTCAATTTAAAAATTATTTTCTTTTAAAAAATAATTTAAAAAATGAAATTATTTTTTCATGCTGTTTTCAAACCTGTAAGAACACAAACTGAAATGATGTAAATCTCTTCAAAGTCTCAAGCATGAAATCTCTTGTATTATTTCATATTATATGATCCATACAGAACTTGAATAAGATGCCTGTCCACTGACAGAAAATCATGTACATGGAAGATGTTAAGTACAAAATACACTCTATAATCAGTTTACTGAAAACTTGTAATTCTGCTTTATCTCAAGCTTCTGCTTCCATTTATCAGTGCAGACATCCTCTTTATGACAGATTTGATTTTTAACAGTTACTGCACCACCTAAAAAATGCCTTGCAAAAACCTTCTCTAATAGCACATAAAGATGTAATATACTCAAATTTCCTACCCCACATAATTCTTTGCAAAATACCTATAATCATCAGAAATGAAAACAACCTACAGACACTAGATACTAGATAATAAAACCTAATTAAACTTTTCCTTAAATCCCTATACTTCTAAAACTGATTTTTGTGAGAATGTTTGCTTTAACATGCTTTAGTGTGTTATATTTTGCAAGCTGCCAGAAAAAACCGCCATCTGTGACAGCTATCAATCCTACTTCTGAATACAGCAAGAAACAAACCTCTAACTACTATTTTAGGCTCCTGAGAAACATTACCACAAAATTGTCAGTGCCCCTCTTGTAAGGATAACTCAGAGACCTTCCTGTACATGAATTCATATTTGTTCCGCACAAGTGAGTCACGCTTATATTTATTTCTTAGCTCAGTGTCCATATTAGCTAGTTTGGATCAGACTTATCTTTTTAATCAATGGAAACATAATATTCAGGAAAAAGGAAAAATCCTAATTCTCAGCACCTAGAAAGTAAAGCCAATTTTCTAGCTTTCCCCAAGAAAAACAATTTGTTTGGGCTTAATGATAAAGACAGACAAATTCTATCCAAAACAAAAACCAAAATGCACATTTTCAACTTGCTTTAAGTCTAGAAGTGGCAGATGTTAAATGATTATGCATATAACATTCAGTAGCTCTAAAAGAATACCTGGTTTAATTATGGCATCATCTGTCACATTAAATGTCGTAACTTTCTGCTTCCGTGGTACTCCAGCTTCTTTAAAAATTTCCATTGTAGACTCTGATTTCTGTAACAAAGAGCAGCCACAAAAAAAAAAAAGTGATCTTATAATACCCAAGGATCAACCTAGCACAGAAAGTGATTATAGACTGTCAACACCACTCAGAGAAACAGATATATCATACTACACTTTTATCTTGAGACTAGCATTTAAACTCTACATAAAATTAAAACTCCTGTGTCTGCATTTTATTTTTAACTAGTTCTCCTACAATTACATCAAAGAAACAAGAGATGTATGAAGGGAAAACAGTCATTTAGAATGGACGTAAAATATATTACTCTTTCTTCATTCCTTTCAAAGAATTCTGTAGTAATGTAAAAGGAATTTCTCTTTTTCAAAGCTTTGAACAACTTAGCTCCACACTTCCAGAAATTTCTAGAAATGCTTAACTTCTCACAGAGGAGAATCTAGAGTCTCTGTACATGAAATAAAAATGAAGAACAAGTCTATTAATTGTGTATGTTTAAGATATACCAAGTATTCTTGGTGTCAACCCACTGCTGACTTACTAAAAAGGGCTCTTCTTTTTAAAGGAGTCTCACAAAGTTCAGATTAATTTTTTGTCAACTGTTTTAAACAAGGACATTCATATAACAGCTGACCACCGAGATGACACCAAGCAATGGAAACAGTGACACAGGAAATCTGTGGCCATAGGAAAAAAGCAATGCAGCTGATTTTTCTTCAAATGAATTCCAGAAAGCAATTTAAGTCACCTGACAACACTGTCACACATGGATAATCACATCTCTGAGGTTCACTTCTCAAAAAGTCTGTGCAGTTCTTCCTCAAAATAATCTTGTGTGTTTTTAGACAAAGTGATGTAAAAATTGTTACTTAGTTTATTTTGAAAATCTGTATGTTGCTCTTCCTTTTGGTTTTAAAATCCTGTTTGTGTCAAGAGAACAGAAGAAGGTTTGCAAAGAGTAAGATCACAGAATGTCAGGAGTTAGAAGGGACCTCAAAAGATCATCCAGTCCAACACCCTGCCTGAGCAGTACCTATACTGGTACCTGGGGTTGTTCTTCCCCAGATGCAAGGCTCTATATGAGGAGGAGCTCTCAGACTCAAACCAGATATTTTAACTCTACGTATGTGTCCTTATTTGTGGATATAAAATCTTGGAGTTAAAATGTTTTTCTGAAAGATGTGTTGAGCTCACTTAAAAAAAAAAAAAAAAGTAGTAAAAATCTCCCCTATTATCACAAAATTTTGAGGCATCAATCAGTGGAGGATAACTGTGTTAAACTATAGTACCATATGTAAAAATTAAAAATAAAGAAATTCCCTCCCTAATAAATGCCTGCACATGGATCCTTTACTTTCAGTGCTGTGTACAACTGCTGCCTGGGATGACATCCAAAGGAGCTCAGTGCTCAGCATCTGTGCCTAGGAAGAGCTACCATGGCCAAAGGGAAGCATACTTAAGAGTAAAAATCGCTTACATCTCAAGAGTCCTACTACAGCCTTGTGCTGTTCTATTTCAACAAGTCTACCTCCAGAAGTCAAGACAGAGATGTATTTCTGCAGACAAAACACTGAAGTCTTTACAAAGCCTTCCTAAAAAACAGTGCTGAAGAGAACATTGAGGGAATTCTCAGATGTTCTTGTTCGTGGTTTTGAAAAGACAACAATATCTTCCAGTACTATAGAAAACTGAATGATGCACCCTCACTTAATGGAAGTACATAAAAGCATTTTTGACAAAAATTTGTTAGAACACCGTCAGAATTACACTTCTGAGTATAACTTTTTATTATTAATGCAAAATAAATTAACTTGTTATAGACTAACAAAGATCAAGCTAAAAAGGAAAAAATATATCTTGCAATACCCCTTGTAATTTTTTAGCAATTTGACACGAGGAACACATGGAAGTCTTTGTTAGCAAAATGATAGAGGGAATCATTAGACCAAACGTATTAAAAAAAAAATCAGTAGCTGTGTGGAATCTGAGGAAGACAGATGTGCCCATGAAGAATAAACCACTTATGCTAATACAATACAGCATCATTCAGCTTTCTTTTGAATTCTTCAGACACTTCAGAGAAAAGAAACTCCTAAAAAGACTGATAAACATAGGAGAGCAATGACCCAACCTGGGGCTAAACCAGAGAAAGACATAATTTGAGAGAACCTTAACAAGTAGTACTCCTCAGAATGTGTGACAAATTCTAACAAATTATGTAGTTTATGCAATAATGATAATGATGATGACATCAGTACAGACCTTAGGTCCTCAGCAGAGATTTGTCTAAGGCTATTTAATTAACTTCTTGATTAAATACCAACTTCTTGATTAAAATGAGTCTAGGATCAACCAAATTAGTAAGAGCTAACTTAGAATAAGTTATGTCCAATAGAATCATTAACATAAATCAAAATACTAAAGAAAAAATCCAAAGTTCCACTTTGAAAAAAAATTTCTTGGTTCACAAGAGCGGTTTAAATGGGAGTTTTCTGTATTCTTCCTTGCTCCCTTCACATTTTTACTCTGAAAACCTACTGAATTGCCGATAACTTTATGAAAAGATCAACTGTAAGGAGTCTAATGCACATAATACAACTAGAAAATCATTATGCCTTAATTATTATGTCTAAAGCCAAGGCAACAAGAGAAAAAAAATACAGCTGTAATTTCTCCAGGAAATGAGAATAACCAATAAATTAGAAATGGTATGATGTTAATTGCTAAATAACCCTGCTATTGTGTATTATCATTGTTACAATTGTTATATGCTGTACCAACAGTATTACAGTAAGAATCACACAAAGAAAGATGAGTGCAATGATGATGGGACTGGAACTGGCCTCAGCAACCAGCACCCAGCAAAGTCTTTGAAAATTAACACCTTCAACCTGCAGACCACAGGCATGGACCACGTCAGATGCACCGGCTGTGAGTGCCAGACACAGCTTGGAACAATCCAATGGCACCCATCATCACTCCTGCCCCGAGACACTGCTATGGCAGATGAAGCCCAAAGTCATTGACTAAATGAACTCAACAGGAATTTTAAAGGGATGGCCCACAGACTAAGGGAATGACATCTGTGGGTATATGTACATCACACCTGAAAGTATCAGTAATGATGATGAAACATGACAAAGACCCACAAAAAAAAAAAAAAAAGGTACCTTAAAATGAAAGCCTGTTCAAAATGAGCAGAATACACTAAAAGAGCCAACAGATTTATCAAACAAAGAACCCTTCTTCCTTCACCTCCACTAGAGCAAAAAAACAAGTAAAACAAGTACACACGGTCATTCTGAGACGCTAGGACAATCCTCTGTTTGAAAAGGTGAAATATGTGTGTCTTGAAAAGGCCACAATCATCGAGATAATCTCCTTAGTAATCCCAAGTCCTTTTTTTATTTTTTATTTTTTCCACGTGACTATATCAAACAAATGAGTGTCAGGATTCTGTAAGAAGCAAAAGGCATTACTTTATAGCAATAATGGATCACAGAAACTGCAATCCTTTGAGGGAAAGCTTTGTTCCCGCCTTGATCTATAATTCAATATTTCTCCTCAGGAATGACAGCTCTGCTAGACAACTTTAGCCACTGAAGGTGCCTGGGAATTCCACATCAGGTGTTTGGGATGTCTAAACAAGTGAGTGGTGTTGATACTGCTTTTGATGAGCTGTAATCAAGAAACTATCTTCCTGAAAAATTTAAATCTTTAACTTATTCATCAGTAAAACTATACACAAATTAAGTGATCTCAACAGACCTACGGAAAAAATATGATTAAAGCTAATAAAATAGTACAGGGGAGTAAGCTAGAGAACAAAGTCTTCTAGAAGAACAATGAAGCCAGGTAACTTTACCACAGGCCATGTAAACATCTGTCCTGCAGTCCTCATCTCGTATCGTGTCTCCACAGACATTGCGAAGGCACGTTTCTACACTGCTGATGGCCCACAGGCCTTCAGGCCCTTCGTCAGCATGGGGCACTGCACATCAAAGTAACTTCCTAAACCCACAGCTTTCCTAGAGAATCCAAAGGCAAAACTTGCAATTCTTCTTGCTATTCTCTTATCCAAGAGCCAACACTAGTACTGGGGAACAAAGCAAAGGTGAATGTAACAAAAGATCCATTCCAAAGTGTGCATGGAGACCAATTAACTTTTTAGAGCAGCCTACCTATGACACTTCTGTACTGCAACCACAACAGAAAAAACTATTTCTAGCACACATGCCCGAGACAGCACACTTACATAGAAAGGAGATGAGTTTTTGCCTCCAACGAGTAGCTTAGATGTTTTTCCACCCGACTCTTCCTTTGAAACGTATTTTAAAACATGGCAATCTTGCACCTTCAGGAAAAAAAACACATCGCATTGATGTTTAAGCAGATGGGTCTGCTTTTAGACCATAGTAAGAGATTAACAAAACAAGTGAAACAAAGTTAGTTTCTGTTAGGTTCATCTGGATCTGTACAATAGGAGATACAGTCTACAAGGAGAAGAGTGTGCTACCTTTTAACCATAGACATTCTTCTCCATACGATTAAGGAGTATATAGAAAAAATATTAGTAGAATTGAAACTCTATTTTCATGAATGCTCTAGAAATCAAATAAACTTTTACATTCACTTTTGCTTGCAAGATCTGCAAAACCCCTGCTGTATGCATGAAAACAGCCCACATTATAGACTCCTCTCCTTTGCCCTCTAAAGCTGATGCCCTGTGATGAACTGGTGCTGTGAAGGACAGCAACAGGTCAGCAAACCGCTTCATCACAGTGAGTAGCAGCTGTCAGGGAATATTAAGAAGCAGCTTCAAGACTACAAAGGCTCAGGCACCACAGGGAAACTAATCCCAAAGTGTCTGCAGATGACAAAATTAAAAAAAATAAAATAAAAAAAGGGAAGTGATGTAGTTAAACCCAGCTTTATGCTGCTTCCCATCTCCCCTCACCTAGGTAATACTATGGAGTTCTGTAGCAGTTGAAGAGATTAGACAGAAGGCAGACTGCTCCTAGAAAGTTTGGGATACAAACAGACAACAGGCATGGTGCATTTATGCAAGGTTGAAAGAAATCTTTCTTTCGGGATTTCCTATTAAGTGATGTATTTCTGTTCTGCATCAAACTTCTAGTTAGTGATCTGAATAAAGTACAGGAAATAAAACTCATTATGATTTATTTCACCTTAAGTAGTGTGACAGCATGTTTTTTTCCTGACTTGGTCCATATTGGCATCATTCCCAGTTTTACTGCCACAACACCAACTCTGACGGAATCTGCAGATCAAAACAGAACACAGATGCAACTACACACTTAATATTAGAAAGAGCCCATCTTTCAACTTGGTAAGTCCCATTTACTCTGATCTGTCCTGAGGAGTTGAAAGAGGAGAGAAAACATTGCTGACTCCCTGAGAGTAGGTTGGAAATAACCTGTTCATTTAATCCTAGAACATGGAAACGAGTTCCCAATTCCCTCACAATAACCAATAACTCAGACTAATACTTTTTTTTTTTTAAATACAACACCCATGTAGAATATTAGAAACAAAGTACTGAAAAAGTTTACTTTGGGAGGCTCCTCACAAATTCTTACAAAGTTCTTAACATCCTGTAGTATTTTAAACGCATTTTAGATAACTGATGTATTACACGTACTTAATTTGCTAGGAGATTATTGGATAATTAAGCTAAAAGCAAGAAAGAAGAATACAAGATGCAATCCTGATGTTACTGAACACAACTGCATGACAGCAATCATTTCAGCATGAGGCTGGTATTTCAGAAGAGATACTTTCTCACCTGGTTTCCACTCATTCAGTGGCCACGGCTCATCTTTCAGAGGGCACAGCTTGCTGGCTGTCTGAGCTTTGTATTCTTCCGCAGTTGCGTTCTTGAGGAACTTGACATTTTCTTCAGAAAGATGCTCATGCCACCACGTTGCACTGTTGACATGCCTGACTACAAAGCCCAGCTGCCCCCTTCCCCAGCATCAGGAAAAAATTTTATGTATCTTATTAGTTCAAAGGTCTCATAACATATATATGTTCATAATGTAAATATATGATACATATCATAACACAGTACACACTTGACACAGAAATTATAGACTGAAATTATACTAGCAAGCTAGTCAAACACCATCACTGAAGCTGGCCAGCCTTGACCAATAGCATCTAATTACTTGTCATGCTCTCATCTAACTTTTTAAGTATTCTAAAGCATGCCAAAAGGGAGAAAGCAATAACAAATCAAACCGTTATCCTTTCTATGATAAAAAAGCTAGATCCACGAATGAAGAGATAGTGCCGAGTGTTGTTTAACTTTAGCAAGGCTTTCAACAGATACCCATGGCATCCTTCTATCCAGGCTGGGTGGTTGTGGCACAAAGGTCAGGGCTATCAGATGGGCAAAAAACTGGCTGGATCAAGCTGAGAGAGTCATGGTTAATGGCTGGAACTCTACCATAAGGCCTTATAACTGGCCTTCCTCAAAAATCTGAGACCTGTCCTGTTTAATAGCTTTCTCATCAACATTTAAGAGGGGATGATGCACCTTTCTTCAGTTTGTGAATAATAATAAAGCTGATAATATTCAAGGGCATCCCTTTGACTAGTCAGTCAGATAATCGAGCCAACAATAAACCTGATGACACTCATAAAGGAGAAATGCAAAGTCCCACATTTGGATGGAATAACCTCCTGCAAAGGTACAGGCCATGACTTCAGCAGAGCTGCTCCCCAGTCAGGCCTGGGGAATCGTGGGAGGGCAAAAAATGTACAAAAGGAGCCTGCACACTCCTTGCAGCAACGAAGACCAACAGCAGCCAAAGGTGTATCAACAGAAGCATGGTCAGGAGAGCAAGGGAAGCAGCTAACATCCTTTCTTCAGCACTCATAAGTAAACCGTATCTGCAATACTAAATCCAGTTTTCAGTCCCCATTTCAACAGGGACGTCTATAAATGAGTGAATCCAGCAGTGGTACCAAAAATACAAAGGCTGCAGCTCTTGCTGTATGACCATTGTTAAGATAACTTGGTTTGAAGGCTTAGGGGGAACTCAGGAGCAGCTTTTCAATACCTATGAGAAGGTTACTGGCAAGACAGCCAGGCCATGCTTATCAAAGTGCATGCCAGGAGAATGAGAGAACTTGTATAAGCTGAAAAAGGGGGTTCAGAGTCGACATAAGGAAAAAACATTCAGCCTGAGGATGTCAAACACTGTGAAGGGGCCCAGAGAGACCACACAACCTGTCCGTGGAGGCCCTCAAGGCCCTAAAAGACACAGCAACTAAGTCTGACATGTGAGGTGGCCAGGCTGTGAGCAGGAGGTTTGACCAAAGAGCTACCCAGTTCCCTTCCCCAACAACTTTACATTCACTGCTAACCAGTTTGCTGTACTGCCATAAGTTTTTGTGAGGGCTAAGAAAAGCCTGAATGCTCTTTAACCCTTTGCAAGTGCAATGGAACGGTGTATTTACAGGTCTAGTAACAACAGGTCAAAGCGACTCAAATCACCGCGGGCCAAGCCGCTTACTACGACCCAAAGGTGCTCTGGTTGCAAACACGCACGTCCCGCCGTGCCACGCGTGCAGCAGTGCGCCGGGGCTCTCCCACCTTTGTCCCTGCCAACAGGCTGCACCTCCAAACGCTGGAAGCCAGGGGCACCCGCGAAGTGAAGGGGCGTCCGAGGCGTCCCTCGCTCGTCAGGGGCTGCGACAAGGGCACAGTCCCCCTCCGCTCCTGCCGGCCCTACCCACCCACCGCGCCCCTCCCTCCCCACAGCAGCTCCTTCCCCTCCCAGCCCCATCGCTACCTGACGCCGGAGGCTCCCCCCGCCGCCGCCCAGAGCGGCCTCCCCGGCGCTGCCGCCCGCAGCCGCACCCCGAGCCGGCCCAGCAGCCCCCAGCCCGCCATAGCCGCGAACGTGGAGGAACCGCCAGCAGCAGCTTCCGGCGCCGCCTGGTCCCTCGCTGAAAACCCCCCGTAGCGCCCCGAACAGAAGGTCCCGCGCCGCCCCCTGGAGCGGCTTGCTCAGCAGCTCACATAAAGCCTCGCGAACCCGCCCATAGGCGTGGTCCCGCGGCAGGATCACTCCTCGACGTTGGTCTCGCCGGCTTCCCAGAGCGGCCTGAGGGGATGGGTTGCTCTCTCTCTCCCCATGACAAGGCGCTTCAGCCGCGGCCACTGCTTCGAGTTTAACCCGAGTCCCGGCTGGCGGCAGGCTGGGCTTCTCTGTGCCGCCCAAAGCCCTGCAGCGGTCGTAGCCGATGGGGCTTCTCTGACGTGGGAAGAAGACCTCACCCCAGAGGGGGATGAGAGAGGATGTGCAGAAATAGCCATGGGCACCTGTTCCCCATGGCACTGCCGCCACTCCCCTGCCTCCCTTCCGGCCGTGAGCTGACAAAATCCAACAAATTAGTGTCAGTTAGGGAAAGTGTCAGCCCTGGGTGGAAGCTGTCGCCAGCAAGCACCACTTGGGCACACAGGGTTCCAGGATTCCGACCTGCAACCAAGGTTTCAAGCCTCTGGCAGATTCAGAATGTTCTCCCACCCTGTGGGCGTCAGGCAGGTGTCTGGGGAGTTTGGGCAGAAGCATCGCTGCTTTATCAAACTGCTGCGGGCACTCCTTGCCAATGGGTAGGGTCCATAAGGCTGGGAGGGCAAAGTATTACAATTAATAATAGTAGTAGTCAGGGATGTTACAGCTGGACAGTGAATGGTTACAAACCCAAGATTCCCTTTTGGTTTCAAAAGAAGTCTGTCATTGCTTCTCTTTGCCATGCCTCTACATTTTCTCACCCACCGTGGTATGTGTGCATGTGTGCTGCACTAGAGGCTCATGGTCATCTAACTAGATCCGAGAGAGGCTGTAGGCACCTCAGTATGGGTAACAGTGAGCAGGATTTTGGGTGTTCACATAACACAAAATAGCAATCCAGAAAACTACCAACAGCTTCACACACACACATCCCATGTTCTCTGTGTGGCAAATGGCACTTCCTGTAAACCATGTGGAAAAACAACTTGGGAAAACACAAGGGATGTAGTTTAAAATGCTGTGGACCTGCAGGACACCGCCATGCAAATCTGCTCTGAGCCAGGGCCTTCTACCTCTGCATTTTGGATTATCATCACTGCAATCTGCTGCAAACTGTAAACCTTTTGGCTCTCTTCAGTTATGCATCTTCGATATTTGGAGTGTAAAAGAAAACATATATTTTAAATGGATACTATTGTAATTATAATTTCATTTTCATTTCATAACTGTACACTCTTTCATCAGAGGCTATAGAACACTATATTGCTTAGCATGGTAAGAACTTTACACAGGTTTTACTTTAGAGTAAAAAGCAATTACAAGTGTTTTAGCACATTTTTGTGGGTTTATTTTAGTATTGTACACATATAGTTTCCACAACACAACTAAAAATACAACTCAGCTCAGTATCTGTCTCAAGCCTTATGGATATTAATATATTTTTGGCTAATAGAGTTTATTAATATCTTTGAAAAGTCTTGGACTTTTGGGTTTTGATAGGATTTGAGAAACAGTGAAAAGGAAGGCAGGATTGCAGTGTGAATTTTAGGCCATCAATTAACTCAAAAAGATGAGATATAATTTATTTTAAAGGAGTTTTTAGCATTTTAAATGATCCATCAAAAGGCAATAGAAATTTAAATTTGCATAAAATATCTAGGAGATAAATTTATGGTGGCTCAGCCTAAAGGCGGAATGGCCTTGCTAAAACCCTAAGTAGATAAAAGAGAAAAAATGCCATTTCAGAGATATATTCATACTTAATGATATTACCCTGCACACAGCCCATACTATTTTATTGCACTGAGTATCTTGGAGCAATGAAAATAACCTCATTAGAAAGTCTTTACCATATGGCTAGTTTTGTCTTCTGTGCATTCTCCTACATGAGCTCACCACACTATTGTGAGTTTGGTTTACATGCTAGAATCTGTATAGATTGAAGGAGATTTCCAATTGATTTTTCAATATCATGGAGGTGTCTTTTCAAATACCTTGAGGGCTGCTACAGAATAACTGATCTAAATTGCCACTAATCAGGATTTGTTTCTAAGTAGACAACATTTATAATCTGGATTGTGTGAAGTTAACAGAAAGTTCTGTAGCAACTATGATTATACTGAGACACTTACATTGACCACCTACATACCTGAAAATGAGAGATGATTTATACAGCTTGATGCACAATAACCATTGAACAAACAGGTGTTCACCTCTGCATTTTATGTGATGCTCACTATAGAAACATCTTCTAATACTTTGGCTATTAAAGAGGAGCTGTAACTACCCAATTTCATGTAACCATAAACACTTCAAAAATCAGTTTAGCCAAAGATCGTATGTACCAGAAGAACAATTTATCCAATTCCTAATTTTTCTTGCTGAGAGCTTTCTTTTTCTTCAGTCTCACAAATAATAAAGAAGAGGCTAATCTCCTCCTCAGCTTTACTTTATATGTCTGAATTAATTCCTAGGGATGTACCTTACTCTTATCCAGGCCAGAGTACCACCATGCCTATAAGGATCTCAAATCACTTTACAAATATTGAAGTTCCCCAATAGCACTGTGAGATATTTATGAATACATGATGGTGACCTTCATTTCACAGAGGAGGAATTACAAGGGCAGAAAAGTTAAACAACTTGGCCAAGATTACAAAATAAGATACTGGAGGAGCAAAGAACATGGAGTCATTGATTTTTCAGCCATGTGCTTTAACAGCTAGAAATGCTCCTTCTGAGAATAGAGAAGGAAAGAAAAGGGGAAAATGAGACTAAAAAACTAGAAGATACATTGGTAGAGTGATGTGTGAGTTATAAGGGAAGATCACAGTAGTTTCCAGCTGAAAGACATCTACAGAGGGAGAGATGGGCGACCTGCTGGGGTGAACTCTCAAATAAACAGTCAACGATTAAATGGAAATGTGGATTTGAGATCTGTCAGTTGGGACATCTTCAGACAATTTATACCTCTAACCCAGTATTACTGGCTGCCGTTCAATCTCCAATCAGCTGAAGGAATCTTTACTAGCAAGCATGAATGATTGCACTGCAGAGTATAGATGGAGTAGAACTGAATGTGCTGGGAAGACAGCCCCATGCATCTTGTCTCTCCCGTTGCCTTCATTTTATGGTACAAAAACATCAATCAAAGCTGATACCATGGAAATTACTTATAAAGGAGAATCAGGGAGCTAGAGTTCTACATGATCTGCAAACTCATTTAAAAATATTTTTTAAAACAACAAACCCTTGCTCACACATGAGATTTTCCAAAATACTCAGAACTGGCTTCTTCTGGAACTAGCAACAAGAATCTTTTCAGCTTATTGAAAGTAAAGCTCATCCAAAGCCACGCCCTTTGGACAATCCCAGAGAATTTATTTTTGGTCAAATTTTATGCTTAATTTCTAACAAGTCACCTCTTTCACTATTGCCTTTTAGCAAATGAAAAAGCTAAAACTCAAACACTAAGCATAAAAATGATCTAATTTCTTCATTTATATACATAAATATTTCAGTAGAGAGATGAATCCACTGCTCTTGTGTGTGTCCTCCTTAAATAAAAGGCTGGGTTGAATATTCTTTTGGTACAAAACCAGTTTTTCTACCACATGCAAGTGATAGTGAGAAATCACTGGCTGTCACAAAATCAGGCTGTGCAAAACTTCTTTCAGGAAGACGTGTCACAGAAAGATGGGCATTGGGCATGAGATTAAAAAATACAAATGAAACAAAGTTTTGAGACTACAAATTTGGGCAGCCAAAATACAACCTGTTCAACAGCCAGCCATACAGCTCGGGATTAAGTAGGTATAATTTAAGACATGCAATCCCGATGGATCATGCCCTCCAAGCAAGATCTGTTTGCAGCTACGGTCCAAACCCTTTGTAACAGCTGGATATGTCAGGCTTTTGAAAAATCAGTACCCAGACCACAGACTGAGCGGGCATGTTTGGGTGCCCCGTGTTGGAAGCTGCTAACAGTAGAAATGCCTGTGCTTCAGGACATGCATCTCTTGACACACTTTATTACCCTTTTCTTGTAATGTGGAAATTGAAAGCAGGCAGCCTTGTGTCAGGGAGAGAAATAAAGACAACAACTGCAAAACTGTGTTGTTTTTATTTTAAACATGCAAAATACAGTTCATGCATCTGCCATTTTGAAAAATCTCTCCGTTCATAGCAGATTAAACCAAAGACATTTTGGCTATAGACTCTCAATAAATATTTCAAAATGCTTTACAGTGTAAAGATAAGAAATTTAGCAAAATTTCAACAAACCTGTATAAAAAACAGATACAGATAACTTTTTATTTCAAGGCGACATGCTGTAATGTAAAGAGTTCACTTTTTTTTTCTGGATGTTTTTTCTCTCATAAAAAGTTTTCAACAATACAACCGCTTAACAGACTTAAGCCTTTAGGCTACACATGCAGGAAAAATGGTTATTTTAGTTAAAAATCACCAAAACGTGCTATTTTTTTGTTTGCTTGTTTCATTTTTAAGTACAGTAGTTGTAGACAGTAGCATTTTTCCTTTTTTCTTTTTTTTTAATTTTGTAAAAGAGTGCAGACAGGTTCATGGAGCTAGTGTCCTGGAAGACTCGTACTCTGACATACATTTTGGTTTTATCCCTTTGCCATTGTAATAGTCCACGACTTGGTTTGGAACTTCAGCCAAAACACTTTTTGCTAGAGCAGCTGGGGATGCCTGCAGGAAATGGTAGAAAACACAAGTGTTAACCTCTTCCCATGCTTGGAGCGCCATGGTTTTTAGAGGCATTGGTGCCATGAGATCAAGTTAGGAAGTATGTTACAGAAACAGGATGCAAAAAAAGACTCAAAAGTGAGTGGCACTATTGACGGTAGCTCATTTTGTGAAGTCAGTTTGGGTTTGTAGCTGTAGCTGCCTGAAAGTAAGCTAAAGCCAAAAGTGCTCTGCATGGTTTTCAGGTCTGTTTTGCTTACTTCAAGTTCAGGGTAACTGAACTTCCCAGCACTCTGGGAGGGCACCATATCATAACTGAAAAGGGTTGCAAAGACTTCATTCATCAGTAGTCATTGAGGAACCTTGCAGAGCATCAAGGTGAGTATGAATGGACATCGCTGTAAAAAGGGGACCTTCATCACTATTCAGCTCTTTAGTATCTGGCACAGTGTTTCAATGTCTGGGGAAGTTTTTAGTTCAACAGAAGTATTTTTGTTTTCATTTGAATTAAATCATGGTTATAAGAAAGCTTCAATCCTAGGCTCTATGGAGGCTTTAAAGTTCGTCCTGCAACATATAAATGGTGGACTAGACTCAAGAACTGAGGACCCTCAGCTGTAGAGTTGGATATAGAGATGACCTCTTGCGTTTTCCACAGACCAGAAGGGTCGTTATCCCTCTGCAATGAGAAATGATGCCCTCCACTGACATCACATTTGCTGCCTCACTCCCTGACAATGCTTCATGTCATGGGCCGCTGGGTGTCTGGGCAACCTGCATGTGGTGCAGGAATTTTCCTCTGCCCATGTTCAGCAGTGACTGAACGGGGCTGCTGCTCTCCCATGCAGCATAACAGCACCCTCCTGCCCCCTATTTTGGATTTGCTTGTTTTTAAGTGTTTGGGTAAAACTGATTCCGCTCCTTCCCTAGAGCCAGCCTGAATGACCATGTTCCCTTCGAGTACACTACAAAAATGCAGGAAAAAAGCAAAGTAAACGCCAGTTTGAGAGGTTTAAACTAATGCATTTATCTCCAGATAGAATGCAAATGGGTCACACACTGCAGCTCAGATGGTGCACGGGGGAATGCTCAGCCAATAGCTGGGTCACATTTCTTCTGCACACTAATTTCATTTTCCAACATTAATGAACTTCTCTCTCCACTGTCTGTAATATTGTCAGCCAGTTTCAGAGCTACCATGTCACAAGGAACTTCTATTGACTATCTATTGACCTACTGTATTTCACAGGGTGGGATCCTTACCCTTCCAGAGTCTTAAAATCTTACATAGAATGTAACTGGTAAAGTATTCATAGGTAAACCAATCCAGGGGTGCAGAAAGCCTCTGGGCTATTGCAAATTCCAGTATCAATGTTACAATGCTAGAAATAGAGAGGTAATGCTAGCAAAACTGGAAACTATACAATTTTTTTTTTGTTTTATTTTGGCATTTTGAGCTACCTATATGAGTAGTAACAAATGAACTGCCTTTCCCCCTACCCTGACAATTATACCAAAACATTTGTGCAGACAGAAGAGATTGGAACCTTTCTGCCTGAACAAACTGGCAAAGTAGCGCCCATACTTCCATGTGACAGTGCAACAACTGCTCTACGGTGTTACACAGTACAGTAACCATTTATTTTAATCCTACTCCAAAGTGAAATGCATGGTTTTCCACAGTTTCCCTGTTCTTGCCTAATTTTTTTTTCATTGAAATCAGCACAAAATACCCCTTAGAGTCAGGCAGATGCCAGATTTCTAAATTGCTACTGAGATTAATGTTTCTAAATTTTCTTCCCAGTGTGCCAAAACTGTATATACCTTACCTGCCTCTCTACCATCTTCTACATAAAGAGTACAAGCAAAGAGTTGGGGGAAGACTCCTGCATCATCACTGGACACACAAGCCCTGGCAACCATAAAATTTCACTCTGCTCTGTCTGTAAAAATGGCAGGAGCACTTGCCACCACAGCTCCCCTGGATCATGTGTGGCCCACATGTCTGAAAATTGGTGTGACACTCGTTATCTCCCTTCATCATCCTCCTGTTGCTCCTTCTCTCTGTCTTCTGACGCTACATCCACTCTTCCCAAAGGAAGGGTCAGCCCTTCAGAGCAGGCTCTGTCAGGGCTCAGATCCACGGCTGAATCACCACCGCTTGAGGATTCGGACAAACTGTGCTCTCCTCCTTGCCCAGTGTGCATTAGAAGCCTTTCTCTGGGGTTCAAGCATCCAGAACATTCACTGTGCCTGTGGGCTCACAGGCTACATACAGCCCCACACAGAGTTGCCCTGTGACAGCTACCTTGACTCCATGCTTCAGTCTCAACATGGACAACTCTTGGCCTGACAGAGTTTCATCACACCAGTGAAGTCTGTCAGTCCAGTATTTCTAGCAGGAAGAATCCCCCAAACAAGGTTAGGGGTGATTTCCTGCCTGACAGTTTGGGCCTTCTGTACCTTATGCACTTCTGTGGTGGTAAAGCACTCTCACTTCCACACTAGATGGTGCAAAGCAGCATTTGTATCAGTACTTCTGAGTTAAAATGAGTCCCAGTTCAGCCGTGCTGTGTAAGGGTTACCTGTGCTGGGTTTTTAACACAGATGGTTGGTACACTAAAGTTGCACTGCAGCGTTTTCTCCACTGTTTAGCTACTATGCTTGAAGAACATCCTAGCAATAAACACCTCAAGATGAATAGTTCTCAACTCATGGCTAACACACGACAATCAGATTAGCCAGCACAACAGGAAAATAATTCCCCATGATGATAATTGGTGTAAGCGACTGTTGATTGAGTTCTATAGCTTCATCATGCTTAATCTTTAATTACAATGCATAGTGGAAGACATTGCTCCTTGCAGTGGTTGAGAGATGTGATTTCCAGACTTATTTGTGATATATGTGTTATTAAGTCAGAGTTGCTAGCCTTTATGATTAATACAACACAGAGCAGAATACAGTCTACCTGTGCCATCAGATTTGTGCACAGTTAATACATTATACATCCTAAAGGTAGAGAATTTCAGCCCTTAAAGTGGGACTCTGAATGGATTGAGCCAGGTGATTTTCTTCAACTGCATTTCAGTGACTGTGAGCATCACTGTTCTACAGTTTCAGGTGAAGGACACTTGAATTTGTGGAATGGTTATAATTATACAGAGAAGAAATTCATTTAGGTTTAGGGAAAGTATTTTCCCTTTGTTTATGTTTTCTTTTAGTGAATTGCATGTCACCCGCTATACAATAGGGGATTTTTAAAACAGTAACGGTTACCTTGATTTTATCAAGCCACTGCAACTACAGGACTTGCCGAGAATTGTTATTGTTATTGTTATTGTTATATATTATTATTGTATTTTATTATTTTATTGTTATCACAATCACTATCATTGTTGTTGTTATTATTTTGTTGTTGATGTTATTTTGATAGCTTCAAAGGTAGTCTAAAAAGAGAGTCAAACTGGAAGATGCTTTACTGAAGAACTCCTAATACACTATAGCATGTAGGAGATTAAATCTCTATAATAAAAATGTCTACACTGGGTCTTGAGTCAATAAAACATTGAAGTCTGTATGAGAATTTAAGTATGTGAAATACTGTAGCAAATTAAAGTGTGCTAAATGCCCCTACGAGTGTTGTGCATGATCAGAACCTTCCCTGAAGTCAAACTTATAAAAGGGATTCTCTACATTGGTTATTTTTTTGACCTTCTCCCTCATTTCAATTTTCTCACCGGGGCAGCTTTTGGATATATTATTTTTTATTTCTCATTTTCGATATGGGATTTTGAGTTCTATGGTGACCTGAGAATTAGAGTGATGAAAAATACAAATTTTTTGGACTGACTCCAAATGAGTTTTGGTTTACTGTTCCAATAAAACAAAACGTAATTGCTCACGAATAACATTTTATTCCCTCCTTCTTTCAGTAGTAGACGTAATATGGATTTAGGCATAAATAAATTCTTGATTTATCAGACAAATCTATATATCTTATATAACTTGATTTGTAGTCTTTTTTAAAAAGATGCTTCAACTTCATTTTTTTAAATTAACATGTGAACATGCAAAATACCAAAGCTAAACACAAGGTGCATTAATCAAAGGGATGTGACTTTTAACTAAATACATCTTATACTTAAAATTCTTACATGTAATATGCTCATTTATGGTAATTACTCTGTGCTGTCAGAACTGATCTGACAAAAATTTCCCAAATAGGTTAAATCCAGATTTTTCTGTGGGGGGAAAAAAGTTTGAATCAAAACATCACATTCATTTCTACCATGAGCCATTATTTCACTAGCTGATGCAAAATAAATGGGCTTTCTTTTGTTTGTGCTGGGGATAAGCAAGCAAGATAGCTGCGAAAGTCACTTTGTTCACAGAGAGAGATATATTATTTGGGATATGACAATAAAGAAATTCAACCAGAAGTGGTTATTGTTGTGGGCATTCATCTGTTAAACTGACATTTGTTGAAAGGCTGAAAGATCAAAATAAACAGACTAAATATCAAGTTGCATAATATATATTGACTTTTCTGATATAGCAAATACATGATCTATCTCTGTATTATCTCTGCTATGAGAGAAAGGAGGAGAAAAATATCACTGTTTAACAAGAGCGATAAATTTTTAAGATTGCTATCGCCTCCCAGTACTGGGAAAATTAATCTAAACCAGCTAAAAATAATACGCGCTTGCCATTTGACCAATGCTAGCAATTAAAATCATACACAGAATCACTCACAAGTCAACACCAGAGGCACAATATATTCAGTGCCCAGAACTGCAACTGTCAGCATTAATCTATTCAATCAGGGATTATTTCAACTTTGTTATAAAATCACAATGTGAAACTAAAAATAACAAATGCACCTGGCTTTGCCAGTTCCTTGCAGAAGTATATTTTCAACTAATTGAAAGTAGGTCTAGCACTAGCCCATAAATAACTTGCTTCTTGACACTTTTACAACAGGCTACAGTGCAGCACTATGTGCTGGTGATTATCTGGCGAAGAGAATCATCGGCTGTGAGCAGGTCATGCTCATACTGTGTTCCAGCAGGTAGGTGACTGAGTGCACTGTCAACACAGAAATGGGTCTATCTACAATTCAGTGGCATATCTGTAGCCATCTGGCACGGTGTCACCAAACTAATAGCACAAGATGAGTTGTACCTCGTATAGTGATCCATTCTTTGCATAAAAGTAGAGGGAAAAGAGGAAAAAGTCTGTTTCTCTGACTCCTCAGGAAGGTTTGTGTGCAAAGAAAGAAGTGTGTCTGGATATAAGACAAATATGGCAGAGTTGTATTTTGAAGAGAGAATTAAAAAAAAAACAACTCATGAGAAGAGGAAAATAAAAGGAAAGTATTTTGGAAGTAGTAAAAAGAAAGAAATGTCCTGTGGTAACAAAAAGCCTAGAAAAACTAAAGATATGTAAACACTTAAGACCCATATGCAGACCAATCCAGAATTGAAAACTTCTGTGTGGCAAAACCAGATCTAAGGATCACTAGCGCATGAGAGTGGATTGGGAAGAGCAATCTCATGAGGAGAATAAGTTAGTTGTGCTGTGCAGTAAAAAAAAATAAAAATCAAATATCAAATAAATCCTTCCTAAACTCTAGGGTGAGAAAAAAAAAACCCTACCAAACCAAACCAAACCAAACCAAACCAAACCAAACCAAACCAAACCAAACCAAACCAAAAAACCACAAAGAAACGGCCCAGAGAACCACTTAAATATAGGAGAAGGAAAGAGGGGAAGGTAGAGAAGGATGGAGAAACAGAAGAAGGGGATGTGATCAGACTCGCAGAGGAACACAATGGCCGTTTTAGATCTCCATATGGATGAAAACACAGCATACAATAACTGCAGAGAGGAAACAGTCCTGGAGCTTCCTGGAGGGCATGGAAGATAGCTTCCTGACACAGCTGGTGAGTGAGCCAAGTAGGGAAGGCACCCCACTGGACCTGTCATTTGTGAACGTAGCAGGACTTGTGTGTGATAAGAAGGTTGGGAGGCTGATAATGCTGGGAAGGCGGTAGGAGGGTTGGGAGGCTGTCTTGGGCACAGCGATCCTGAAATGGTAGTTTTTGATTCTTGAGAAAGTAAGGAGGGGGGGTCAGCAGAACTGCTACTTTGGACTTCCAGAGCGTAGACTTTGGCCTCCAGTCAAAGCTCTCTGTTAAATCAAGCCATTTTTCTTCCCTGTGTTGTCTATCTGGATTTCAGTAAAGCCTGTGACACCACTTCCCTCAGTATTCTCCTGGAGAAACTGGCAGATCATGACTCCTTGCTGGGTAAAAAACTGTCTGGATGGCTGGGCCCAAAAAGTTGTAGTGAATGATGTTATGTCAGCTGATCACAAATGGTTCCCTCTCTGGACTCAGTACTGGGGCCAGTTCTCTTTAATATCTTTATCAATGATCTGGATGAGGGGATCTGGAGAGGCTGGACCAAGGCCAGCTGTATGAGGTTCAAAAAGGCTCAGTGCTGGGTCCTGCACTTGGGTCAAACAACCCAAAAGCTGCCTTGCAGAAAAGGACCTGGGGATGTTTGTGACAATGAGCTGACAGTGCCCACGTGGCCAAGGAGGTCAACAGCATGCTGGCTTGTATCACAGTGTGTCCAGTAGTAATTGGGAAGTGATTGTACCCCTGTACTCAGCACTGTTGAGTACAAAGTACTCAGCACTCAAATACTGTGCTCAGTTTTGGGCCCCTCAGTACCAGGACACTGATGTGCTGAAGTACCTCTAAAAAGCAATGAAGCTGGTGAAGGGTCTAGAACACAAGTCATATAAGGAGCAGCTGAAGGAACTGGGGTTGTTTAGCCTGGAGAAAAGGAGGCTGTAGCCAAGTGGGAGTAATAAGACAAGAGGAAATGTCCTCAAGTTGTGTCAGAGGAGGTTTAGATTGGATATTAGTAAAAATTTATTCACCAAAAGGGTTGTCCTTGGAATATGCTGCCCAGGGTCATGGTTGAGTCACCATCCCTGAAAGTACTTAGGATATGTGTAAATGTGGTGCTTAGGGACATGGTCTAGTGGTAGACTTGGCAGTGTCTGGTTAACAGTTGGACATGATGGTCTTAAAGGTCTTTCTCAGACTAAAGAATTATACAATTCTGTTCTGTTTGTGGGAAAGCTCCTTCTGTGGGTTAACAATATGTCTGAAAAATTCCCTGGGCCAGATATTGCATGTAGGGCAGATGAATGAGGGGAAAAGTACATGGCCAAAGGATTATTAAAAATTTGACAATTTAATGCTGGGTCTCTTCCTTCTTCTTCTACAGAGTGTCTCTTACACCAGACAGGAACAGCTTGCTGAGAGTACAGGGAAGTCCTTAGTAATGGCACTTCCTTGCATTTTTTCATGTACAGAATTTGGCTAAAGGGTTTGGAGGCAACCAGGATTCTGTGGGTGGATAGTCCTGCCTTTGAGATCTTGGGGACCTAAAATTCAACAAGAAAACGGCCTCCTGGGGGACACTGTGAGTACAAATCCACAGCTATTTCAGCTGCCTGTGGAAATGAATGGATGGAAAGCAGAATACAGTAGTCCTAATAGACTAAATGCAAAGAGAACAGAAAAGAGACATCAGGAAAAATAAGTCAGGGAGGTCACACAAATTAAAATGAGGGTCAAAATGGAGGAAATGACTGGCATGACAAGAAGCACATGGATTCTGCCCCATCTCTTCTTACCTCACCCACACCATCTCACTAATGGAGCACATTTCATTCTGTATTCACTTTTTATCCATTTCTGACACAATAATGCCATAGGTTTCCTAAACACTTCATGCCTATCCTAAGTTAGGCCCAGCTCCAGGGACCATTCACTATATGTTATGTACACATTCACCCTTCTGCAGAATGGATGGAAAAGTCAGCTTACATGTTTGAAGTTCCTAAATGGCACAAACTGGACAATGTCTCGAAGCACAGGCTCGCCCTTGGGAGACCTCAGGATCCCATCATCGCCATCCAGCATCTGCATGTCACTAAAATCAGCGTTCCCCACCCCGACGATGATGACTGACATAGGAAGGTGAGAGGCATGGACAATGGCCTCTCTGGTGTCAGCCATGTCTGTGATGACGCCATCCGTCAGAATCAGCAAGATGAAATATTGCTGAGGATAGTGGGAAAGGAGAGAAAAAATTGTATCATTAGTTGATCTTCCAAAACTGCTTGCATTTTTCAGTATAGAAGAGTTTCTGGTAACTCACTCGGGGACTTTTAAATAGAAAAGAGCCTTTATAGTGACTCAAAAGCTAAGTGTGTTTCCCATCCAAAACCTCTCAGCTACTGCTTTCTCCTCTTCTGTACTTCTACCTGTAGTTCAATTCATTTCCAGGAAATGGAGGAAGCCAAGGGATGCACACTGTAGAAAAGGGGGTTTCTAGCTGCTGAAGCTGGGAGCTTCCTGACTTTGGCTGTGCAGTCCGAATAGCCCTGAGATCCTCACTAGCCCTATCTTCCCTCTGCTGCACAATCACTTCTGCTGACAGCTTCCGATTACATGTTTCCCCCTGTGGGAGGCAGGGAGGGATGGGGTATTGAAGCATTACAAGGCTGTAGCGGAGCTGTCAGGGAGGTTATGACAGGGCTTTGCAGAGGAGCTCTGCTAACAGGCTAAAGTGAGATGGGTGCGTCTGTCTGCAAACCGGAGGGCGACCCGCTGCTTCCTGTGGGAAAAGCACCACACCACAGCAGGACTGCTGCGCTCTGGGGAGTAATGGGGTCCCTGAGGAGAGCAAGGGCATGTGCAGGGAGGAATATATCCATCTTCAAACACTTCATACAGAGCTCTGGAGACAGGTTTTCTCATTCTCTAAAGGAGAGAAAGCAATTCTGTGCACTTGTCATTTCTTCCCCTAACCTCTCAAGCCCACTGAACTGGGATTGTGGGCTATGACGTGTTTTCATTTGGTAACTGGGAAGAATGATTCTCACTTGGATCTTTTATGAATCGTTAGGCAGCTGGAGTCATTTAGCAAACGTGCATTAATAGGAAGAGCGAGCAGGTCATAGAATTTTGTCACTCTGTGCAAGCAATACCAGCACACTAAACATCATTAAAGTTTATGTATACATGGTTATATAAACTCAGTGTTCTGTTCATCACTTCCTGCCATGAATAAAACAAAACACGCAGGCAGAAAACTTTATCATGAAGACTCATGCTATAAATTAATTTGGTTTTCAAACGGGAAGATAGGAAGTCTACTTTTAGAATGAAGAAAGCTCTAGGCCTGGTGATGAGATGTGTTGCAATGTCCAGCTCTAACCTGTTCCTATACATAGTGTTTTTTCTGATGCAGCATAGAAGTTCCGTCTTACGCCCTCTACTCCCAGAGCACTGTTCTTGTAAGGTTTCAGACCTACTCCCTCACATATTGTCTCCAATTTGTTCATTCTCCCTTTCTCTCCTGTCTGAAGGCAGGAGAAAAATAAACCTAAATGAATTTCAAAGACATAAATTTAAAACATGATCTATGTATACGTCTTCTAGCCCAAGAAATCAGTTATGGATTTTGTATCAGATTCAGGCTAACAAACCTGTATGCTGATTTCTAAAAGGCACGTGATACTGTGTCAGTACGAGCAAAAACCGTATCACTACTGATTTCAATGGGATGGTTGGAAAAATCCCTTATTTGAACAAAAAAAGTTTTTGACTTGAAATTGAGTGCAGGAAACATTTGAACTCATCTAGTATGATCAACACTTTAGGGCTAGGCCTCTAAAATTTTACAACCTTTAGTTGTGCCGTTTGTGTTTCTACAGCGAAGAACTGGTTGTGTTACAGCAAAACAGCTTTAAAAGCAGGAAACAGAACAGTGGGGGAGGAGTTTAAAGCTGTGACTATCCAAGCTATAAAGGCTAGATACACTGCTCCACCTGGCATAGACCCAAGCTACCTCCTCTGAAAACCAATGTTAGATTCAAACACATGAAAAGGCCTTGTTTTGATGGTCTGCAAGAGGCCCATCATAAGACAAGAGAAAATCCAGGCACATCATTATGCCCTTACCGAGGCCTCCTTGGTGTTGGTTTCCTCTGATGCTGATTTTGCCACTTTCTGGATGATGGGAGCAATGTTTGTCGGCCCATACAGCTGCAGCTTGGGAAGGCAGCTCTGATAAGCCTCCACAACACCTTGTATTCCTGGCATGAAAAGCCACACGAAATGCAAATAAATGTGGAGCACATCACCAATATCAACCATGCTTAAAATGTAAAGAAAAGGCAGGTTCTTAATGAATAAATTCAAAATATCATATGATTAGCAAGGACTAACAACTTCAGATAATTTCCAAGAAACTGTCTCTAGCTGCCTTGAATCTAGTTTGTAATATATAATTCATTATACCACACTTCTCCTTCCCAGCAGTTTTCATGTCTATTTTCCATGAATCAGCTTGCAATGCACTAGCTTCCAACCTTCCCAGTTCAAGGCGTAAGCAGTCACTTCCTGATCACCAGTTAAGATTCATGCTAAAAGGGCAGACACAAATTAAAAACACTTCAACACTTCTCTTCAGATAAATATTTATTTCTGATTATCATGGTGGTTACCAACATATTTGCCTTTTATGTGCTTGCAATGTAGAAATGTCAAGGAATTCAAACATCTTTTTAAATACTTGACTGCCCTGTGCTAAGAAAATAATTCTTGGGGGGGGTAAATTTGCATAATTGCTCACAGGCTGAATTCAACTATCACCAAAAGCTGTGAAATCTTGGAAGAAACAGCAGGATGCTTTGCAGTCTACAGAAAAATGAGCTGTAGTCAAGAAGTTTTGATAGAGAACTATCTATTTTTGGCTTTTTCATTTCAGGATATATAGCCAGACGAGGGAGAACAGACTTCTGCTGAAACACTTGACAGATCACAGAATGGAAATTGGTGTTTTCAATCATTGAGAAGAAGGATTTCTTGAAGTGATGCACATTAGCCTCTGCATTCAGAACTCCCAGCTTACCAGACCTCAAGGATTAGAGGTCTAAAGTTGGAAAGAAAGTGATAGACTGAAGAGCTTTGTAAAGGATGCTGAAGAACAAATTGACTTCAGTAAGAACCTAAGCCAGTTTCAGTTTGCACTAAGACTACCTCACGCATGAGGCTTTACTCACCCATGTTTACTGGATATACTGGTGCAGACCCGTTACTAACAAAGCACAGGGAGCTGTAATTGCTTTACAATCGTGCATCTGAATCTCCTAAGAAAAAATGGTGGAGAGCACAGTCTTCTCTCTGTATTGATACTGCCAAACATATCTGTCCATTGCTGTGCTCACAGACAAAAGAACACGCTCCAATTATAGCTGTGAGTGGCTAAAATATCATATTATAAAATTTCCCTTGGCAATTCCAGTGACCAAATTACATATTGCAAAACTGACCTTTTATTAACATCCAATTCTAAACCTGCTAAGGATTTCATTAAATGTACTTACTAATCTTGCATGAAGGCTTCATAAATCTTCCCCAAGATGATGACAAGATATACCATAGGTGTTTTTTTCTTGGGTATTAAAATAGTATGAGATAAACCTTACTCCCTGCATTCCACATGGATTTTGCATGGTTGTGTCAGAAAGTTGCTTTCATCTTTGAAAGATACATGTTCTAGAAACATAATTTCTTGTTTGTTATCTCAGATTAATATATTTTAGAAATATATACTGCCTTTACACATTCAAATCCAACAGGAGATGCGAGTGGCTTACTTCGCAGCTAAATTTTCTTGGACTCCTTTATTAAAGGGAGAGCCAATGTGCATTTTGCTTCACATTTCAACTCTCTACATTTTAATGGGAATCCACTTTCAGTAGCTCTCATGAAGCACAGTGTATGCATATACATATATGGGTTTGAGTTATGTGTAAAATGAAGCCATGTGTAGAAGCATTCATTCAGGTTAGTAGTTGTCATTTTCCTCCTCAGACAACAAAGGCTAAATACAAAGTATTTAGTATGACTGTAAATATACTATTCCATAAATATACTAATTATAAGGCTAAAATGCTAAAATTTTCAAGAATGGAAATGGTCACAGAGGAGGAAAGGTGATGATATCCATATTTTATGAATTCCAGTGGTCTTCATATCAATACACAGTCCTTATTCAATGTAGCATGATGCTTCACACTATCTTGCACCAGCAAAAGCTCACTACTTACCCACAGAAAGGGATTTCATTCCTCAAATACAAGTTAGATGTGTATTTTTTATATTGGCTCCAACCTCTGCTTCTTGGCTTTAAAGCAAGATAACTCTTCAGTAATTTTCCTTTGTTTTTTGGCAAGTATGATAAATACTCCAAGAAAAAATAATGTGGTCCCTAAGCACTTTTTCTCCTCACTCCTTCATCCTCCCTCCACATGATATGATAGTGTTACTGCTCTCTGTGTAACCTAAAACACTGAGAGGATCTAGTAAACATCAGAGGACAATTTGCAATAGGAACTAATCAAGCTTCTGTAACAGTCAGGTGATGAGCAAGCTGCAGCAGATGATCAAACAACACATTTTCTGACCTCCTTTCCTTGCTTTCATCCAGGTGGATATTATTTTAAATGGTATCATTTAGGACAAAGAAGTCCTTTTATTTTATATTTTTAGTTGTAAGTGCAAACACTGTAAAATTTCTTCACTAGCCAAAACCATCTTATGTCTTATTGATGTTAACTTACCAGAATCACAGAATCACAAACTGGTCTGGGTTGGAAGGGACCCCAAGGATCATCAAGTTCCAACTCCCCTGCCATAGGCAGGGCCACCAACCTCCAGGCCTGCAGCTAGACAAGGTTGCCCAGGGCCACATCCAACCTGGCCTTGAACACCTCCAGGGTTGGGGCATACACCACCTCTCCGGGCAGCCCCTTCCAGCACCTCACCACTCTCTCCATAAAGAACTTCCGCCTGATATCTCACCTAAACTTTCCTCCCTCTGGCTTAAATCCATCCCTCTTGTCTCACCACTATCCACCCTTGTAAAAACCCAATTCCCCTCCTGTCTGTGTGCTCCCTTTAAGTCCTGGAAGGCTGCAATGAGGTGTCCTCATGCAGCCTTCTCTCTCCAGGCTGAACAAGCCCAGCTCCCTCAGCCTGTCCTCACAGGGGAGGTGCTCCAGTCCACTGATCAACTTTGTGGCCTCCTCTGAATCCTGTACAGTAGCTCTCCATCCTTTTTAAATTGGAGAATGACTGAGTCTAATGCAAAGAACCAAATAAAGTGTAAATACATAACAAATACTAAATGTCATAAGCCAATGTAAAGCTCCTAGAGCAGGTCCTTCCTTTTTTAACCTAATTTCCACTGTAAGTTCTTTACTTGCAGAGGGAATGTCTGTCCAACCTCTGACCTGCTGTTGGCACTATAGAGATGAGGCAGCTTTTCAAATACCAGTCAATCAATACAAATCATTATGTAATGATGTCAGCATGATAAAAGAATTAGCCTTGGACTCAAAAGAGGTGGCAAAGTGGGAATAAAAACCGTGTTCTTTGCACAAGTTTGTTTTTTTTTTTTTTCCCATCCAGAAGGTCAGAAATGTCCTGCATTTGGATTGGGAAACAAAGCTATATTCAAGCACTACATGCTAAACTCCTTGTTAACTGAGGTGTTTTAAATAGATCAGATGCCACCATGTCTGTGTTTGAAAGCAGACAAGCTGACTACATTTAAAAATGTGATGGTCCAGAGGAAATTCCGAGGTCTGTTTTGCTCCCCAACCTCAACATCACACTCCCATTGTTACTAAAATCTCAACTTCAACCTGGCTCCCAAGCTTACAGGCATATCTAGATGCATACATGTAATTTCAGCTTGACTCCATAAGAGCAAGACAAAAAGCTTCATGAACACATCAAGCAGGTCTGTGACTTATGCACAATTACATTTCAAGCATATGACCATATGACCTGCAGAGTTTGGGCTCATCCAATAATCCAAGTGCAACAACAAGCAGGAATGCCCACTGAACCAAAACCAGAGGTCTTGCGTTTAAGATGCATGAGGGCTGAATTCTTTTAATGTCTCTTTCCCTTGAATGGCTTGTTCCCTCCACTTTTCCTCACTTCATTTCTTGCCATCATAATTCTCATCCTGACCATATTATGCTGATCATGCCTGAACTAGTAAACCTGGGAAGGACTGAAAGAAGCAGCTAGAAAATTTGAACAGGAAGAAACATTTAGAAACACTAATTTTAGTGCTCAGAAGGTAGCAGAAGTGTAAGGAAGAATTACAACCCATGGATTTTAGACAGCAATGATCGTCTGACCAAGGCTTTCCATAAAGTGTTAGTCTGGCATTACCTGTTTAGAGATTTTCCTTTTAATCTGATATTTTACAAAATGTGTGAACTGTAGCAGGAGATTCTAGAAAGACAGCATCAGTCACTGCAGACCTCACTGACACAAATGCAAGACACACAGCAAAATCTGCTACATGAGTCTGGTCTCTGACTACCCAGAAATCAGTGATTGTTCCTAGAATACACCAATATCTTATTCTGTGCTAAAAGAGCTTCTTGCTGTGTTCGCTGCCATTAAAGTATGTTTCCTTATATTTCAGCAGCTCTCAGCTGCTGTTCTGACCTGCTGGTGCTGGTCATCACTGGGCTGACTTGCAGCAGACTACTGGCAAAGAACTGGCTCCAGAGTTAGTATGCACATATACACAGATATAGTATATACAGATATACAGATATAGACACATATATACAGATATAGTCTACTGGCAAAGAACTGACTCCAGAGTCAGTATGCACATATACACAGATATGCATAGCCTGCTTTCATATGTCCTGTCCTTCTGAGCTGCACATCTGATGTTGCTGCAGCTGAAGGTCTGGAATGAATGGCTTTAGTTTTCAGAAATGCTAGTGATTTGGAGAAGTTCTGAGTGTCCAATGTGAAGCTGAATGTGCAACGGGGTGTACTTTCAAAGGGACCTGCTTTTCAGGAAGTTAATGTGTGGCACTTGCCAGACCTCAGCCCGATGGCTGGAGTCTGTCAGTTTTTGAAACTGCTGCCTGCTTTCTCTAAAAACCACTTTCAACAATACTCAGGGGACACAATAAAATAGGAAGCACATTTTGCATATGGCAGAAACAATGGCAGCCTGTCCTGGTGTAAGCGTTACCTGCACATTCTGGGTTGTCTTCATTGAAATTGATTGCAAAATCATGAGAGACCTGCAGAAAATGGAAAGAAGAGAAGATGACTGTAGTCAGAAAAATTATTCCAAGAGGACTTGCAGTTAAACACCCTTTACATCCTTCCTGTGTTAAACCAGAGATCTTTCAAGCTTTCAGCCATTAAGTGTGAAATACGGTCCCAGGTGGAACTCCCTGCAGAAACAAAGTAAGAAAACTGAAATCAAACTTGTCAATAAAACCAATAAAACCAAGAAAAAAATAAAAAAAGCACAAAGAAAACCCACAGAATTATAGAAGTCACATAAATATGGTGTCAGGATTGGGCTATCAATGCCAGCCACAGAGGAGGGATCTATTACCAGCTCTCCCTGGCGCAGCATATCAGACTGCAGGAGAGGGACAGCAGGCTGTGATACAGCACTGACAGCACAGGCTCACCCCGCTGCTGGATTCCCATGGGTGGGCAGTTCCTCATTTGAAGGCTACGGGATTACTGGGAAAATAACTTATTCTCCAAAGAGATCAAGGAAGCCACTCAGACCCACTGTGAGGTAATGTAAGAAATGTAAGAAGTCTAGGTTGGCTCAGAAATTAGGTTAGGCTGCGGGGAAATTAATAAGAAAAAAACATGGGGACTCTTATTTTTCCTTAAATTTAGTGAATACACCATTCACTCTCTCAATCTCTAATAAAATTTTCTAAGAGTTATTTTCTGACTGAAATTACTTTGAACACACACAAAAAATAGAAAAGCTGGTTTTCTAGTAGAACAACAAATTGTATCTCCAATGGTTTGAGAAAATAATACAAGACTTTCATATGCACAAATAATGCAATAAACTTCAAGTTCCAGGCTTCCTCTATCTGTCTGTCACCTAGAGTTCTGTATCCACAGATCACAAATCTGTTGGGACTAAAACTTCCTTCAGATGCTCTTTTCTGGTTTTAATGTTTGTTCTTGCCAACAGTTTTTTTTCCAGATTCTGCTTTGTTCCTTTCTTTCATCACTGAGGAAGCTGGATTCCTTTAATATCTTTGGTTTTGAAGCTCAGTCTCTCAATTCTCCTGTTTTTCTTCAAATGTCTTGCAATGCACAACATATGTGTATGTTTGCAAAAAGTGGATATGTCTGAGAGTTGAGCATGTAACAGTGGAATTCAGCTATATCATTGCAGATAGATGAAGGCATTTACGTAGCAACTCCAATTGCACACCTTTGAGACTTTATAGATCTCTGAGGCATCTTCAGAAGTGAGAACAGCCCTTGTCACATGAAAAGCAACCTGTTTACTGCCTGTACAATGGAATCTGTATTATTTGCAGAAAGAGCTTGCTTTGTTGGATATTGCTATTTTATTTGCTTGTTTAGATCACTTCACAGCACAGCAACTGGTCCATGACTAATAAGCCCACAGATCAAACAGGTGATTACAGGGAAGCTTCTGTGAAAGCAAAGTGCTATAAATTGGCTTGTTCCTGGCGATGAGAGCTTCTCATAGAGAAATCCCATTTCCCCATCATATGCCAGCCTTGCTCACCACAATGATGCCTACCATTACTTATTAGGACATTAAATAAAGCAAGACTTCTACCATAATGGGAAAGGACTTAAGCAAAAGCTCACTGAAGAATCCACAGCCAGCTCAGCCCAGCCAGGAGTTTGCTTTCTACAACCAGTATCAATTGGCTCTTACAAAGGGTTCAGGCTGCCCTACCTGGCCATGGAATATAATAGTGAAAGTCACAATATATGTTCCTCACTGAGCAAGCCCAGAAGAGCAGGGCTGTCAGATCCACTTCAGAGGTGCTCCAGAGCCCTTCTGTCTGGCTGTTCTGTATGCCTCTTGGCACACTTTGCCCAGCTGGTATCTGCCAGTCTTATGACCAGCTGCAGGCCAAAGGTAATTGCAGCTGTCAAGAATGGTTATGTGAGTTTTCACTCACTGATGATTTTTTTGTTGTTGTTCAATAGCCTTTATTTTCCTTTAGGCTTTCTGTATTTTTACTAACTGCATTGCAAAAGCAAGAAGGATGGTGATGCATCTTTATGTATTGCAGGCTGATTCGTCCAATACTGTGCCTCTTCAGCGATTTTATTTCTTTATTCCAGTTGCATTTGAAATTATAGCAAGAAGAGTATCACAATTCTTTTCCAGAGCTATGAATACAATCTTTTAATCTCACATGTGAGTATGGGCTTGATGCTTTTGTTGCAATGCCTCTTTCAGGATGACACTATACAAACAATTCATCTGGTTCAGAGCTATGGCACCCAGGCTATTATATTTAAGAAAAATGTAGATAACAATTCAGGCCAATAAGGAAATCCCAAGTCTAGTGAGCGTACACAAAGATCCAAGAACGAATACTGTTTGAGCATGGGTTACTGTTCTGCCAAAGCAAGTGTCCCTCATACATTGACATCCTCATTCACTAAAAACAGTGTTAAATTTCTTTCCTGAAAGCAGGACAGGAGACACAATGAATGCAGAAGTACCTCTGAACAATATATCACCATTTAAACAAAATTAAAGTATAATGCGAAGGAGAAGAGTTCTTTGAGTTCTCAGTGATGGGTCACAAACAGGAAATTGTCACTCAAGGCAAGCCAAGAGTGGATATTTTTAAAGCAAGAGTTTCTCCAACTGCGCATAACTCATTCCCCACTCAGGTGAGCAACAAATGTGCTTCAAACTGCCCCTTTCCTGTCTCCTCTGTGGTGACCACAATTCAAGAGACACCAAACCAGCAGAGACTTCAGGCACAGCATATGTACCAAAGGCCTGAGTGAACTTGGGCTCCTACTTGATAGGACTCTGTGTAAAAGCACACCTGTATCCAAAACTGGTTTGGATCAATACCGATTGCTTCTGTTTTCAAAGCAGTGCAAGGTAATGATCCTCCTTTCTAATTTTTTTTTTAATCAAACACACAAAGACAAACAAAGTGGATGAGAGAGGACTGAAAGTTGTTATACTGAAAGGCATCTTTCTGCTATTGAATGACACAGACCTCATGCACTCCCAGAACTGATAAGCTAATGGGGAAAAGGAGGCAAAAGTGTGAATATCTATGATGCTGAAGACTGAGAATCCTCAGGGGAAACATAGCAAGACCCTTGGTTATTGAGAAGCAAGGTTGTTTATACAATCTCCTGTGATTTGACAGCTGAGAAATCCTGGAATCTGTCAAGCCACACAAAGACAGAATGAATTCCTGAAGTTGCTACCTGGCACAGAGCTGCACACTGGGCTCTGTGGTGGAAGTCAGCCTCCTCAGGGGGCTTGCAGAACCATGATTGTGCCACAGACCCTGGATTAAGTTTTGAATATGTAGATGACCCTCTGCTTAGCCCTCCTCGTCTCTTACCATCAATCCATGAAGGGAAAGGAGAGAGCAGAGGTGATTACATGTGATCAGCGTGGCATTACCTGGGTTGCTGCACAAAACACCACTCAAAGCCTCCAATGAAGTACATTTACTTGCACTTGGCTATGTATTAATCTTTTGTCTCTGCAGGACTCCAGATAAATTATTTAACAGATACCACCATGGATGTGGGATTATTGAAACACAACTGTCCAGGAACTTCCTGCACCAGGAGCACATTATTTCTCACGGATTTTTTGTCCAGTTTTTTAACAAGTAAAATAAGTAGCTCAACCATACACCGTGATGTAGATAACAACAGCAGGAACATTTCTAAGGAGGCATCAACTGAATATATGGTGTAAAATATTTTTGCTGAAGGAAATCATAGTAGAACTACTTTTTTACCACTAAACAATGCCTCTGTTGCCTGTACATACAGAGACAAGCACCTGCATACAGAAAGGCAGTTGTCCGTCAATGTGATGGTGCCCATGAGACTCCTGCAGTGATCATAACCGTGCTGCCACATGCTTGTGAGTAGTTTAATAAAAGAAGTCACCATAATACTGGCTAACGTATTTCCTTTATGTTGGAGTGAAATTAAATTCATCCTCATAGCATGGCCCTGATAAATAGGTTTCTAACTAAGGTTGAAAGGTAAGAATAATTTCCTATTTAATGACAATTTTTCGTATTTCTTTAAAAAAACAGAAGTTTTCTGGACTCAGAAACCTCAACACATAAGCAGAAACCCTGTCTTGGAATCTGTCAAATACTAAAATCCCACAAAGTCATAACTCAAATTGCTGGAAAGCTTTTGGACTGTGCAAAGGTATATTACTTAAGTTGCATTGAAATATGTTATTCTGTTTTAGCCTCCACATATTTTTCAACCCCTTTTCCTCTATCTTCCATTTTTAAAATAAAAGCTTTTTTGACTCAGAAACCATATTTTTCTTTCATTTTGCAAATGCTGAATATGGATGCCTCAGTTCTGAAAATTGCTAATCTTCCCACCCCTTCGATTTAAATTAACCTTCCTGTCCCAAATAGCTCCAACATTCCAGAAACCTTTATGATGATGGTGTTGGAACTACTTGACAAACAATCTGACAAATTCAGCCATGTTTAGGAGTGCTTTCTTACTAATTTAAAGAGAGATTGTCAAAAATCCATGAACAATAGATGCATGCAAGCGTAAATGCTGAGATGCACAATGTTGAGCACTTATCTCTGAATAAATTGAATACTATTAAGCCACTGCCAGTCTGAAAATTAAATATGGAATGACTGCATATTTTGCAAAAGCTTAAGACACTAACAAATTTAAAGAACCACTGCTCAAAAGCTATTATTTTCAGAATGCTCATTAATCAAATAGTTTGGGAGCTGGACAGTTTGTGTCTCTGGCTAAGACCACATTGTAGACATTTCTGTTTGGCAAAGCTTGGCCATTTATTTTCCTTTGTACTTGATTTTTGAGTATGCTGCCCAGTTTCCGTGTCTAAATCCAGGTTGTGTGAATAAGGTAAGAAATTCTGGGATTTTTTTACATTGGTCTGTTACAAATCCTTGTGTTGGTTCTTTTTTGTGGGGTTTGCATATATTTTCTAACCCTCAAGCCCCTGCAAAGTGCAGGAATCACAAAGACCACAGCACTTTGCAAGTCCCTTACCGGTCCAGCTAACCAGACAGTGCAGGTCAAGGTCATAAAGAAGCTGTACTGTTTCTGTATCTGCACTGAGGTTCTCCCCAGCAGCTCTTCCCAGCATAAGCAGTGAAGTAAGTTTTCATTAAAAAAATGTAGAAATAACCAGGAATATCTTAAAAACAAACTGCAAGTTGCTTTGTATGTATTCGGGTATCAGCCTGCAACTCTTCTTCAGGAAAGAACACTTAATTATTGACAATACGCCTATCACGAGGCTGACACAATTCCTTTCATTTTAACACTAAGTTTTGTGTTACTGTGTGGTTTTTCAGCTCCTTTGAGTTCTGTCTGCTAAGAAATTAGTGTGTGGTTCAGCTTTCTTTCCTCCTCTTCACTGTGACCTTTTGCCGCAGTGTCTGAGTCCATATTATCTGCCACCTCTTCACTTTACATCAGACTTTTCAGATAATTCTTGTTGAAAAAAAAAAAAAGAAAAAAAAAAAGTGATGGGTTGGTGACACTGCTGTGGAATAACCAGCATGTTCTGCGAGTTTCTTGTGTTAGAAACCCAAGTAGGGAATATTGCTCTCAGAGGTTTACTGAGATCAAGAAGCAGGGTTGATGTATTTGTCAGGCCATGGGGAAAATGATCATATTCCTGAATACTGGATGAAAGATCTCTAGATGGGTGAAGAATGTTATATACAGCATATCTTGCTTCCTTCACTCCCACAGACTCCTTATTCCACCAAGAAACTGCTGTTTTTCTGCTAACAGCTGAAGTGTTTCATTTGGAGCTGAAATGAGGGAAATTAAAGTCAGTGTAACATAGCAGTAGTTCTCTTGAAATGGAAATTCCGTAGAAAGCACATGCAAACACATGTTTTTAAAGGGGTTCACCCTCAAGAGATTCATGAAGAGCCTGCAAAGGTGGATACTGACATTGTTCTGAAGCACTAATGTAAAATGGGGGTGTATTTTTCCATGAAGAATAAGAGTTGACATAGCAAACATTGCTTTTTGTATAGAATGCAGGAGATGAGGATGCTGGAATCTCACTAAATGGACAGGTCGGTACCCCCCTCCATCACCCATCCCAGGCTACTAGCAGCAGCTCAAGTCAGTGTGAAACCAAGGCAGTGATTTGATGTAACACCACAAATGGAAACCTTTTCTCCCTGGGGGTCTAGTGCACCAAAGAAACCTAGGCAACAAGATTTAAATCCAGAAGGCTGCAGCCTGCAGCTGGTCCTGAACAACTGATCATGAAAGTGGGCACTTTGTTACCACTGATTCATACTGAATTCTGAGTTACAGGCCACATTTTTCTTCAGCTTGTGACTGAGCATGACATAAATTGGACCTGAACCCACTGCATCCACTTACTTTGCCTACTGCTTTTATCAGGCTGCTTACCTATGGCCTTCCCTCACTGTGCTATTGCCATGCATATGCTGGTCAGCTTTCATTGAGACTCTCAAGGAAGCTATGTTGTTTTAGTTCTGTAGAGGCTCTCATGGTTACTTAGAAACCCTGGGCAGTGGGAGTCATTTCTTCCACAGCCTCAGCAAATCCACTGAAAGAAAGAAAAGTGCAGCTGCTGTCGAGCAGAAACCAATGCGCTATAAGCAGGTTAGATCATCTTATTAGGACCAAAGATTTCAAAGCAGGTACTCTAGATTAAAACCATGTGATGGGGTCAGAAACTACAAGTTCTCATAATGATTCAATATGAATTTGAAGATGTGAATTCTTACAGTTGTGACACTGCTTTTAATAAAACAAAATACCTTGCAATACCTTTGACTGAAAGCATCAAAAGAACATTTGAATAGCATGAGATCTGCAGTGTTGCTGTGGTGTTTGTATTGCTATCACATTTTTTCATCAGAAAATTAAAATTTAGAGAAGTTTGGAGCCCTCTTTTCTACAGTCTTTGTTACTTTTAATTATACCAGTCTCTTCAGCAGTGCCTATTCATCTCGTCTATGTTCCACACCAAACACTAATCATTTTTGGCTTTAAATTAACTTTATGATAACGGTGTAGACTAAATTACTGATGGATTTTCAGGTCTGTTGGCCTTGACTTATTAACGTATGATGATGAGACTGACTCTTCACTCTCCTAGAAAGGGTATCTTTCAATTTAGAAGTGCAGCCAGAGCCAAGTGGCTCTTAAGCCAAAGCTTAAGAAGACAGATACCTGTATGGACTGTGTAGAGTACCACAGTGAGGGACAGATGACTGTTAATTCCTAATCCAGTTCCAGTAGGATGTGCCCAGCTAAGCTACTAACATGTCTGGTGGCAGAGGCTTCTCAGTATGTTGGTTCTGCAAAACAGCCCCCTTATATAGCACAGTTGGTTGTTAACTGCTGCAGTTGGAACAGATATGCAACAGACACAGATGTTCTGTGTGCATTTACCACATTAGAATCTTATTCAAACATCTGGAAGCTGTCTCTGATTTTGGAAATCATTAACACTGCTGTTACTTTTCAGGAAGAGAGAACTTCACAACACCTTGTCAGGCACAGACAGTTTTTTTGTAACAGTGTGTTTTAACTTAAAAGCCAATGTTGTTCAAGACATTTGTTGACTCACATTAAAGACACAGTTGCATCCCACTTATCAAATCTGTACATCACTACTGTTATTCTTATGTAGGTATCAAACCAGCAAGCCCTGAGGAACACGGATGGTACATTCTTTTCACCTGCTGATCCATGCTTTATAATGCTGAGTGATCCTTCTCCAGACAAAACTATTCTCACCTGGCCAGCATTCATCTCCCTGTCTTAGCCAAAGCTGAGAGACAACCCAGAGCAGGGACCATGGAGGTAGTGGATGAAGTCTGCATGATCAGAAGTCCCAGACAGTATCTGAGTTGCAGCACCTACAGCTACATTCTATTTACTTATTTGTGCAGAACCACTCTTCTGCCCACACTACCACTGTGTGTTCACTCCTGCCCTACCAGACCATATATTTTCATTCACAATTCCATCACTGTGGATCACTCTTGGTTTTTTTATAAATACCACTTCTTTCTAGCATGGACATGTGCCATTATATTTCTCTTTTTGGTATTAAAGATGTCCATAACCATAACACAGAATTTTGCCACAGAGCAAAACTCTTCATAAATATGTTAAAATATTCGGTTCACTTCCTACTAGACTGTTCTACTCTTACTAGACTAGCATCTCTTAACAACACTTTGCCAATACTGTGAAGTATTTTGGGTGTAGCATAATTAATTTAACCTCAAATTCTGGTCTCAGTGAGATATTACTGGATGGGAGAGCCAGATGAAAGAAAACAGGAGGTAGGAACTGCTCCCCACAACCCTTGCCCTGCACTGAACCATTTCTCCCTTATTTTTTGCTTCACAAGCCAAGTAAACTGAAAAAAAAAGTCATTTATGCACCTACTTTGTATTCTGGAGGTATCCTTGCTCCAAATCCAAAGGCTGGAAACATTTTGTCACTGGAAAAGAATAAGAAAAAAGAGGAGTTCCCTCAGAGGAATGCATTTTGTTACAATAAACATTTATTCTTTTATAAGCATACATCGAAAATGCAAAGCAGGGCAACAGTATAGAAAAGGCTCAACAGTATAGAAAGGTCAACAGTGTCACATGTCAGACTAGAAGGGTATTGGTTTAGAGAAGGAAGGGTGTGTGCTGACCAGATAAGAGAGCTATGAGAGATTTTTCAGATGAATCCCTAGTATTTTTTGGAAGTTAAAATAACTTGGAGAATACTGAGGGATGAAGATAACTTGCCCTTCTCCCACAGATGCACTAACAGGTCTGTATTTCCAACTCTTGTTGCAGTCTTCTGACTGCAGCATGAGGGTGAGTTGTCTTAACAGCCTGTAATGTTTATTTCATATGACCATGGATATGCTTCTCCAGCTTGTAAAATGGGTGTAGTGAAGAAATTACTCTGTAGGTAAGTCTTCTCTGTCCCAGTACTAAAGAGACTTCCTAGAACATCAGAAAAGGGACAGTTTCATTCCCCCAAACCTGCAAATTCTGCACAGCTTTCAACCGACATCAACAGCAGTCCCACTAAAATGTAAGATTATTTTAATTAAGCATAGGTTGACTGATAACCTAGCAGGTCCTGTAGCATGGTCAATTTGCTTTCAAACACTACAGCAAGGATGTTCCACCCCAGTTAGATCTTTAGAGACAAAAATTCCTGATTCAGAGGACCTGGAAACTTCAAGGCTGTTAATACCCTTTCAGAAATGCAATAATGTCTCACACAGCCCACATACTGTCAAGCTGCTTCTTCCCAGATGGCAAAGTGGAAAACAACAAGCTGTAAGGAATGTCTCGTCCCTGAGTCAGCAAAGCATTTGATCACACAGTCGAGGTTAACAATTCACCCAAACATATGCTTAACTCTAAACACATCCTGAGGCCTCACTAAAGTCACTGAACTGTATTCCAGTGCTCTGATGAATCAAACCGCACACAGATTTACCCAGTTCTGCTCTCAAGGTTTCAAGGCACTTGGAAAAGCTGAGCTCCTACTACCATTACTGGCACTTTGAAAAAATCCCAAGGGAGGCCAGCAGCTTCAATTTTCTTTCTATAGCTCAAGACATTGCCACTCCAAGTACCAAGTGAATATTTTGCTTCCCAGACAGAGTCAGGAATGATAATAGCACCCATTAAAGTTACTGGGCTATTCTGTCTGGCCTGGGCTGTGAAAGTCACCATGATATTTCTGATATGAGCTAGAGAAAAATGGAAGGGTTTAAATGAAAGCAGAAACAAGTGCATGTGTGTGTCCCCATGTTAGATTTACTTCCATGGCATAGAGAAATAATCACTAGATCATTGGGAAGCTGTGCGGTAAACTCACAGTTGTTGGCTCAGCTCTCACAATTGTTGTTCTGCCACAAAATATATTGACTGCATAAATCTTGGGAGCACAGTTCTATGTACCATATGTTACACCATGTGACAATGGATCTTGGAAAGGAAGACTAACATCATTTGCATGGTAATGAAACATTTTTTTTCCAGACATGTCAGAAACGAAGTAGCTACTGACATTTGATGCTAACCACCTGCTGATAGCTTTCTCTTTGATTAAACACCTCTGGAAGCAGGAAAGCCCTTGTAAATAGACGCAGAGAATTCAGGCACACACTTAGAGGGCAAGAAATAGGAAGCTATTAGGAAAGATTCTGAAGGGAGAAAAATATCTTGGTTTACATCAATGATTAAGCACTGTTGGATTAGAAAATCAAGCCCTGTGGAAATGCAAGTTAATTGATTTTGGTCAAGAGAAAGCAAAGACTAAAGAAGAATTTTACTTAGGTTGAGCGTAAGTGTCTAAGTTCAATACAGCAATCCAAAAAGCAATTACCCAACTGGGAAGATGCCTAAATCCATACAGTGCCCACACATGTACCACAATGTTTCTTGAGTGTAAACAAGTGCAGGCACTCTCATCTCTGCAGCTCCATCTCCTGATCTACAGCACTTCAGAGACAAGCACAAAGTGATAACTCCAGCAGCCTGGATTCTCCTTCTGGTGGCGAGACTCATGCATCCCCAGTCACACAGTGCCATGGCCCTACTGCTCAGGACATTTGCCTTTATGCCTGAGTCTCCATTTCCAGCAAGTGCTAGCTACTGCCACCATTGCCTTGTGAAAGAGTAAAGCTTGATCATGTACCCTCTCATGTGGGATGTCCTGTGGGTGCTTTTTAGAGGGAAGTGCACAAACTCTACAGAAGGTATCCTGGGGTATCCTCTGGTAATTTGATTCAAGCTGCTGGGACAAAGGAGTTTAACTGCCATGTGGTCCCAGAACTTTTGATTATCACTCGTGACATGCTTTACAACAAAGAAAAAAAAAAAGTTTTTTCCCTGTCTACACTTCCAAATTGTGGCTGACGTCTTTCAGAATAAAATATAATTTTAATGCAAGCAATATTTCTCCTATCACAGTAAAATACAAAGGCCTCACTCTTTAGCGAGTATGTGGTTTAATGACTTATAGATGTTTTACAAAGTAACCTTCTCCAGTCTTTCCATCCACCCCTCAATTTGTCATATGAGCAAAACCTGGCAGCTGAGCCTGCTGCCCTCATTCTGCTTATCCTGCACTACTGAGCCACAGCAGGGCAAGAGTGACCCAGAAGGGTAGCCAAGAATTCTTTCATTTCCAGGGTGATCCCTTATGGAATAGAGGCATGACAGAGCTCCTCTACCGGACCCTGGGCTATCACAGCAGCTTGCAGAAGAAAGCGAAGCCGCTTCCCAGCTTCTGTAAGCTATGTCAAGGGTTAGGCCATCCAGGAACTGAAAGTACAGTCAGAAAATGAAAAGAAGGTTTCTTCCTGCCTCAAGGCTGAACTGCATGCACCAGAGACTCCAGCTGATTCCTAACATGGCATTTCAGAAGGAAAGGGATCTGCTCTAATGACTTTTCTTCCTTTATAATTTAAGAACACGCAAAAGACCGAAAGTGAGATCCAGTTTTCCTTTGTGCCACTTGCTCAGGCATTTGAGCATCATTTATACCAGGAAATAGGCCTTGGGACGCTGGCTGAAGCACTGGGACTGGACTGTGGACATGGTCTCTTAGCTCCCTCCCTGGCATAGTGCTGGTCCCTGACAACCAGCAACCCCCAGAAATGTCCTGGGGATAGTGCTGGGTACAGCTGGGCTTGAACCTGCTCCCAAACACCTTAAGGTATCACCCATTTGTCCTGGCAGGAAAAAAATTGAGATACAGGGACACCAGGCAGTGTCATTTTCTTGGCCTCATGTCAGGATCTTTGATTTGGTTTGTTTAACCCCAGCCAGAGAGACCTTGGCACGTACAAGGAACTGCCTGCACTGTCCCTCTGGAGACAGCATTGCTAAAGAGACAGGAGAGAAACACACAAATGGAAAAAGAAGCTGGTTCTTTAAAACAGGAATTTTACAAAAACAAGTCAGAAAAAGAGGATTGTGGCTTGGAAGAATCATAAAATTGCTCTGTCACATCTACAGAAAGGTGGGTGATGGTTTCTTCAGCCAAGTGGCAGGTGATAGGACAAGGGGAAATAGCCTGAAGCTGCACCAGGGCAGGTTCAGATTAGATGTCAGGAAGAAATTCTTCACTGAAAGAGTTGTGGGGATGTGGAACAGGCTGCCCAGGGAGGTGGTTGAGTCATTATCCCTGGATGTATTTAATGGACAGTTAGATGAGGTGCTCAGGGATATGGTTTAGGAGAGGACAGGTACAGTTGGATGCAATGACCTTAATGGTCTTTTCCAACCTAGTCATTCTGTGATTATATATTGTTCTTTGATTTACATAGGGTCCCTTTAAAATTAAAACATGGCATAATTTTCAAAAGGTGGAATTTCTTAAAATGAAGACCAAAAAAGCAAAAGCACTGGGCTTTGACTTGTAGACCTGCTTATGTAAAGGCCATGAGTAGCTACACAGAATAGATGTATATGGCTTCTGGTACTTTTTCTGGTCAAAGAGGCATGTAAAACTGAAAGATACCAAAGACTGGGCAGATCTAGGTTATACCCTAAAGGTAAAATCAGTGAGAGGGTTCAGGTTCAGTGTTCATATCAGTAAATGTAAATCAATGCACACAGAAAGGAACTGTCAGGGTGATAAGACTGCAGTCTTCTGAGCACAAATACAACCAGTTAGAGATAAGTCACTCAGTAACCTTCATTTCAATGTACTGCATAGGAGAAAATAAGTTCTGAAAATATCCCGTATTACCTCTTTGAAACAACGCTCAGTTTTAGTCAGTCATCCTTCAAGCTATCTAGTGGAAACAGAGGAAGCGCAATGGTGAATCAATACATTGACGGAGCAGAGAGGAAAGAGATTTCAGTTGGCTGAATGGCACAGAGAGATGGATAGAGGAAATAGTAATGTTTTGTAAATGAGTAAGTGGCACAGATAATGATACATTTTGTTTTACATTAGAAAGCATAGTGTTACTGGAAGGTAAGGAATATAAATAAAATAAAATACAGTTAAATTAAAATAATTTTTAAAGTAATTAAAAAAGAAATGGAGAAGAGGAGACTGAGGGGTGACCTCATTAATGTTTATAAATATGTTAAGGGTGAGTGTCAGGAGGATGGATCCAGGATCTTCTCAGTG
>VXBZ01000148.1:378018-411895 GCA_013399135.1 Heliornis fulica | reverse complement strand
TTATTTGTATGGAGTAAATGTTGTGGGGAAAAAGGGCCTAAGTCATTCTGTATGCCATTTATTCATTTGAAAGATGAACATGTAGGTAGCCACTTACACAGGTTGTTTGGGACTCACTTCACCAGTGCTCACGAAAGCCCTTTGGTATGTAGCTATAGATGCACTTACCTTTAAGCTCCTGAAGTCGATGCAGCAGTTTGTATGGACGCTACTGAGATGACCTTGGAACACCTCCGTGTGAAAACCGCCCGGTTTGTGCTGCAGCAAAATAGTAGCAGCAGTGGTACTAATGATGCCGGGAATGGCAGGGGCGGGGAAGAAAGAGCCGTGGGCCGGGGGGCAAGAAACACTAAGAACCCATTTTTTGTTTCAAATTACCAAGAATCTCAAATTTACAGCTCCCTGAAATGCTTGCAAGGAATATACCTGACTGGAATCCCTGGATATTAAGCTGTCACTTGTAATTTTGGTTTTGGGTCAGATCAGAATTACCAGGGAGTTATTTTTGAAGTACTGTGCTGGATGCGGCAAAATCAATTACTGTGCTGTTCATTTCCAATTCCAGTCTTAAAAGAATAAACTGTGCCTCTGCTGTGTTCTACATACTTTTCCTGTTATAAGATTAGGTATTTTTTCTCTTTAAAAAAGAAGCTTCAAAAAGCAAAAATAAAATAGGAGTGTCTGCTTCACATGTAATTAAAAAAAAGTGTGAATGTGAGGTGGGGAGAAGGAAGGGGATGAGACAAGGGGAGAGGAAGAAGAAAAGGAAAGAGGGGAAAGGAAAAGAAAGACAAACCCCCACCCAAAACCCAAGCAAATGCCACAAACAAAATAGAGTCATCTCTAAACTAAATTAAAATTGTAATCTTTCATGTTAAGGGAGTGAACTGGAAGAATATGAGCTGAATTAAGTGTTTCTTTTCTAAAGCACATGAATGAATCATGTTCCTGAGTGTATTATTTAGTACTTATCTGGGAAGGGCTTGATGCCAGTAAATTCTGAATCATAACAGCTTACAGGGATTAGCAACAGTTTCAAAGAAAATACAGAAGTCATTTGAAATATTTAAACATTTTCAGTTCCTGCTTTGCAAGCAGAGTTAGGTAAATAAAGGACACGATCTGTATGGTATAACAAGGCTAAATAAAACCATTTAAATGGAAGGGACCGGAGTCCATCCACCTCTTGCAGTCTCGCCCCGCCACCTGCGCTCCTCCAGGACGGGCTGGGGGTAGATCCAGGCTGTGGTCCAGCTCTCAGCCTGCCCCAGTCAGGATCAGAAAGACCACAGGAGTACAGCAGGAGCAGTGTTTTTTTTCCCTCGAATCTGTCTCCTTCTCTAGGGGACCGCTCCACCGTCACCACTTACTCACTCTGCAATCATGCTTGGTTCAATACTGCATCTCTGGTTTTGGTCAGGAAACTGTGCTTCTAGCCAAACCTGTCCTGTAGCTAACAAGGTTTGGCATCCAGGGCGCAATGCACAGTGATTTTTAACGCAGCAGCAGGAATGAACTGATTATCATACATCTTGGTTACAAAAGGGAGCTGGGAGCGTGCAAATCAATGGTAAATCTTTGCAACAGCTACATCGTTTGGTCTGTCACAGACAGAGATGCTACACAATCATGCACAAAAACCTGACATTAAAATTAATTCGCTACCTTTAATTACAGTTCCTAGTCACCTTGGGGGAGCTGGAATCTGCTGAATACTGAGAAATAGATACTGTCATGTAACTGGGTTTCAAGAATATGAGGGAATGCCTGTCTCACCAGCGAGGGAAATAATGAAGCGGGGGAATACAAATTCCCTGAAGCTAACCACCGTAAGGCATCAAATCATGAAATAATTAACAAACCTGAATCCAGGTACAATGGATTTAAACTTCCCCTTGTTAGCATTAAAAGAATTGCAAGAGAAGCTATGCAGGGTAAAAATACCAAGTGAACTCAGAAATTCCTAGACTTGGAAAAGGTAAATACCCACAGAAAAAAATAGAGAAAAAAAGAAGTAATCAGAGACTGGGTTAAAGGAAATAAAATGGCAGTGAGATTTATCACTTGCTAGAAGGATAGCCTAATAAAATGGCACACTCAGGAAGGTGAGACAAAATGTCAAGCTTCCCTGCAAGATGACAAATAAATTGCAATGACCTGATTTATACCTACATGAATGACCCAATTCAGTAAAATGTATCTTGAAAAAGACTATATAACTGGGAATATATTAGGGAAGGATGCTGCAAGAGGCTACCGTGAATTATATTTAACTTCTCAAATCCAGGCAGTTTCCAGACAGTCCCATGTATTTTAAGGGGTTGCCCATATGCCACAGAATCACAGAATCACTGAACATTTGGAGTTGGAAGAAACCTCAAAAGATCATCCAGTCCAACCCACTGCCCGAGAAGGATCACCTAGATTAAATCACACAGGAAAGTGTCCATATTGGCCTTGAATGTCTCCAGAGAAGGAGACTCTACAACCTCTCTGGGCAGCCTGTGGCAGTGCAATGTCCTTGTGCACAATGACCTTTTTCACAAATCACAGGGTTGGTCAGGGACCTTCGTCTGCCACAATTTTCTACCAGAAAATGTCTATCTATAAGGGGTGTGCTGGGAAGAGGAGAATACAATGGGGCTGTGTTGGCATATGTATGCAGGGGGTTGCTGGGAGAGGAATTTCTCATTCAGTGCTCTCATGATACAAATGAGCTTTCTAGGATGAGCAGGATAAAACCCTTACAGAGAATGTATTGTCATTTAATGTGACTAAATGAGATGTTGATGTAATTTTACCAGAATCAAAATGACATTAAGTCAAAATGAAGAACACTATGAAAACAAGTGACAACAAAATTGCAAGTGAAATATACTGATGACTGAACATTCAGCTAGGCATAAGTGAATATGCAAGAGGAAATGGGCTACTACATTCTGTTCATCTGCTGATTTGGAATCTCTGATCGAGGTTAATTTCACAACAGTTTGGAAAGGATAGTAAGATAATAAATGGAACCTAATTCACAAGAATTGCCTAGCTTTAATCTTTTCCAATTTATCCCACAAGCATCCCACAAGTTAAGGTTGTCTCAGGCAAAAGGTCTCCAGTTTCTGTAAAGGAGGAAACTTGAATGATAAGATTCAGAATGTGGTGTACATTTACAGGTGAAATGGATTTCCAAATGGGAATAATTTGCTTCTCAGCTGTGTGAATATAATGGAGTGGATGATTAGAAGAGTTACAGCCAAAACAATGCAAGGAGGAAATTCATGCTTCTGAAATTGTGGAAGTGGTTGAATTATGAAAGGTGTACCAGACTAGTATCAGATGGCATCTGTGAAAATGACAAGATAAATTGCTATCTCCTTTATTTATGATTATTTACTTCTTAACACTTATCTATTTACAGACATGTCTAGTCTCTACAGCAGTAGGTGGTAGGCAATTTCAAATAAAGTTTGCAGAGTTTGATACTTCAAGTCCTTCTCTTCAGAAATAAATGCTGACAGAGAAATCCCAACAGTACCAGTCTGCAAAGTCCCAAAGAACTGTCAACTGCACAGAACAATGCTCTTCTTCAGAGGAGATTTCATGCTGAACTGAAAAATGGGAAGGGCTCCATAGAAAAGCCCTGCAGAAGGTTCAGATTTTGACGTATCTACCAGCTGACAAAATGCAGCAGAGGGCTCTGAAAAGCACGTCAAGGAAGCAGTTATATAATTTGCTAAGAAACTGGGAAGGGACTGCTCATGACTGATAGAGACACAGGACACAGAGATGAAACCTTGGTATGGGAAACAGCAATTTTAGGAATTTAAAATATCTGACCAGATAAAGGGCCTGCAGATACATACATTTATATACACATGTATACCTACACACACGTATGCACACATGCAAAAGAAACTGTTCCAAAGTCACCTTTTCCCAACTCAATTGTTGTACCAGACTGTGTCCTGTACTAATTCTCCAGATAAAAAGTGGTGCTTGCAGAAGCTCCTGCGTGACAGCAGTCTGCAAATACAGGTTCTGCAACAGCAAACAGTAAACATGCATATGCACGTGTTACGCAGTAGTGCCAGTTTAGGTCCTCGACAACCCCATCCAAGGATTTGCAATCCAGTTTGGTGGTTAAAAGTATTAGCAGTTCCTTTTTCCCAGGGCAGTTTTTGTCCTGAGTTGTCCAAACACTTCAGAACATGTTTACCCACACCTGAGCTTATCAATAAACATAACCTACAAGTTTTTCTGTATAGGTTACTGGTTTTCCTGCTCTGGCGGGGGGTTTGGACTAGATGATCTTTCGAGGTCCCTTCCAGCTCCTAACGTTCTGTGATTCTGTGAATCTATTTTTCTTCTGTTATGCATCTGTGCAAATTTGGTCTTATTAAAACACTAAATTAAAAAAAATCATGTCTTTTCCCCTATGGTTTTTCAACTTGTTTAGATATGTTAATCAGCCTTTTTGCTTAACAGCCTCCAGAAATGTTGTTTCTGTAACTAAAGTGATAAAGAGAGATGCTTAATAATTAAGCATATTTTTATTTATTGATCTGCATGTGTGGATTAAATTTTAACATCTATAGCTCTATGTCAGAATTTAATGAAATATTTAATGTCCCGGTTATTCTAGGCATCATTCTTTTGCCCCAGTTTTAATGAACCATTATTATACTACTGTCTTAACCAAAGCCCGTTTCTGCTTTTCTCCTTGTATCTGGCAAAATTACCTCAAGTTATTTAACTCAGATCCCTGCAGCCAAGGTAAGTCTCTGAGTCTTCATCCACAAGCCCAGCTATAGCTTCAGGATGAGCGACCTCTTAAGTAACTCTTGGAGATGAGGCTCTGATTAATAAAACAGACCGTAAGGTATAAACTCTGTGATCTCTCTTCCATCTAAAGCCTTAATCCAAAACACAGCATTTAAGTAATGCAAATACTTTGTATCTGGGACCAATCACAGGTATTTACATAGGACTTCTATATCATCTACTGAATTATATATACCTTCTCCTCTTCCTCCTCTCTAACTGCCCTCTGCTGGGTACCCAAGAATTGTGTTTCTGGGGCAGGTAGACCTTCCATTTGATTTACTACTACTGGTCTTAAGTTTATCCTCTTCTTAGATCTACACTGAAAGAAATGTGCTAGACTGGGAACCTTCCTCTTTTTATTTTCTCCTTTAATTTCTTCCCTTTTTAATTTTCAAGTCCATTTTGTTGCACAAGGAAAGGAAAATGCTTTTCAATCAGAGTGAATGCACTCACTCAGGCCTAAAATAAGAAGAAATCATACAGAGGATTTTTTGCATCTAGCCAGCTCCTATTGCAACTCACTGATTGCAGAAGATAATGTTGAAGCTCAGACTAACTTCTGGATTTCATTAAGGTAAGTAGATTTAGATTAGTTATCAGAAAAAAAGTTCTTTACTGTAAGAGTTGTGGAGCACTGGAACAGGTTGCCCAGGGAGGTGGTAGATGCCCCATCCCTGGAGACATTCAAGGCCAGGTTGGATAAGGCCCTGAGCAAGCTGATCTAGTTGAGGTTGTCCCTGCTTCTTGCAGGGGGGTTGGACTAGATGATCTCTGGGAGTCCCTTCCAACTCTAGCTTTCTATGACTCTATGATATCTTCTGTGGATGGTGGCCCAGTTCATAAATTTTCGCTCTTAGGTATTTTACAGAGCTCTCCACATAAATAATTTCTGCTCTTTGCAGGAATAATGTACTCTTTGCTCATTAGTGGTCTTTGGGGAGGTAGCTAGATATGAGTGTTTTACACAGACAGTTTATTTGTTAAAATAGGATCTCAGTGTGAATGTCTGTTTTAAGGAGCTACTTGAGTATTTAGAGTTAAAGAGGCTATATGCCTGAATAAGAAAGGAGATCAGAGTCAGGAAAGAGAATTTATCTTCCATTGGTTTCAAGGTCTCTTGGAAATAAAAAATATAATCAGCAGAATCTTTAGGAATGCATAAACAGGGATAAAAAAAATAAGAACTGATTTTTGAAATAGAATTTACAAAAAAAATGAAGACCAATTTTATGACAGCTTTTCCCAAAACTACATGGTCAAACATATGGAACTATGATTTGAGTGTGTAGATCAGAATGGGGATGGCCCATTGAGAATGGAAGGTTCCACAAATATCCAATGTAACAAATACTTAAAAGTGTTTAATAAAATACATCTAACCTTTGCCTTTTTTGAGTGTTGATTTGACTGAACAAAAGCTGATTCTCACACGTTTGTGAGCCCTTTCTATTAATCCCATCAAGAACTCTGAATGCATGCACCACTATAAAATTATGTGCACAATTAATCACAAAGTTCATCCAGGTATGTGGGAGGCACTGAACATTTGCGTGTGGGGTGAACAATTAACAGCAAAGTTCAAATTCAGTTGAAATCTTAACTCCATCTTAGTGCCATCTATATTTTGCATAATACTTCAGTGTTTGCCTGAGTCAAACTGAATTCAGTGGGATTAGATAATAAGCTCCAGTGTCTTGCTGAATCAGAGCAGAGGTTTTAATGCAAAGATAAATATTTAATGTAATATAATGAGATTCTTAATAAGCAGAAGAGAAAGGAAAGGTACTAACTGCAGAAATTGGATTTCAAATCAAGGAGCAGACTTGCAAGTCCTGCCCCAGGCTTCACTCACAATATCATTGTTAAAACCTGCAATAATGTAAGATTGTTTAGGAAGTATTTCAGCCTTTAGCATTGTGTGCATGTAACAGCATTTACCCTTACAAAAAAAGCTATTTACAACCCCATTCCAGTCCTTTTTCCTTTGTAAGAGACAGCTATCACTGCAGAATGGAAGATGAACTTAGCTCATGGCTAGTTGGTTGCATTCCAGCACTGGTAAAACAAATCATTAAGGTCAAACAACCAGTTATTTTGATAAACTGTGTGAACTACTGTTGTGATTTACAGCTTTGCTTTGTGAGAGGGAAGCTATAAAACAGCATAAAAGATAAATTTTTTACTGCATGGTTAGGACTTAACCATATATATTACACATATTACACACATATATATGGATACGTAATACACATATATGCATATATATGTATTTATACACACACCTGTATGTTTATACACATGTGAATGAAACTTTTGCTGTGTATGTGTGTGCATCTAGATATCTAGTTCTTGTTGCTTATGTAAGTGTTTCATGGCACACCTGTTTGAATCATGGGGAAGGACTTGTTTATGTAGGAATTGTTTATCCAGGACTTGTTTATCCAGACCTCATGTTGGGACACAGGGGAAAGGAAACATTCTCTGATTCCCCGTTTAGCCACAGACTTCTCTGGCTGTGTTGTTTCATGCTGAGCATAGGGTGGTTCTGAGCTACAACTCAAAAGTGTTTGGGTCAGGTCATATTCAAAATTACTACTATACAACTATAGAGTTTCACGGCTTTTATGACATAAGATACTGCTCACAGGTGTGATATTTCATATGACTTTACTCATATCTTGCATTCAACCAACAAAGACATCTTCCATCTCTCCTTTTAAAATACCATTGTCTTGAAGGGTTCTCCACCAGGCCACAAAACAAAGGAGTGGACAAAACCACTGTTCAAAGTTGGTTAAGGTTAGAAGTCCTAAGCCAGCCATAGTGTGCAGAAAGCTAACTATAACCTCATCTGCCTTAAGTACACTTGCCAACCCATTGCTCAAAACACATGGAGAGAATATGTGCACATTTAGTAATGACCAATTGATTTTCTCAGGATCTGGGCTGGCTGTTCTAGGTCATCAGAAACCTGTTTTCTGATCCAGAGAACTCAACACCGAAGTTACTGAGGTAAAGAATAAATATAGAAAGACACGGAACTTGGTAATTTTAATATTAAATGCTTCTGTGCCAAATGATTTTTCATCATTCTCACCTGTTGATGCTACAGAAAGGTGGAGCAGACTTGCTCAGCTTCAAGGTAAAATTATATAAGTGATATATTTCTTTATACAAAAGAAAGCTTGGGAAAATTTTTAAATGGAAATATATGTATCTCACTGCTTCACAGGGCCATTTTTAAACATTCATGAATCATTTATCTTAAAATAAATTCTTCTCCAAGGAGCTGTCTGATTATTTCACCTAATATTTTCAATAATAACTTCTTAATGTGTTTTCCCCTTTCCAGTATTTCAAACTACATTTTAGAGCCTAATTCCTTGAAACTAATGAATGTTTTTCCTTCCTTTATGATCCATTTCTGCTGTTGCTTAGCCACGGATTATATCGCATACAAACTTTTATCTTCTCTCCTATGACAAATGCTGTTATAGCCTGAAACAATTCCACAATGTAGATAAAGTATTAAGTCTTTTGTGCAGGTGAACAGCTCTTCCATTTCCCACACTATTATCAGACTGGCCTATTCCTCCAGGACCACAGCATTTCTACAATCAGGATAATAATCAAAGCCTATTTCTTGTTCTCTGAATATTGCTGATGAAAGAATGAAACTTATTCTTTCACGCTTAACTACACAGAACAGAACTATTCATTTAACTGTTTCAGCAGTCTCTGAACCACACAGATCAACTGGCTTTTGGATGAACCAGGGTTATTTCGCTGTATCAAGGGATGTGAGGCTGAACTTCATTTGGAGCATTAATTACTTGGGGATACATTATGATATGTACAGAAACCTAGATTATGAGAAGATTTGGCGTGATCGACAAATCTGTAATATTTCTTATTAGAGAAGTATTTGAAGTCATAGCCATCGGCTTTTTTTTTTTTTTGTATAAGTATAAAAAAGTCGTCTTTTGGGATGTAAGCATAGCAAAAGTACTTAGCATCCAACGGCTGTGACATTGGAATGCAATAGCTGTTGTTAGCAATAGATTTTACTTCATTCCAGCAATACTTTCATTTGATGGAAATCGGTTAGCCCTGAGACACAAAGAAACCACTACATCTTCTGAGGTTTGGACTGGAATCAGCCAGTTCTGCTTGAGGCATGATGGGTACAAACTATCAAACTTCAGCTAAAAGCACTACCATCTTTGTGATCTCCTATTTTAATCTTATTAGAGACATGCCCTTATGCAAATAATGACACTCTGGTTCTAAATAGCCTTTAAGTTTAGTGGGTCCCTCTCTTCTCAATTCTGGCTGATCTTAACCTATAAACAGAAATCCTACCCCACTCTTTGAAGCATAACTGGGCCCACTGGTTCTGAACCACATTTTTGATTTTAACTGAATTTGAAACTCTTTTTAAAAAAGTGAATATACAAAAGATTAGCCTGAGAAGTTGTATATGCTCATACATCTCAGCAACTAAACACAAAACACCCTCCAATGTAGAACACATAGATTATTTTGTGTGAAAATTTGCTCCTCATAATTTCTTTTCTTCTTTAGAGAAATTATAAGTTCTCATTTTTCAGTTTGCTGGATTCTAAATGTGCAAGTATAAAGAAAAGGTCCTTACTTGATGTTTTGATTGGAAAGCATTGACCATGTTGAATCAACTTGCCCATGGGAATGTGTTTATAGTGTCATGACTTGAGAGCATGTGTAGGTCAACCACATGCCAAAAAGGTGACATTTCCCCAGGAAAAGAAATTATGGCTTTTGTTCAGCCCTAGTGCATAGCTCATACAATCTTTTCTGTGCTGATTAGCAACAACAGGCATTTTCTGCAGCACAACAGATCTGAATGATGCTGATGGTTTCATTTAAAAAATGACTTGCTGTTATTTTTTTGTGCTGATTGGAATATGCTATATGGAGAGGAGAATCCTGATTTGGGACTAGTATCTCCATACAGGAGGACCTGTGCCACTTAACTATGTAATTTTCTTAAAAATTACACTTTAAGGGATAAAAAAATAATAAAATACCTTTGGGCATAAACAAGCCCTCTTTATTCCTTTCCCTGTTTTAACTATCCACTGATTTATTGCTGGTAATTATTAAATTACGGATAATCACTGAGGAATTATCACCTCACAATAAAACATTAATTTTCTCAGATTCATTGACTTAGGTTTGATGATAAAATTCTCATAGAAATTGCATCAGGGCAGTATTTTGTTCTTCTTTGAGAAGACATTTCATTACCATGCAAATGGAAGTGCCTTTGAGCAGGCTAAATGGTATATACGACATGTAAACCACTGTATTAAGCCACTCCACAGTTTATAATGAATGCAGAATTCAATTTTGACTGAAAATACCATTGGGTTTTTTTGAGCTGGTATTAACATATGGCAGAGTGGTGGCTGGATCTCCATTCCATGTAAAAGATTAGAAAGAATAAGTATGTGTAAGATACTATTCCTCACCAACAAAGAAAGAACAGTTAAAGGAAATGCACTCAGTAATTAGATTAATAATGGGCAATTCACTTGATGGAAGCAGGTGGCCTATCTGAAAGCACCAGAAGTATATAAGGTAATCGAAGCTTATTTGTCTCAATTACTTGTATTTGTTTATTTATTTAAAGGCATGTTGTGTGCACACATCATCACTATCTTTTAGTATTTATTTTAGAAGAGACTGTAATATTCAACAGGCCAGGAGAATACTGGGAAAGGCTACACATTTACTTCAAAGAACAGACATGGCCTCTAAGCTGCTTAGGCAACTATACCACACAAATTCAGTTTCCAACACAAAAAACTCAGGGACAATGAGCATAACCAGACTCACAAGTGTATCAGAAAGGTTGCTATCAGCATATGCAAAACAGGCTTTAAAGGCTAACACACGTGAAAAAAATCACTCAAACATGCAATTTTGGCATGTGAATACAAACCTGAAATTCAACACAGATATCAGCTGAACAGCCAAGAACTAGGTCTTTCATTACTGTGACTCTAATTTAAACCCACTATCACTCTCAAAAGCAGTAGACTAATATTTCTGATGTTCAGTCATTTCTCTTAAGTGACTAAACATGGAGCTATTGCAGCTGGCAGCAGGCAGTCATTGATTTCACACTGTGAAAACACTTTCTAGAGACAACTCTGTTATCAAATGTGGTTATTTACCTGTCATAGTCCTGGCAAATCTCCCCAACAGCTACCAGTGCTTTCAAGTACTCATTGGGTTGGTAGGGGTGGATGTAGTGCAGGGAGCAGCTGTTCCTAGGATCACCGTTTGATGCCGTGAAATCTATAGCTACCTGGAAAAGAAGAAAAGTCAATGGGTTGTGGAGATCTGGGCATAAATATACCCACACCAACCATACATCTTTATTAGAAACAGGTTTCTGCAAGCCTTAAAACAAAGGTAATTTTGCAGTGCACATTGTCAAATTTGAATTAGGACAGTATTGATAGCTATGTCTAAAAGTAAGTGATAGTTTAGAAAATAAGAGATAAAAGCCCTAAAATTTCATAATTAGGAAAAAAATAATCAATTACTATTCAATTTATATAATTATGTTCTAATAGAAATGAATCAAATTAACTATCTCTAGCTTCTCATGCATATTTAAATTATTCCAGCTCAGGTGGTGTTCAGAACATAAAAGCTGTGCAGCAAAAATGTCCCAAAAGAGTTAAAAAGTCCTACTAAAACTATAAATTAATACTCCAGTTAGGGATATTTCTTAGTTATTTTAAATCTTACTGTGGCTGTAGTAACAGTAGGAGATATTACCTGTCTGTTTTTTTTTTATCTTCAAAACATCTATGCATTAAATAATTAACCCTCCCAATTTCATAGATGATAGCAAGATAAAAGGTGAGCTGCAGGGCAAAAACAAAGCTTGAATCCTGCACAGATTTTTGTGTGGAAAAGGCTTAGAGAAGGTTGTGAGAAGCACCCAATGCAAAAGCAAACATTAATGAATCCTCCTGAAATTCACATCTCCCTTTTAAAATGCTCTTTATCCTACTCACTGAAGATACACTCCAACATGCATCTTCCTGTGATATGACCGTCATGGACCAGACAGTCCTTTCCTGAATTTGTGTTGCCACCTTCTATGAATTCTTAAAAGAAGCAACAAGAAGCCCAAATGGTCTCATACAGGGAATAAAGTAATTTTCAAACTTCTTCCTGATTTTGTCTGATGACCGTCACGAAACCCCATTGCACCTGGGTGTTTAATACAAAATACAGAGTTCAGTTTCCAGTTTCACAGTGCAGTTGGAAAGTAATGGCTTTGCTGAAGCCTGCAAAAAAGAACTGTGAAGTCCCAGCTTGCCTCTGCGAATGTGCAGCTCCTGCAGCTGGAGCCTCTGCCTGGCACAGGGAAATCTATTTAACAATGCTATCAAATGAAAATGAAAGGAAACATTTTCATTCTCCCTTAAAAATCCTACACTGTCCTCCTGCAACTTGCTCTTTGTTGCTGAAATGAAAAAAAGGAAAAATCATGCTGGATCAAGGCAACATGGCCTTTCCCCATCACTTCTGATTTTCCACCTCTAATCTTGGCTGAAGAAAAAATATTTTTCACTGGGCTCTAGTTAGCTTGGAAAACCCTCTGTTGCCTTGGTCAAGTATGAAACTTCTGCACCTCCTCACATGTCAGTCAGGAGACATGAGCTTGATTTGCCTTGCAAATTTTCTTTCACCTCCACTTCCCAGCTCACTGTTCATGCATCTGAGGAAACCACCGGGAAATAGACAAAGAAACATTAGTGATTTGTGAAACCAAAATCCCCAGATACTTGTTTGCATTAGCTTAGTTTTGGGATTTTTTTTTTATAATTAGCCACAGTGTGCATATTTTTGTAAAAGTATGCATACTTTATCTGATATTAATTTAATATTTAATTGTTTTCTGATTACAGAAAGTGGAAAAATTTCACTGTGTGATAGAGAAACACATAAGAGATTCCTGTAATTTTTTTAAAAGTGGGCGTTTTCAATGATAACCTTTAAAACAAACATTGAGGCTGGAGTGACACACCAGACAGAACTGGCAGGGCGCCTCTGTGGCTGCCAGCCATGCCTAAATGATTTTTCACTGAAAACAAGACTATAGTGAGTTTCAGAAGCTTGGAAAAAAAGTTTGTGGCTAGTGTTTGGGAAAGTAGAAAACTGTTTCCAAAACAAGCTTCCTTTTTGGAAATGGTCTTTGTAGTAGAGACTTGCTGATAAGCAAAAAAACTGCCCCTAATTTCCTGTGATGGAGCTTTTATGAATATTTGTACTTGGATGCACAGTACTCAACTTTGATCCAAATCCCTGTGTGATTCCCCAGATGATTGCTATTACTTGCCACAATTCCAAAATAACAACGTGGAGCTCTGCTCTTTTAGGGTTACATGGCAGCACCAAGGCCTTGTGCAAATAAGCAGGATAAAGATTTGTAAAACTAACGTACCACAGAGAACAGGCTGGTACCACAGCTGAGCTAATCTTGTAGGCAGCAAGTAGGAATCCTTCTTATGGCACATGCATTTGATTTGCATCAGTATATCTTTAAATGTATCAGGTTAAATGCTCCAGTTGTCTTCCCACAGCTAAATAAGAACATAGAGTAGCAACAACTACACTTAGTACTGTTCTTCCTCAGCCTTGTAAATGGGTGAGGAGTTCTCATGGCACTGAAAACATCTAACACAGCTTGGACCTCCCACTAGATCTGTCAGCAACAAATCAGACTGTCCCCATACCGTGACCTGTCTAAGAGGGAATCTGTCCATTACATCTTTCTATTACAGTTCTTTTTATGCATGTTACACATCCTTTCTGCTGTATTTCCTAAAGTGATGAAAATGTCTTCTGACTACAGACCCATTTGCACTGCCAGCTTCTGAACATTTCTTCTGCAGCAGGGAACACTGTCTGATAAGAGATATGGCATTTTGCAATAAGCTGTGCATAAAAGTAGCAGACTGGAATCAGCACTATTGATCTCCATAGATGAAAGCTTCTTAAGAAATGGTTTGAAAGTGAAGGAAAAGTTGACTTTAGTTTTTCAGAGACTTTCTCCATAACTACAAATTCTGTTCCTACAATAGAGGTACAAAGTATCCCAAGAACACAAAGCACGACGTTACCAAAGCCTTCATTAGTGCTTTAAATTAGCAGGTACATGATGCTGCAGCTTTTTGTTTTCAAATGTATGCTTAGCATCCTAGTTACCCTCCCTCAGCAAATGCCCTTTCAAATGACAGTTGTATCATACTGCCCGTACACAGCATGAACTCAATAGAAACGTCATTAATACTAAGACAACAACAATACGTGTACCGGGAGAGTTTCACATAATTCCACTATTCCAGTTAAAAGAAATAGAAATTGGGGAGGGTGGAAGAAATAGGTGTCCTTTTTTTCAGTGGTCTGGATTAACTAGATTGGGATGATGAGAAAAGGGGGAGTGTACAACAGAAAGCAAGGGAGCACTGGATATCTCAGCTGTAGACTGCACCCTTTTGCTTCAGTGCCCACTGGAGAATTGCTGATACGCTCCTGGAAACAGCAAAACATCTGACAGCCAGTCTCTGGGCCATCATCACTGGGGACTGGTACGACCGAAGCAGGAGGAAATAAAATATGCGGTCAGCTCGTGATGATGTCTAGGCAGAACTATCAGGTTATGCATGAACAGAGCTATGGGCACAGAGACATCCACCGCAGCTTCCCCGGAGTCTGTGTAGGTTGGATACTCATAGTGGTGGGTTTACACAGTTCTTTAGCTGGCAGAGTTACCAGCGAGGTCAGCAACAATTCAGGGATCTCTGTAGTTAACAGTGTAAAGGATCTTCTGTTTCCTTTTTGTCCTTGCTGCCCATATTTACAGGTGAGTTTACCCGACCTTCCTATTATCAATGGATTTGGTTCATTTTGGAGAAATAAAATATTTAAATAGTAAGTTATAGTAGAAGCAATACTATCGGTCAGACATAGAAAGAAATCCATTTTAACCCAGCACTTTTCAACCAGTGGTTCAGAGCCCACTCAGTAGGAAACCCCTGAGAAATACAAGAGAAGCAAACTGCCATGACCCTTGGCAGCGCACTGCGTAAGGACTCTCTCTTTCACTGGGGGAATCAGAAAGACTTTGAAAAGAACAGCTGTAGCAGAAGAATATGTATATCCCTAGACACTTTCTAATGGTTACAATGCTCCAGAGTGTTTGCCTCATGGGAAATACATATGAACAAGCCTTTGTATGCCCTTAAGCACCTGCCCTGGTTAGAAAAAGCTTTTAAACATTACTCAAAGACATTATTACTGTGTTTCTGCTAACGACCCTGGACACATTGGAAAACTGAGTTCTTCTAGCCATATTTGTGGGGAGGAAATGTCAGGAAAAAGAAATTAAAGGGGTTTGGATTGGGGAGTTTCAGATTTGGACAAGACATGGGCATGTGGGGATAAGAGGAAGCTGCCTAAGGTGGAGAGGTCATTACACAGGATGCTTTTCCTGAGAGAGAGCAAGTTTAAAGATCTTTGTATGCTACTGTGGGTATTTCTTTCAAAACTAGAACCCGTGTCCTCGGTTCTGTGTTATCCAATGAGTTTGTGAGGTGTACTGGCAAAGTGCGTGTTTTACACCTTAAAAAGCTGATTTGTACAGAAGACCACTACTGCCTAGAGCTGCTGCTGCTGGAACTTACTGTTGGGAGAAAAAAACCTCACTGCATTAATTAGCATCATAGCTTTATCTTCTGGGCTTAATACATTTTGGAAGACCTTAATAATTTTCCAAGCAATGGCATGTAAGAATCATTTATCTATGAAAGTAATGCCTCAGTGTCTAAGAGGATTCTCCTTCTTTAAAAAAACTTTGAGAAGTAAACTGTACTTACTGTAAACTGTATTTGGCAGCCTCCCATGATATAATCCAAGAAGGAATGCATCTTGTGGATCTGCAGACAAGAAGGTAAGACATTCAAATTAGCTGGGTGCTGCTAAAACTTCAGAGAAACTGTTTGGAAAAAGTAAACTGGAAGGAGGAAAGGGACAAACTGAAAATAATGTAGAGGGAGAAAGTGTTAAATAGTTTGACACAAAGCTAAAAATGTAAACAGAGAAAATATAAAAAAATCTAAAACTACAGCAAGGAAAACTCACGACAAAAGTAAAACTAAGCTCTGCTTCTCCTCAGTGGGAAGACAGGGGAAATTTTGCTATTGGTTTAGGAGGAAAAAGCAATTTTGCAGAAATGAAGGAAGGAGTAGAAGGGAAACATACTAAAGGCCAGCTGGCAAGCCCGTAGGTGTAAGAGTTTAGTACTGCCTACTGCATTGCACAACAGCAGGCATAGGGCAAGAGAAATGAGAGTGATTTGGGGACAGTCAGCTTACTTTGGGGATTCAAGTCCTTGTCTTTACTTTTGTAGTGCTTCCATTGCTATTCTACAGGCAGTTCTGTTTGCTGTCTACATTTCCAAACACCATTAATATATACCGCTGAAGGCTCAATAAAGGAACAGCCAAAGAGCAAAAGATGTATTTACCTTGCACTGGTTAAGGATGACGATGCCTGAGTTCTTGTAATTTTTCTTCTTTGCTTTGTATTTGGGGTTAATGCATTCCCATTGTACCTGTAAAAAATAGCAGCCTCTGCTTAAAGGAATATATATGTAAAGATTAAATAATTAACAAAAATGTCACTGCCTGATTTTCACAGTTGACTAAATCCTATCAAATAATGGTGTACACAGAAGAAAAAATGAAAAATGTTAACTATGAGGAGAATGATATTAATAGAAAAAAGCCCAGAGCAAACATCTGTCTTCAAACATGTAAGAGTGGACATAGCACTGAGAGCTCTCCAGGTCGCGTGCTGCTGCCTTCTAGTCTTGGAGGTTCAGGTTTTACACAAGAAAGGGTGAGAAATGTTTGAGATCATTTAAGAGGGAACTTAATACAAGTGAAAATAATCGAGGGAGCAACTTTATGCATTGTATTAATTATGAAGCTGCCTACATAGTAATACTGGTGTTTTGTATTAAACTTATGATTAGAGAAAATCTATCTGTGATCATCTCTCTTTCTTGAAATTTCTCCTTTCAGTACAATAGAAAGTTAAGAAAATCATTTAAAAAGTTCACAGATGCAGTAAAATAATTACTGATATATTTGAAAATTATCCCTAGAAATATACCAATCCCCTTTTTTGAAAATGTTCCAATTATTTTTATTTACAAATAGTCAATTTTACAGTAAAATAGTCCGACCTTGTTACTGAAATGCTGCCTTCTTCTCATCATAACACCTCCCAAAGTCTTACTGATTTGAACTTCAAGTGGTCTGCCCTCCTCTGCTTTCAAGCATATTGATAAGACCAAGCTTTCAGACCCTCACCGCTAATGACTGCATATTCATGCCTCTTACTGAAGGACTAAAATATATGTTTGTACATATAAGTATGTAATGGCATTTTTAAGTCCAGATTTGTGTAGGCAATGTGTTATCAAGTATGGTTAAAAACATAGATTTTTTTTTTTCCCCAGGGCATACTTTTCAAGTGCTGGGAGAAAGCATGAGAGATGCTAACGTTATGATGGGTTACATAACGAATATACCCCCAAAGAGAACCAGGATGATCTATTATTTAAAAATCCCTACTGTGACATTTTGAAATGAAATCTGTCTTCAGTGTTACTGTACTTTGTCTATAGAGAAGACCTTCATTTAGGATCTGTCTGAGCAAAGCTAGAACATAAAATATATTTTACCTTATGAACAGCCCCAGTGATTTCATCGAAGTTCAAACCATTGTTTACCAGCAATTATTTGAATGCCTCTGAAGCATTTCAATCTTAGAGCTTTATGTCAAATGTCAAAAAAGGGAAGGCAAAACATATGGCTTTGGAGCACTAAGAGACACGCACGGGAGAGAAGGACTGTTTTCATCACTGTGTTACTGGAGACAGGCGACAGAGTGAAAAATGGGAAAAGACAAAAAAATGTTCCGACTGCAGGAAGCACATCTGCTTGCTCTCCCAGTTAGCCCACAGCTCAATTATTTGTCTTGTGAAATGAATTTTCCAGCTGAGAAGACAGGCAGACACAAGCCCACATGTTCAGGGGAAATCCTCCATAAACATGTTTTCTCTACTCCAGAGAGGCAGTGAAGCTAAAGAAATAAAAACCCATCTCTCCAAGTAAGGAGGGTGATCATGACCCAACGCCAGAGTGCACTAAGCTAACACTGGGGAGAGCAGCCTGGCAGTGAGGCAAAAGCACTACCCGCTCGCATCTGCCCACGTTGCTGTCTGGCACAATGGTTTAGCATGCAGCTGTCTCCAAACTAGTGAAAGCTTTCCTGCACGGAAAACTGTGCCATCAGGGTGTTACAAGGAAACTGTAATATATTGAATAGAGAGAAAAAATAGGAGTGGGGATTTCTGTTGCTCCCTTTGACGCTGAACTACCCTGGGTAGACCCCATTACCTGTGATGTCCAAGGTGCACTTTCTTAATTCTATCATCCTACTACACAACATACATTCCATGTGTATGTTCAAACAAGGCATGACCTATATGAACCCTTATACCACGCACATAATTCTTCTCGGGAAAAGGATTACTTAGGCCTGATAAATATTATGTTCATATAATTGGCGTCTGGAAGAAGCGTACACTATATAAGGACCAAAGCAACATAAACCACGATTTGGGGGGCAAAAATAAGTGCCTGTGACTGGCCTCTCGGCTTCTCTGTGCTAACTGTAAAATTCAGCTAGGAACATACCTTTGCAATGCATTTTGAGATGTACAGATAACAACGCTCAGCAACTATCTAAAGCTCATTAAAATATTCCATGTGAAGTCACTAACATGTCATTGGCTGATGTGGATAATAAAGCAAAGGAAAGAACAGACTGGCATATTCCTAGAAAGAAGGAAAACAGAAAGAAAATTTTGCACCTACTAAATCTGGAGATGTGATAGTATGAAGAAAGGAAGGGAGGGGGAGAGGAGTGGAGTGGAGAAGGGAGGAGTCCTTTCCCAATTCATACACTTAAAAAGACATTAAGGCTGTTTCACATGAAACTCTTAATCTTCATTTACCCACCGAGATCTAGTTCTGATGTTGTCAATTCTCACAGGTTGAACTGAAGATGTGAGAAGCATCATTTGCCGGGAAATTCCCTATAATGGCCTTGTCACATCTCCAGCTCTTCTAAAGGGATCAGAGTTCGATTACAGTTCTAAGCAGGTAACTAATAATAACGAGAAACAATTTTCAAATATTTTGCTTGCACTGTGAGGCCAAGCTCAATTTTCAGCCTGTTCCTACATTCACAGTATTGATTTGGTATCTGCCATTGGTTTTTATTGATTCATTCTTGTGTCAAATTAACTTTTCAGTGGAGAGGAAACTAATGCAAGTCTGCAACCTGGCACTGACGGTAAACACTGTGAGGTTTGGATTCCTCATTCTGAAAGTCACTTACTATTTCCAGACTGTACTGCTTTGGTGTTTCTTTCTCACCCTGAAATTTAAAACACTGCCTGGAAAATTTCTGAATGTAAACAAAGTCCATCCAGTTAATCTTCAGTCAATGTCAGCAAACTAATGCTGACACTTGCAAGGTCCTAACCCTCTTGTTGCTGTGATGAGGAGACACAGATCCCTCAAAGGGAGATGCACCGAAAGATGATGCCTTCCCAACGATCCTAACCCCTCCTCTCATCAAACCTGCAGAAGAGAAGAGCAAATGGTGCAACCCCTCCTGCCACACAGCAGCAAAGGGAAGTGGAGGTCACTAAGTGCAGGCAATAGTGGCAGAACCAAGGTTTGAAAAGTATGTGGCTACCAACAGCACAAGCTATTCAGAGGAAGAAATCAAGGTGTCAGGAGAATTTCAAATAAACTCAGGAAAGAGAAAAGGAGGTCAAGGGAGGTTCTCCACCTCTGTTCTGCCCTGGTGAGGCCTCATCTGGAATACTGTGTGCAGTTCTGGGCTCCCTGGTTCAAGAAGGCCAGGGAGCTACTGGAGATGGTACAGAAAAGGGCTACGAAGATGATAATGGGACTAGAACATCTCTCTTAACAAAGAGAGGCTGAGGGACTTGGGACTTTTTAGCCTAGAGAAGACGAAGGGAGGGACTTATGAATTCTTCTAAATACTTGAGGGGTGGGTGGCAGGAGGATGGGGTCAGTCTTTTCTCAGTGGTGCCCAGAGACAGGACAAGAAGCAATGGGCACAAACTTGAATATAAACATGAAGAGGAACTTATTTCCTGTGAGCATGGGGACAGGCTGCCCAGAGAGGCTGTGGCATCTCCATTTCTGGAGATATTCAAACCAGATGCTGTCCTGTGCAACCTGCTCTAGGGGAACCTGCTTGGCAAGGGAGTTGGATTAGATGATCTCCAGAGGTCCCGTCCAACCCCGATCATGCTGTGATTCTGTGAAATAATGATATAGAGTAGTTGCTTTCTCTGAGACACCGGGCTTGCACAACCAGGACACTGGGTACTCCTGTGAGGAAATGGTTAGAGAGCTCTGCCAAGCCTATCATCAACATGCTCTCTTTCCACTCCTGCAATTCTTTTGTTTTCTCTTGTTCCTTCATGTACAGCTGCTGCCACAAATTGCATACTTTGTAAATGACAAAGGAAGCATCACAGTCTAATGGACAGGGTGAAAAACCCCCATCAATAGTAGGCAGCATTATATCCCGCATTATGCCATTCTGGTGCCTCAAGAAAAGCAAGTCACTTCTAAGTGAACTGTATCTCCTCCTGTGCAAAAGGCTAGTTTATCCCTGGCGCCCCTTCAGGCAAGAGGACAGAATGTTGATTTTTTTTCTCCTGTCCCAGAAAGACATCCACCATGGGAAAATAGCTGCTTTAATCATTATAAGAGGTTGCCTCTGGAAACTTGCACCTGGGAAATGAATAAAAATCAAAGTGTGTCTTGTTTCCCTGGCCAAGACTCCCAGACTCATCCACACTCTTGAGGCTTCACCATCACTTGGATGTGGCAGGTGCCTGACATGGCAGCACCCACTGACACCTCTCTTGCCCTCTCTGGGGCCAGCAGCTGCTGATGTTGCAGACAATCCTGAAGGAATCTGCCCGTCTCCTGATAAAACTAGACATAGAATTGTCCATTGGTGTTAATAAACTCATTACCAAAAGCTTCAAGGTCTCATCCATGCTTAGTTATCTGAAAAGCTACCTGATGCAAACGCCCTGAGTAAAGATCATAGCCAGGCATCTAGACAAATGGGGAAACCCAGCTCAGACTCCCTCAGGACCCGATCTAACCTTGTGCAGCGTAGAAGCTCTACTTGCCCTCCTAAAACTACCCCAAACTTGTGGAAATGTCAGTGGAGCTGGCAAGTATGGCAGGATTTCTTCCTCCCCTTTCCTTATTTTTTCTTTTTTTTTTTCCCTGTGTGTGTGCATACACATGCCCATTTTTATGTAATATAGGAACAGATTTTTTCCTTATGTAACTCCCGTGCTGCATGGGGATCCAGGTGGTTTATGTTCTATAACTTTTTTTTTCCCCCAAAATCCCTCTGGTTTTATTGCCTTCAGTTAAAAAGAAAAAAAAAAAAAAGTGACCTTTCTTAAATAATTTCCTAATGTTTTTGAATTTTCTATTTTTTGCCACATTTTTCTAATCTTGTTTTCAAATGTTCAATAGATTAATATTACAACACCTTATAAAACCGCCACTGCACACATATTAAAAAAATATACAATACATGTATTTGGAACAAATCCAAAGCATACAACAAACTCTATGTACTAGTATTTCACTTACAAACCCCCAACTGTCACAAACAGGGATGGGATTGTTCTTACTGTATTTCCTTGTCTCAAGATTATAGTAAAGGAGTACACGATGAATTCTGGAATGGCAGAAGATGATAAATGCAAGGTTTAGAAATGCCTACTGCAGATGTGCATTTGGACAACGGGGTGTCTTCAGGAAATCTTTTTTTTTCTACTCAGTATGAAAACAGGCTAGGTGTCAGAATATCAATCCGGGAGAGGTATTATGGAACAGAAACACACCCCAAGCTATTACACTGAGGTTGTTAATGGTCAGGAAATCTTCTTAAACAGCATGAATTAATTTCACCTGTACCACCAGTCAAAGACCACCAAACCTTCCCAGCATTCAGTCCTTCCAGTCTCTGAGAAACAGCTGTCACTCTGCAGGAGTCATAATTCAAGACATGTGAATCTCAGCCAGGACCTGCCATATTCAGGAAATAAATTAATAAACTACTCCTGCCATTCCTGATCAAAGCAGGTGCTCAATCATTCAGAGAGGGAATCTTCTTCCTGCATGCACTACTGGTTCAACCACGAGCAAGCTGCCAATGCTAGATTCACAACATTTATCTAAATGATGCCTGGTCTCGAACACAAATCCCCAAGAAATCTCACAGTGGAGGTAAGCCAGCAGGCCAAATACAAGCTCATCTGATCAGAGGCTGATAATCAAAACTTGGGATCATCAGCACCCACCCCAAAGATGGAACTGAAACCGCCTTAGAAGCACCATCACCTCCTTTAAGTAAGTAGGTGACACATCCATTCTGACCATGTTAGATAGTAGCAGTTGACAGACACTCTTATAACAGTATCTTGTAGTCCCCACCAAGAGGGGGAGGCTGAAGAATGTGTCAGAATATTCTGCATTCTGGAGGACAAACTGTACAAATAAAAGGCACCTACATCCAGACCTGAGCTGATGAAATGTTGAGAAGTACCAGCAGTTCACAAATGATGCACAGGTCTTCCAGCTCACCAGCACAAACTCCTATGCTGCTCCCACCCTCATTATTTAATGATTTATGACAACTTGTGGACCTGATACCAGCTGGTACAGACCCTGCTGATAGGCTGAGAGGGAGAGGCAATGCCATTGGTGTAGTCTCCTTTAACACCATACGGATTTGCAGACTGTACTTAAAGAACATCCCTGGATCCCTCATGAATGATAAATGTTCCCTCCTATTCTCTCCAGTTGCCTGGGAGAGTGAAAAACCCTGGTAGACCATATTCAAACACCTGGTAGGTGTTCAAAAGGTATTCAAACACCTGGTAGGTGTTTGAATACCTTTTAATTATCTTTTGACACAACTACAGCTGGCCATAAAGTCTACTGCAAAAAAGGACAGTATAACCAGAGTAAAATGTTTCACTCTGTCTCCTTATCAACTCACATAGGGGTGCCAGACCTGGATTCTGCTCTTCACACTGGCTTTCACAACTTCTGAGAAGACATTCCAGATTTTGGTGCTCATCCTCAGCAAGCATCCTAATGCTCGCTGTTATGAAGCTATGTGAACATGGCTGGAGGATCTAGATGGCGGTTTTATTCCCCTGACTGAAAGCAGTACTACATAGAAAACTGAATATTTTCTGGTGTGACATTACAAAAAAGTCTCTTCTAGGAATGTAGGATTATGTCTGACCTGCTCACCTTCTTGCCCACTTATAATTCTTTTCTCTGATGTGGCCTTTGTTATTAGAAATACCTTCTCAGTGGGAGAAGGTTTGATTCTCACACTGGTGACAGTAGTGTCCCATGAGAACTGGCAAAAACAGCAACATCCGGTTTTGCAGATGGAAGCCCACAGAATATATCTGCACAGTAAAAAGTGTGGGAGCAGCAGGGAAGAAATAACACCATGATGCCTTAGGTGTGCAGAAGAGAAAATCTGCATTTTTGTAGTGAGAAGCAGATGGTAATGCTGTACAGGTGAAGGACAGCCTACTGAATGGCAATGCTAGGGCAAAGGTCCAGGCACTTAAAGTATTGTGCAGCATTAAAACATTCCTGAGAAACCTTAAAACATTCCTGGATGGAATTCTGCTGAAACTGCACTGTCAACTGAGAACAAGAATTGACAAATGGCTGTACTAGTTTCTTATGCCTCTGAAAGAGGAACCATCCCTTTTGCTAGCCGAGGACGGAAAGAGCACACTGTTTCCTCATCATAATAAAGAATATATAGTTTTTCCTACACAGCCATTCCCAGAGCTCTGGACTGCAAGTCTCTTGTCTTGGCCAACAAGCTGTCTGTTTGGGAAAGACCGATTGCTCTTTTGAAGATGTTGGAATTACACTGGAAATACACACCCTTCACACTCCCTTTCCCAGCACAGGTATTTGTATGCAAAATGAGGTTTTTTACAACACTTGCCTTGCTCATGTTATTAATTCTGGAATGCATTTACCTCTACATGAGGTTTTATTTCCACTCAGATTCAGTCTGGTTTAGGTTTTGATCCTCTGACTTTATTTAAAAGAACAAAACAGGATTTCATTTACACTCAGGTTCTGTTCAGAAGTGACTTTTAAGGGCTTAATATTATGACTGATATCAACAGCATTTTACACACAAGCAGATTTGCTAAACTCTAGGTTGCTCTGAGAAGTTCAGTAGAAAGTATCTAAAAGAGTCATATCAACTTCTGCACTTATGAAAAAGTCTGACTGCTTCCCATTTATTTAATACCTTCTGACTCTTTCGTAGCTTTCCATTAATACATGATAAACAGAACCTTAAAATAAAGCCTGAATAAAGCTTATTAAACATTTGTATTGAGGTTTGAGATCACCGTGAAGCAGTGAATAAAAATTATCAGCAGATAAGGAAGTCAACATTTTTAACACCCCCTCAGAGAATTTATCAACACTAACACCTTTAGCAGTTAGCAATCATAGGAAACGATAATTTCTGGAATTTGATATGCCAAATCATTTATCTCATACAATAATTACCATCAATTTCAGTTTGAAAAGATCAGGCAGACATAAAGTGAAATTATTAATAAGCTAACAATTTAATTTTCCCTTAGGACTGTAATTCATGAGATTTTTAGGAAACTGATTGATTTCATAAGGATGGGTTCAAGTTAGAGAAGGCAGCAATGAATGCAGTGCATGAGAAATGGAGAAAGATGTACAATGACCCTCAGCCAATAAGGGCCTTCAGGGTGCAAGGAAATGCTCTGAGTACGCAGCCTGTGCTTTGCCATAACAGCACAGCACATCATACGAATCACGTGCTTGAGCTCAAAGGAAATAAACTGTAGCAGAAAGAACTCCCTGGGGAATGTGAACTTGAAAAGGACCTGGAGTATTTCAAGCATGGCAGTAAAGAAAAGGATGCTTTTTGCATCTTCAGATTCTCATGACCAGATAACAGTAAAACCTACAGGTGAGATCAACACAGCAACTTCTGAGAGATGATGAGGCAACGTAATTTGCTCTATTAGAGGATTGTCTGAGGAACACTACTTTACAAAGCTTACAGGTTGAGACTGAAATTGTTTGCGTGGTTTCAACTTACCTGTCTTCCTTCCATAGCTCCTCTCATTTCCTTGAAAGTCGAGCTAAATTCTCCGATGAAGTCATGCTTTCCATTGGAATCCCAGTCCCAAACTATGCACTGGGGAGGCAAAGGGGAAAAGAACAAAAGAGCACATTTTTCTTCAGATAGAAAACAAGTTTAACTGAAAAAATACAACAGTAGAAATTACGATATGCATTGGGTTGAATATTTTATCTAGAAGGAAATCAAAAGACATATTAAGAACATATTCTTTTCCAGATCAAAATGAAATGACAAGGCAATCTCATCACAGCCTGCTACTGATAGTTGTGTACTATGGAGCTGGCTAATGAAACCAGGGTCATGTATGACTCCTGTTTTTGCTAGGTGTAAAAATACAGATTCATAGGTATTTGCATGTTAATAGTCAAATTGTCTCCTAAATAAAGACTAACTTACCTCACTGAAGTGCATTACAAATATAAATTAATATTTAAAACACTAGTTGCCATGGGCAAATGTTACCATTGTAATGTTTACAGTCAGTGAAGGTGTAACAAGAGTTACAGAAACAAATGGCTTAGAAATTACACATGTCAACAGTTGGTGCCCAAATGTTGGCTATTTTCCAGAGCTGCTCAACAGTGACTGTTCAAACTACTCCCTGCTGGTAGTCATTCCTAAATTCGTGCATAAACATTAATATCTTATGAGTCTGAGCTGTGATAATTTTATTTTACAGACATTGCTAAATAATATTCAACTAGTCAAGACTGAAGTAACAACTACATGCTTCGCTAATTATTAATTTTAAAACTAGCCAAAACACAACAAAAGGGCTCACAACTTTTATAGAACAAGATCCCAAACAGTCTCACGATCTCAGCTAAAGCTTGCATGCATTTACAGATTCAGGAGGCCTTTACTGAAAATGTCCTGGTATCAAACATCTTTTTCTTACCTTCTTGGAAGCAGAAATGGCTCAAAGTCATCTGCACTGTCACATGAGGAGTGAGCTCACATTTGACTATCAGATGGCTTTGAGGGTAACTTTGACTCCCTCCCGAGGGACAGAGTGTTATCGGTCTGTGCATGGATGTGGGGTGAAGGACTGGGTTGGTGGCAGTAGTAGTGGAACCCCTTGCTGAGAAAGGCAGGTATGACACCTAACGGGTTGCTAGAGCAGCAACAGTGAGGTAGCTGGCTTAACAACACTGGGTTTTATCAGGCCAGTTTGTCTAAATTAGGTTCAGTGCTTTTAGCACAGCACTAATGGGACAATACAAAAGGAAGAACAAAGTCTGCTCCTCAGAGAGTACTGAAGACATTTGAAGTTTACTTTGTCCAAAGCTTTGGGTTCACACAGAAGGGAACTGAAATCACTGGATCTCGAATGTTAAATATTTCCAGTAAAAGCATTTCATTGAAACATACTTCCATGTCCACTATCTACACTTTCTAACCCACCTGAATAAAGTTGGTATGTGTGCACCATGGCCAATCACTTCCCATTGGACCACCAAAACAGTGATTTGTAAATTTACTTTGAGGGGAGGTGGAAAGACTCTGCAACGCAGATAGTGATTTCACTAAATTCATACCCAGGACACCTCCAGGCAGTAAACCACCAACCACTTCATCCTTTAGGTTCCTTTTTTAAAAAAAAATAAATAATGACTCTAGCTTTCTCTTGAACTTTCAACACTGTTCCGTTTAGCCCCAGGAAGAGATTTGGTTCAATGCAAGGGAAACGTCTCTGATCCATAGAGAAAATATGCAGTGGATCTACAAAGGACTGCCCATGGGGAAAGAGTACAAGTATATCTCTTATTGCTATGGATGTTAATCAGTTGAAACAATCCACTGGTGCTTGTGTCTTCTGCTAAATTTCCATCCTAGCACCCACAATTTTGCTTACTTTTTAAAATGCAGGGATCCCAGACAAAAGGAAGATGTCCAGATCAAAAAGTGAAAATTTTTTGTTCTAAGACATAGAGATCCTTTTTAAGTTTTGACATTGGGCATGGGGTTGAAGGTAGATGGAAAGTAGAAGGAGTTCCTATGAATGTTTTATCTTTCCACTTATGTTATAAAACAGTAATCAAATAAGAGTGGGTTTCTGGTTCTGACAGTGGTAATATTGCCTGGAACAAGACTAGACACAGTATTTTCACCGCTAACAGTCCTGGTGAATGATGAAATCTACACTAATAATCACGCTGTTTATTATCAACTGCAATTTTTAGATGATCTGATAACAAAAACAAATCAAAACTGAACTTTAAAAAAAAACAAACAACCCAAACCTGAAGCTGTTTCTGTTTCATTGAGCTTGAAAAGCTTAATTTGATTCTTTTGTGATTTTTTTTGTTTTCAGATTGTTGAAATTACTTTATAACTATTTAATGAAGAAATGGATTTCACAGATGAAACATGACTTAAAACAATTTTTTTCTGTAATAACTGTGAAAATGATCCTAAAAGTAACACTAAATATAAAGATTTGTCAAAATGTCAAATCAAAATTGATGTAAATGTGCTAAAAATATAGTTTTAGTAATGCTGACAACCTTTAAAAAATACTTAAAAAAAACCCCTCAATGCTATTTCACAAAGAAAAAAAACCCCAAGCCTTACTGTGAAATTTTCCAACCAGGTTTACTTTTCAGGTACTGTCTTTAAGCTCTACTGGAGCATAAATCCAAGAACAAACCAATGTTATCAGAGACCTCTGGAAAAAGGTACTTTGATAAACTTCTGCTAGGATGCTAGGTCTTCTGAAGAGGGAAAAGCTCTGAGTGCCGATTTGTTGTTAGAATTTTAACTGGACATGAGCAAAGTTAAATTACATTTAAAATATGCACCCAACAGGTATCCAACTGCTTGTTTCTTTCAAGCTAGAGGTTTTCTAACTTTAGCTTTCAGAAAACCAGATGGCACTTTAATCTTCACTTGGCTTAATGGGAAAGACAATTACAGTATTATCTCAGTACCATTTCTACAATTAGAGCTAAGTGGGATAGGGGGTTCTTGCAGTATGACTTCTCCCTCCCCCACCCCCCCACCCCCTAAATTTTCACATCTGGACATAGTAATTAATTATTCATCTCTGAAAAACACATGTACAGTAATGATTCTGCATTTCAGCTGTATCTGAAAAGTATTTCTGAAACATTTAAATAATGGGGTACAAAAGTTTTTATAAAAACCCTCTCAGACAGATAAAATAAGCAGGGACGGACCTTAGCAAATAATCTAGAACCAGGTAAACACCAGAGGTGGTAATCAAAGGATTATTTCCCTATGAAATACTTCAAAGTTTGTTGGGTTTTTTAATGAGTCCCTATGTGCTTTTCAAATTGAACCCTCCAAAAATCATCCTTTAGCTTTAGGCAAACCTTTTGGTTTGGCTCTGTACTCTTATAGGTTACTTAAGCAGATGATTAATAGTATACCTACACTCTGTTAAAAGTCTCATAATTTAAAGACTCTTTCCATATGCTTAATTTTAAACACTGGTAAATCAGTGTTGAGGTAACCAGTGAAATAATTCAGTCTCCTGCATACCAGTTACAAGCTCAAAGGCAGGGAGCAAAAACTGTCTAATGCTGCATAGGGATGGAATAGTGCTGACTGGAATGATGGAAAACAACTTCCACCCCTGCACAGACCTTCCATCCTCCCCAAAATACCATCTGACTGCAGGGAGAGGGAACACTGCTTCAGGTCCTCTCAAGAAAAGGTGCTATGCCTAGTATAGCTAACCATCAGACTCAGTTCAGAGGATATCAGAGATATCACTGGGTATCCACATCTTCATGCCTTTAGCTGTTTCCTTTTAGGCTGAAATTGAACTTTTTGTTGGAAAAAGGAGGGAGAAAGGTCCATCATAAACAGGAAAAGAAATCTCAGATGCATGTGGAAATTTTCCCTGGGTTTATTTCTGTTCAGCTTTTTCACTAAGTATAGACAACAACACTACAAAGGGAACTTCTGAGCAGCATGCAAGAAAAATTGCATTGGCACTGGAGCTACAAGAGCACAGGCTTCTCTGGCTGAATAATGCTTCCCCACTGCCGACAGCTAGATTCATCTTGCTACATCTGTGTGAGAAAAAAACCTCTCTTGCTGAATTTTTTATTTTAATCATATTTCAGAAAAATATAATCAGGACCATCCTCCAGCTCCAGCCAATATTGATGTTCTGTGATGACACCTAGATAAGAAATGAAACAATTTCTGTATCCAGTGTCTCCCACGGAGTGAGGCAGTTTTCCTGTTTGATAATTCAACAGCAAAAAAAGAATTCCTCCGATCCTGACCATATGATCCAAACTCAAATATTATCTTTTTAAAGTTTACCTTCTGAAATCTGATTTGAGACAAGAGAGTGGTCTTCCAAGTCTCAATATGAGAGTTGGACTATGTTTTCACTCAGCAAAATTCCTGTATAATTTTCATAAATAGTTCTCATGCTTACCATCCTACCTTTATCCATATGATGAATTAAGTAAGAGAAAAGACTGACTATTGTAGATATGTGTTTGTATGTGTAGGCACTGAGATTATTTTCCCTATTTAACTTCAGGGAAATGCTTCAAGGGATTTGTCCCCATTAGACTGTCACAATACAAGAACCATCATATACAGCACCTTTGGGCAGGGGTAATAGAAAGACTTGTAACTTAACCTTGCAGTTTATGAACCAGTCCAAAACATGCTCCAAAGGTTAGTTTTTAAAAGGCTGGCAGTTTGTTTTGTGATTAAATCCTACCCGAAGGCAGCTGACAGCCAGACCATGGAAATGTACTTCTTGAAAATAATCCATTTAAGTTTCAGTTCAGCTGGCCAGTCACTGCAAATTACAGCCTGCACAAAGCCAGCAAAAACTAGAAAATTCCCAGTATTTACAGCCTGAGATTCTCCAGTTCTGCTTATGCTCCAAGTCCGGTTATGAGATGTTACTATGGCTTCTGATCGTACTACCTTGCCACCAAGCTGGAGAGTGTTGGACAGCCCTCCTGACAACTTAAGAGCTTAACGTAAACCACCTCATTAACTTGTGGCCAAAACCCACCGGCTTGGGTGGGAGACAAGACCAAATCCTTGGCCTGCTGTTCAGCTGCTCTGTGCTAGCAGAAGAGCAGAAGAGCCCTGAACAGCCCAAGTAGTCCCTTGAGTAGGAGACTCCCTAGTTGGACCTGGCTCTGATGCAGGTGAAATGCTAGGTCGTATCTTGCATTAAAAAGGTTTCTTTGTTTGCTGTTACTTGAGTGTCTATTCCCTGAGACTCAGTAAGGAGCGGAAGGGATACTTTTCAAGGAAGAGAATTATCTTATTATATTATAATATCTAATACTGTTATTGTCTGTTCAATATCTACAGTCCCTAGACTTAGGGTTTAGGGCAACAGTGCTGAACAGGAGTGGTTTAAATTCTGAACAGAAACTCTCTTGGGTGGCTTTTCCTTGCATTTCTGTGAAACAAAATATCTTGTGGGTAGGCAAGAAGGAAAACATTCATTTTTAGACCTAAGTTTAGTGCAATAAATTATAGCCCAGTCAGTTATAAAGTTCTTACCATTCAACTCTAAACTAAACTAACACTACAATAATTTTTAGGTAAGCATTTATATGACATTTACTGTCAAAGAGACAAAGTCTTGAGGCAAATGTCCAGGGCATGCTCTACTTCTCAAACAGAAATTCCTCTCTGGTTCATTCTCAAGGATCAGTGACAACACTAAAAAAAGACAAAAAAAACTTGGAAAAGCCAAACAGAGAAGGTGAAAAAAAATCTCAGAAAAAATTTACTTGATCATCAAAGTAATTTTTTCTGGAACAGTCTGTGTGTCATCAGGGCTATTACTACTTGATAATGAATTAAGCCTCCTACTGTACCTCCCTGAAGTATATGTACCCCACTTGGAATACTTCAAAGAAGGTCTTTTTATAGGAAGGCCTTTATACACTACCTACAACTATGCAAAACCTTCAGTACAAAAGCTAAACCAGTTCAAGTTATCCTGTTTCTGTAGTCATTATGTTCCACGTCCAAATTCTACATTATACACATCACAGCCTGAGGTTACATGCTGGAAAACAACTGTACAAGACTTTGCTCTTTCCCGCTGTATATGACATTTTTCACTCCAGCATTTGTTTTTTATTTGTTTGGGGATTTTAGTTTGTTTGTTTGTTTGTTTTGCTTTTTTGGGGGGTTTTATTTCATCCAAGCTGGTCATCACAGTTTTCTCTTTTCAGTAATTCTGGTTCTCCAAAAATTTAAAATTAACTTTTTATGGCTCATTTCACATTTGCTCTGAAGTTTGGCTCCAGTGAGAATAGAGTGAACCAGCTGAAATGAACCAATGTTTTTTGTGAGCCTCTTGCTGGCTCAAATAAAGCTTTCTTCAGAGCATATAGGCAAAATATTGTAACTTTTTTCATTTGAAAATATTATCTCAATTCTTCAAACTAAACGAATCAAAGCCCACAGGACTAATGGGGGAAAAAAGCTCAGCCCAACACTATTAGGCTATGTGGAGCTTCTGTGAAGCCAACCTAGACACAGCTTTCAATGTTTTCTGCTTGACTACAGAATCTCATTCTTTTTGAAAACTACAACTTCTATTCTTCCAAATTTGAATTGACTGATGCTCATCAGTACACCACCAGAGCCATGTTGGCTCCATAAGCATTAGGTGAAATGCTGGCTCCAGTGCATGCAATTACTTTTCCTTCTACGATGCCATCACCAGCTGGGTGGATGGAGGGAGAGCAGTGGATGTCATCTACCTTGACTTCAGCAAGGCTTTTGATACTGTCTCCCACGACATCCTGATAACAAAGCTGAGAAAGTGGGGGATAGATGAGTGGATGGTGAGGTGGGTCAAGAACCGGCCGGGCTCAGAGGGTTGTGATCAGTGGAGCAGAGTCTGGCTGGAGACCTTTGACTAGCGATGTTCCCTAGGGGTCGGTGTTGCGTCCAGTCTTGTTTAACAACTTCATCAGCGACTTTGATGAGGGAATAGCATCCACCCTCAGCAAGTACACGATGATACAAATCTGGGAGGAGTGGTGGACACACAGGAATGCTGTGCTGCCATTCAGCAAGACCTGGACAGGCTGGAGAGCTGGGCAGTGAGGAACCAGAGGAGGGTCAATAAAAGCAAGTGTAGGGTCTGACACCTGGGAAGGAACAACCGCGGGTATCAGTACAAGCTGGGGGATGACCTGCTGGAGGGGAGCTCTGTGGAGAACGACTGGTGGATGACAGGTTGGCCATGAACCAGCAGTGTGCCCTGGTGAGCGTGACAGAGCACTGGAACAGGCTGCCCAGGGGGGTTGTGCAGTCTCCTTCTCTGGAAATATTCAAGATCCATCTGGACACCTACCTGTGCGACCTGCTCTAGGGAACCTGCTTTGGCAGTGGGGTCGGCCTCAATGATCTCTCGAGGTTCTGTGATTCTGTAATTCCTATTAACTTCAACACCTGCCAGGATTTCATCAATACCTTTACACCTCCTATACGTAGGCGGTGGTAATTGATATGTTAAAAGTTGACAAAGCTGTATTGGATTTACATTCTTTGCCTACAGAAGGAGACTTGAGACACTCATTGATAACATCCTCTTGGTTAACGGCAAGTTATTCAGCATTCCTTTGACACGCTACAGTAAATATAGCACCAAGACAAAACAAAAAGAAAAATAATCTTCCTCGGGAACTAAATGCATGAGACATTCAGTTTTAAAAATTATCTGCCTGAGAGAGAAGAGTGAAGGGAAGGTGAATTCTTACTTTCTACAAAAAGTGACAGATCCTCTGATTCAAGATCAGAGTGAATGAGTCATATTTTCTTGATAGCTGTGATATGACACCAGCCAGAGCCTATTCCACTTCCTGTCAAATGAAAAAAGGGACCATTTACAGAAACATCATCACAAAGCCAGTCTCTCTACACTACCACTGGAGATTTGAGCACATCAGCAGTGGCTCAACAATGATGGCAAACCTCACAGTTGGATGTTGCCTCTTCTTGACAGCTCACAGCACGCAAGAACCATTAGGGTCATTTCAAAACCAATTACTTAAAACTGTAGTTTGTTGATTACCCTTATTTGTATTACAAGGGTGTATAGGAGCCTCAGACAAAGATCTTTCACCCTGTTTAGTGTTGACAAATGAATGCCAGAGATATTACTCTGAAACAGAGAAACAGGCTGTAATAAGTCACATAATTTCAGGCAAAACTTATAATGAGATTTTGGTTGATCTGGATCTGTAGGTTTTAGTAGTGACATCATAAACAGGCACCTACTTTGCAGTCACAAGTTTATGTGACAAAATCTTTGGTACCCATCCAAGAAACTGTGCAGTTACTAATTGGGTTCAGCATGGATGTGAATGCATACACTTTCATTTGAGCACTGGCCTAAATATAGAAATCTGCACAGTTGCAATGCATGCCTATAAATTTATTAGAAAATACACTTTATTTATGTTATGGGCAAAGAACTCCATCTTAATTATAGTGTTTCTTTTTTTTTTGTAATACCTCATCTAGAACACCTCCAGTGACTTGTTATGCAACACAGCAATGGGACAATTTTTCAGTCTCCCGTTTGTGGTTGTCAATAAATGAGAGAGCAATC
>VXBZ01000148.1:211311-374753 GCA_013399135.1 Heliornis fulica | reverse complement strand
CAGAAAACCAAAGTGCTGCTGCTGCTGCATCTGAGATGTGCCAAAATACTTCTTCAGAGGACAAGAGAGCTGACCCTGTTTACTGGCCTGATTCCAGCACAAGCAATTAAATTTCTACCATCTCAACAACCCCTGCAGTTCAGACTGGAGCAGTGTCATGTGCTGTTTCCTACACTGACCTGCCGCAGAGTGTTTCTGCGTGCTCTTGAGAAGATGCTGTAGTTCACCCCAGAGATGACTGCCTAACAGCAGCAGATGAAGCCTTGCTCACGTGCAGACTTTGCAATGACTGTGTTGAAAGAAAGTAAGAGCTAAGACCTTCACTGCTTGTTTTTCAACTATCATCTCTCATCCCTTGAAGAAAATCCAGGTCTAACCCCTTTCTGTTATTGAAGATGACTGAATTGTGGAGAGCAACTTAAAATGGGCATGTCAGCATAGAATATAATGAAGACTTTTGTACATATCTGCCCATTTTCTGTTTCCCTCTCAGCACTTCAAATAAGTTCCCAAGGTGTACAGGAGCGATGAGGTTAAATGAAAGAAAATGGTTCATTGCCTGTGAGCTTTCTGTAAAAACAAACCCCGTACATTTCAGTGTGCAGCTCTCAAAACTACCCACTAACACACCCCAGACTAAAACGACTGCAAAGTAGAATGGGAAAAAAACCCAAATTTGATTATCAAGCTTGAGCATTTTATAGCATATAAAACTAGCAAACAGTTTTGGAAAAAAGCAGCAATGTCTGTTACCTCTGGGGTTAGCAGAGGGCTCGGCAGTTGAGAATACAAAGAAATGCAGTGCTCTGGAAAGATGAGAACTTCAGTAAAGACTGTAGCCAGTACTCTAAAACCCGACCTACAATAGCTGAGGTCTATGTTTGTACTCCAATTCAGTGCCAGGAAACAGCAGTGTTCTGGTACATAAGTTCCTTCTCTGGATATGCAATCACATACTTGGACTGCATAAATGTCCAAACTTACGCCACAAATAACTGGAGGTGGATAAAAAGAGGCCTGGATAAAACTGAGCTGATAATACATTCCCCAATGTCAACATTTTGTCAGATTAATGTGCAATTTCCATTGCATTAAGGAAAATGATGTAGGTGTGGACATTCTTTCATTATTCTACTAGGTGGATTACAAAGCTGTCATTAAAATAATTACCAATGGAAGAAGAAAGAGAATCAAACATTTAATTTGATGTAATTATAACCCCTATGTCCTCCTAACGTGGGTGATTTATCTCACTATGATTAAAGGAAGTAAAGACACTTAAATAAATTACATACATGTATCAATAAGCTATTTAAAAATGATCACATTTCTACAGAGAGAATAATATTCAGAATAAAGTGATTATTCTAGCTGGTCAGCTGATATTCTCTGAAGACTACCCACAAAGAAAAGTAATTGAAAAAAAAAAAAAAGAAATCAAGTCACAAATTCCAAGCTCATCCTATTAAACGACTGAAACTGGAACTAACAGGATTTTTTAATACCTTCTCTATTTCATCATGATCCTTCTCCCAGTTGCCCAAACCATGCGGCATGTTTGCAGTTTGGATCTGTACAAGCAACCTCTTTTTAAAGGTATATTTTCATACGAAAAGTACAAATGTACTATATCTTTAACAACCGTGAAAAGGAGATGGAAGAAAAAGCACTGAAATACATGTCAAAATCCACATCTTAAAAGCAATAATAGTGAAGAATTCGTAGCAGATTACTTGGTAGTTGGGGTTCCTTTGGCACTAAGAGACAGGTTTCCATACTAAAAAGTACAAGAGAAAATCTCACTGGGCAGATGAGAAAGACAGGAAAGAAAGACACTAATCAGTTACTCATCCTGATTTTAGCCTACTAATAAAAAGAAAATTATCTCTCAGGTTCAAACACACTTTATAGGGAACAGGCTTTATTATTGATGTGTGCACAGGGACTGACATTTGCAATGAAGTGTTTTAGCAGGTTCCAGCAGACTTGATATCATAAAGAGCTACAGAGAATAACATTACCAAGCTTTATTGGATGCCCCGACAAGTCACCAGTGCAAAGATTTGGTTTCACTGACTTCAGTTTCAAGGAAGAGTAAGAAATTTAAGCTGTTATTACAGTAACAGAAATAAAGCAGCTCTTCTTATAAAACAGTGACTTCTACAAATGACTGATTATTGTTATCCTTCCTCTTACTGTGGTTCAGTGCTTTTATTATCTTTAACCACATTATCTGAAACCACTTGTATAAGGTTCTGGACTGCAGGTGGCACCATTATGTCATTATGATATGAAACAACATTATTCCTGGGACAAGTAGGCAGCACAGAGGAGTCTAACATACTCTATGAATATAAAGTATGCAATCTAATACTAGTCATATATAGGAAAATAATTGTCTCTGAGTCAAAGTTTAGGATGTATCATCTGGTACAAGCTGCCAACATTTGCTGAAGTAAATGGAGCTGTATCATTTACACCAGCTGAGAATTGATCTTCAATGGCCTTTGGTTGGGGCCCTCAGAAGAAACACCTGAGTAAAAAAAAATAATCTGCAAGCACAATAATGTGAGAGCTGTATCTTTAAAACAGCTGATCAGGAGCAAAACAGATGCCACAGTGCAGTTAATTTTGCTGTGGATTGTGATGAAAGGAACAGCAGACATAATGATGAAAAAATCAAGCTGTGATGCTTTCGGGAACATTACTAAGTGAAACATTGCTTGCAAACTACTGATGAAATTGTAGACATTTATATTAATGTTTTACAAAACAAGCAAGCAGTGTACCAGGAACCCATCTTGGGCCCAACTATTATCCTTTCAAAATCTGACCCTAACCTAGTACAACAAATAATGCAAACTTTGTGACAGAGTTGGCAAGAACAGGATGCTGGCTTTGCAGAGCTACTTGGAAAAAGAGAGAGCTCTAAGACCACATACTTGATTTCATGCAATGATGTATCTAAAACATACATTAGACCTGTACCTAAATCTAAACCACTCAATGTTGTGTACTAACCATAGAGTTCTGCAGTCAGCACAGACTTTTCTCCACCTTTCACTTGCATACACAGAAATATTTCCAATTTGTGATGACTTCGCTGTGTACAGAAACACTGACTCCCAGGAGACTGCTGTGGAGCACTCCACTGAGGTATGTACCTCTTGCTAGCAAGGAGACCAGCATGTAGGGGGTACAGCACACCAAAGCATTCCCTTCCCTTGTCTGTGCACCAGTGTGCCAGCAATGAGCTTCCCTGTCTTTCAGGTTTCTGTGGTAGCATCAGGAGGAGTTTTCTAAGTCAGTAATAGCTGTCAATCTCCCCTGTCAGCTAGCCCTCACCTACCAGTTTGATCAATTATTTCAGAGCTATATAGAGTGTCCCAGGGAGACCTCCTTGGATACAGGAAAAATGTTGTTGCTTAGCAGTCAGTCAGATAACAGTCAAGATACGAAGGTGAGGCCAAGTAGTCAGTGGGGATTCAAAAGTGGACAGATGAAATCCAGAGTATAATCTCGCAGGAAATATAAATATAATAGGTAAATAACTTTTTATATGAATGGGCCTGAGAGTACTCAAGGATGAGAGCAACCTGTATTCCAGACAAGCTAATATCACATAGGGTAGAAATTTCTCCAATATTTGTCACACAGTTTGCTTTCTGACTGCCCACAGAACAATGTTAGGCTTAACTCCAGTAGCACACAAAGAGCTGGCATGGTCCTTTATGGAGATTCAAATAACTGAAAAAGAATCTCAGACTGGAAGTGGCTTGCTTGTTTTTAAGTCATAATTCCATTTCAGTATTACACTATGCAAGTATGAACCGAACTAAACAATGAAATTTGCAAAAAATATGTCAACTTGTTACACATAATTAAATTCTTACCCCCTTATTGCTGCAATCAGCTGAAAAATGCATGTACAAAATGCTTCATATTCTGAAATGACTTGTAGGTACGCAAACCCACGATGCAGTGTCTGGAACTCCTACAATAATTAGGGACCAGGAGTTAGAGTTAATTTCTGTCTATTAAATTACTCATCTATTAAAAGGAGGTAACACTAATCAAGCTGGCTAAGTACTTCTTTTTTTTTTTTTTTTCCCCAATATGCTGTTGAAGAGGTCTCCAGAAAGGAGCTGTGGCTCCTTCTAAAGGGAACAGAGTTTATTAAGCCTTGTTGATTCCTCATGCTATATTCTATTTCCCTTCTTTAGGAAACAGCTTGGCTATCCTGATTATCTCTAAGCCCCTGTCTGATATGCCTGTATTTGATAGAATTGTTAAATGAAAACCCTTTTTTTTTCTAATGATAGCATGGGGGAAAGGTTTTCCTCTCCAGGGAGGGCATTCAGAATTTCAGAAACCTCCCTCCTTGTGTATCAGAGCAAACCCAAGACTCTTCACATTGCACTTAGGGACTGAGGGATCATAGTCATGGTCAGGGGTTCTGACCTATGGGTAGGGCACTTTTGCTTTGACTAGCATTATCCCCACTGTTGTGGATTATTCCTGGTGACAGTGTTTATCCGCCAAGATAGGAGGTATTCTAGGCTTCTGCTTGGTGCCTCTCTCTTATTCTTCTCTGTTGGAGCTGCTTTGCTTTGCATAAATCTTTAAATATTTATTAAGGCAAGGTTTTGAACCTGAGTTTCCCACATCAAAGGCGAGTGTTTAAATATCAGATGATAGCATCAGCCGTATCTCTTGTTCATTCCCTCCAGTCCAATTATATGATATGGAACTGCTTCAACAGAAAAGGCTGGTAAAATCAGCTTGTAATTAGCCAATATGCAAAAAACTTTTATTCAAATGCATTTTCCACATCTCAGCCAACTGTTCTGGGCCATGGGCTCTTGTAGCGCTAATTGCTCTCCCTCTTTCTTTTTCTCTGTCATTCTAAGGAGAATTCACAATTCCACTTAAAATATTTCTCAAGGCAATTTTTTGTCAGAATAGATGCATTTCCATGAATTTTCAGATGAAGTTAAATCAACCTATTTTATAGAACATTTGCCTATGGAAAAGACTTACTGATTTTTAACAGCCACCTTACAGCTCTGCTGCTGAGTGTCAAGAACAAGTGGCAGTGCTCCCCGGTTCTAGCACTAATGAACTATGCGGTCTCAATCAAATCGTTTGCCCACGCGTTATCAGTCTTTCCATCCAATGGCACTAGGAAAAAATGGACTTAAGGTGTAGAACTTCTTGTCTGTGCTGCCCCAGTGGTGATGGTTCCACCATTAAACCAAAAGTGAGCTGTGAGTTGTCCCAGGTATCATAATATTTTTAAGCTTGATTTCCTGAAGCCGTATGACTGTATCCCGACTAACATACTTAAACAAAAAAAAAAAAAGAAAAAAAGAAAAAAAGAAGTCTTTGTACACATGAAGAAAGCTGAAAACCTGAACAGAAGATAAGCAATAGTATTTAAAAATGTTATGCTTTTATTTCAGTTGTGTGACGTGCTGAGATCTGATTCATTATTTTGAACAATGGTGCTTGGCAGTATTATCTGAAGTAATAGCAGGGTTGAAGCTTTACTTTCTGTAGTTCTCTCCAGGGTGGCTGTATTGTTATTAACCAGCTTCACATCACAAGTATATAAAATAATTCATTGTAAAGTATTTCCAAATCCCCGAAGGAAATTTTCTGAATAAATACAGCACATTAAATCTATTTAGTAAATGTGTTAAGGAAAGATGCATTAGTTCCACACACTGACATTGTGAAATAAAGGTATTTAATAAATGCCCAAGAAAACAGGAAAGAAAAGGAATAGCTCCTTTCAGTGGTTATGACTCTAATCTTTCATTCACTTACATAAAAATAGCTATTTATTACCACAGCATATAAACTAGAGTTACAAAATCAAATACGGTTTGCAGAAATGTCTTTTAGTGATGTGCTCTCACTGCATTAGAAGATGCTGTCTTTCAGAAGTACTGAAAAATAATATGGCAATTCATCAAACAGGGCAATTAACTGGCCCCTACCAGGAACTGTGACCCCTGCCTCTGTTTTTTATAATTTAACAAGTCAGTCAATTTAAGACAGTTTAGTGCAGAGGGGACCTAGAGATGAGATACAGAAATAACTTCACAGGCCCAAATTTTTCACCAGAGACTTGTGATTTTGATTCCTCCATCTTAAGACTCTTCAAGAGATCTTTCAGACAGTGCTGAGAACATATCCCTCTGAAAATTCTGATCTTCCTAGACAGCCTCAGGTTAGGTGCACAAAAATAATTGGTGCTTTTTTTAAATCTTAGCCAAAAATCTCCAGTGTATTTCAGTTAAAAACACTCGAATCAGACTTAGCTCACATGGTTTCAGCCTACTTCCACTTTAGGGACAGGACATGGAAATAAAAACATCTTTCATATATATTCTCTAGCTCTACATATTCATCTAAGAGAAATACCATTAACAAGGCCATTTGAAATCAAAATGTTCAGGTCCCTTCCAGGCTAAATAAGTCTATAATTCTGTAATCATCTGTGGGTATCTAGATCTAAAATATTAGCAGAAGGCTGTGTAATCACTCTCATTTTTTCCAACGTATGACTCCTGAAACTTAGGGAGGTGTGTCATCCAGTGACTCAGTAGAGACCCAGGCCTGAAGAACACCTGCAATCTCATCCCAGCTCAGAAAGCCTTTTTACGGTTTAAGTCACTTAACTGATATGCTTTATTTATGGTATTAATATAGTGGATATAATAAAATATTTAAGCACTTCTGAGGGGGCTTTGGAACATTAATAAAATCTGTAGAAAAAAATATGCTTTAGAAGTGAAGATATGGCTAATCTGTTGCCTAATCACAATGTCAGAAATAAAACAGGAACAGCTAGAAAAAACTTAAGGTGCCATCCCACGTATTACTGTGATTGTCCTCCACCATATCAGTGGAGAGGAAAATAAAAGCCAACGGAGAAGTGACTTTTAGATGTGTATTTGCTTGAAAGCAGGTTCTATACAAAATTCAAAGAATGTTAGGAGATGGAAAGGACCTTGAAAGATCATCTAGTCCAACCTCCATTCAAGCTAATATAGGAAAAATGTCAGATATGGATATTAAAATCAAATACATCTTGATAAATTGGGATACACTTTATTCTCACATTATCTGGGACTAAAGAGCCATACTCAACCACTGGAAATGGATGAAACAATCAAGCCCCTATTTGGAAATCACTAAAAAGTAATGGGGGACTCCAAATGAAAAGGAGATTCACATCGCCTTTCGATAAATAAATCCTTGGAAAAAAAGGAATCTCACTGCAATGTCTCTGGTATACATTTCTGTCTCTCTGTGAGATAAGTAGGGATAGCAGAGGAGATTGGGGATGGGATAAAAAGCACTGGAAAGCAAAAAACAAAGCAGGAAAATAATTCTGGCTCAGCCAAGAAGAACTTGAAAGTATGAACAAAGAAACTGCCTGCTGTTTGACTGCTGTGTTCAGGGTAAAAGGACTTTGCACATATTCTGTTGAAAGAGAAAAAAAAAGACTTCATCAGAAACACTCATGAGCTCTGATAAAAATGCCCCTAAGAAGCTGAAATGGGTCAACAAGAACAACTTTTCATTAACTACAATGCACTGGAGATAGGTCATAAGGCAGAAAGAAAGTAGAAAGCTAAATGGTTAAGTTTCTCTCCCATAAGAAATGACGGTAAATGGAACATGCAGTTGTACCTTGCAGTGCTGTAACATTCATTTTAATAACACTGTCTCCTGCAGGCGATTTGATCACAAAGCCAATACCAGTGTAACATCACAAGTACTATTCCAAATTTACGAGGTATTTTAAAATTCCCAGAATATACCCGAGATACTTCGTTTACAAAATATATTAGGTGGAAAGTTGAAATGACTAATCGGAGAACCCTTTTCATAAATGACAGCTGGGAAGTGTAGATCCTGTCTATATGAGACAATGCACTTTTCCAAATTGTGAAGGGGGTTGAATGAGCACCTGAATGGCAAAGATGCTGACTATGTACAGCCTGTCCCCCAAGAACACCACGCTGATCTTGCTGCTACCCAGTCTCCCTGCACAGGAACAGAACTACATGAAACACTATATTTACTGGAAGTGGCAAAATATATTACACAAAATTGCATTCACAGAATCACAGACTGGTCTGGGTTGGAAGGGACCACAAGGATCATCGAGTTCCAACCCCCTGCCACAGGCAGGGCCACCAACCTCCAGGCCTGCATCTAGACGAGGTTGCCCAGGGCCCCATCCAACCTGGCCTTGAACACCTCCAGGGTAGGGGCATCCACCTCCTCTCTGGGCAGCCTGTTCCAGCACCTCACCACTCTCTCCATAAAGAACTTTCCCTTGATATCTGACCTAAACCTTCCCCCCTCTGGCTTAAATCAATCCCCCTTGTCCCACCACTATCCACCCTCGTAAAAATCCGATTCCACTCCTGTCTATACGCTCCCTTTAAGTACTGGAAGGCTCTAATGAGGTCCTCCTGCAGCCTTCTCTTCTCCAGGCTGAACAAGCTCAGCTCCCTCAGTCTGTCCTCATAGGGGAGGTGCTCCAGCCCTGTGATCATCTTTGTGGCCTCATCTGAATCCCCTCCAAAAGCTCCACATCTTTCTTGGAGTCCCCAGATCTGCATGCAGTACTCCAGATTGGGCCTCACGAGGGCAGAGCAGAGAGGCACAATCCCCTCCCTGTCCCTGCTGGCCACCCCTCTTTTTATGTAGCCCAGGATACCACTGGCCTTCCGAGCTGCAAGAGCAGACTGCTGGCTAGTGTTCAGTCTGTCATCCACCAGGACCTCCAGGTCCTTCTCATCAGGGCTGCTCTCAAGGAGCTCTTCTCCCAGCCTGTACATATGTCTGGGATTCCTCCAGCCCAAGTGCAAGACCTCACACTTTGCAGTGTTAAACCTCATTAGGATCACACAGCCCCACCTTTCCAGTCTGTCCAGATCCCTCTGGGTGGCTTCCTTTCCTTCTATTGTGTCAACCGTACCACTCAGCTCAGTGTTGTCAGCAAACTCACTGAAGGTGCACTCAATTCCATCGTCAATGTCATTGATAAAGATGTCAAAGAGCACTGGTCCCAAGACAGACTCCTGGGAGACACCGCTTGTGTTGTTCGATCCAAGCCAATTAAAAAAAACCAAACCCTAAAAAAAGGAAAAAACCCAGAAAATTTCAAGGGCTTAAATTTCCCAGTTTTAACATTTAAAGGAAGAGGAATAAATTTATCTACAAACCCCTGTCTTGAGTAGCAAAAAATCAACACGTCTGCTTTTAGAGGGATGTTTTTTGATTAAATAGTCTGAAAAAACTGTCAGAGATTGAAATTTTCACAGCTGAACAAAGCAGGAAATTTTGGTGAAAAAACCTGGGCTGAAAATCATGACAAACTTTCTTTGGTGCCGTGTATTAATACTGGTTTTGGGAGACATATGTTAAGTATAAAGATTGTATGAGCAAAGGAATAGGTGAAAAAGGGAGTGAACACAGTGCTATCCCAAGGCCCTCCTTCAGCACCGCATTGTGCTGGCATAAATAGGCTATTGACTACGTGCTCCTGTGGGATTTCTATTGTAGGACTCTGTTGCAGACTTGCACAGGTATTTCTCTCTCTCTCCAGAACATCAAGCGCAAGCACACGTCTAAAAGTCACAAAAGGATCTTGCATCACCGTGTTTTGTGCAAACTTTCCTAAAAGATGCAGAACAGTATTTTTTGAAAAATGCCCAACAACTCTGGGTGTTTGCAATAAGAAGAACTTGCACAGTGCTGAGATACTATAGCAGCAGATATCCTGTGAGTAGCATGAATTGATGGGCAGATAAAATATGGATGGTGAAGTAAGGAAGTCTTAGCAACTATTAACAGAACAGTGTTACCACAAGAGCATCTTTTCATTTCTCTTTATCCTGGAAAACAAATAAGGGAAGCTTTCAGTACTAAAAATATGCCTGTTTTGCAGAATTCATTAGCATCTCTAGCGCTTGGGCTTGGGAGGGATCACTGCATCTGTAACTGAGGGACACACATTCTAGGTCTAAAGTATCATAAGGAGAAATGATTCCAAGTACCAGATTCTGCTACTGCTGTACTCTCATAAATACAAATTTTAAAATAATAATAATATAAAGGAATAATTAACTGCGGACAAACCTCTGCATGCCTTTTAATATAAACCAGTGCTTAAAAATAATATCCTGTAGAGAAAACTCTGCTTTACAGAAAACCTCAGCTATTTGCCTATAAAGGCACACTCACCTATACAAGACTAACAAAGGATCTACATTAGGCTTATTTTTCTTCTCCAAACTTCACCTTTACCTCCCAAGCTTCTCAGAATATCCAAACTATAATTGATCATGATCTTAAACTTGGTGGCAAGTCTATCCCTGTGCATACAGCAGTTGCATAACAATGATCAGAATGATGTGCTGATTTCTGTAGGAAGGCAGAAAATTAACAGCCAAAGAAATCAGCACAAGAAGTTCTATATTGGCTCAAAGACAGATCAGGCCCTTATTCCTGTATCATTAAAGATCGAAGGAAAGAACTCAAATGTCAACAACTTTACAAGTACATGCTTAATGCTCTGAACAGTCAGGAAAATGGGAACAAGTCAGCCTAGGAGAGCATTCAATGAACATTATTTTACCAGGATCCTGTATTTTACTTTGTCAGGTCACCTTAAAGCTATGTAGTGTTGAGGATTTAAAGCTCTTAAGGAGATTAAGGGTTCAAGTGCTGTGAACAAACAAATGTAGTCTACTAAAATCACAATTCTAAAATTTAAAATGTGCATGAGATGATTAAAAGTATGAGTTAGTGATTTTTAATTATTTTGTGCAAGTTTTACATATTCATAAGTCTGCTTGGAGAAGCACATACTGCATTCTGATGAGGAATGCCATTATCTCATGCTCTTAACACAGCTTCTGTATAGCACAAGATGAGGTTTCAGGGACAGGAAAATGGCATTGCATCAAACTCAGTTTCAAATGTCCAGAGTATCACTGGGGGCTGATACTATCACAAACTCAATTCTAATAACACATGGTACCTCCTGCTGCTCAGCTCTGGTCCATCCACTCTGCTTCACCTCTGCCCTCCCCAGGGCTGGTAGGGTTTCACTCCCTGGCAGAGGGAGCAGCCAGGGCGAGGCCATGCTTCTGCTTCCCCAACTGAGCTAGCCCCTGCCAAGTGTCAGTCAGGGTCATGTAATCACAGACTAGTTTGGGTTGGAAGGGACCTTGATGACCTCTAGCTCCACACTCCCTGCTATGAGCAGGGATACTTTCACTAGACCAGGCTGCTCAAGGCCCCATCCAACCTGGCCTTGAACACTGCCAGGGAGGGGGCAGCCACAACTTCTCTGGGCTGCCTGTGCCAGGGACTCACCACCCTCACAGGGAAGAATTTGTACATAATGGTTAACCTAAACCTTCCTTCTTTCAGCTTGAAGCCACTGCCCCTTGTCCGATTATTGCATGTCCTTTTAAAAAGTCCCTCTCTTCTTCCAGGCCCCTTCAAATACTGGAAGCCCTCAAAGGGTCATCCAGGACTCCCGGGAGAGGGCGAAGGGATGGAAGAAGGACTAAACTGTGGCAGAGGGATCCCATTCTCAAAGTAGGAAGGTGCTTAGGTTTTCTCACTATGCCCAAGACAATAAAAAGGCAATAATAGGTAAGATATTTGCTCCCACCTTTTAACCTGGTCAGGAGCTGAATACTCATTTTTGGCACTCCCCTAACAAAATACTTTTTTCAATATTTTGAAAGAAGACAGACACTATTGTCTGTCTAATAGGAATCGTGACTGCCTAATGTGAGTAGCCTACTTTTTAATTGGCTTGTAAAAATAACCCTGCCTTTCCAGACATCTAGCCATCAGATTTTCAGATGTTTTTCTTGTAACTAGAAATGGAATCATTAAAATAAACAGAAATAGCTGATATTGAACGGGGATTCTGTTGAAGGGTAATATTTTCCTGAAAAATGTATAAACTAATGTACACAAGAAAGAAATGCAATAGAGAGCTGTGTATGCGTAACCAGAGCCAGGGTGAGGCATCCAGCAGAATTCCCTATGCTCTGCAGAAACTGTCACAGAAAAGCCAAGGACTAGCCTGGCTTATCTATGTCCTTGCTTATCCACAGAAAACTGCACATACTTCAGCTTTAAATAACCTATTTACCTTTCTACTTTTCATGACATTGTACTGGAGGAGAAGAAACCTCTCACCATGTCCCACTAGCAGTATGAGCATAGCCTTGCTGTGAGTATGCACAAGTTCTCAAATAATTAAAACTTAACCAGTTAGATATTTTTTTCACATAAAGATCAATGCTTCAGTTTCACCTTGAAAATTACAAGCCCAGTGATGCAAAAGCATTCACCATAAGAAAATATTGGAAGTACATGACATCAGTATCATCTCTGCATCAGATGATAGGGAATAATTAGAGAAATACTATATAAGACAAGGAAAGGTACAGTCCTCTTTATTTCACCATATTCTCCCAGTTACTGACAATCAACAACGGACACTCTCCAGCTTTAGCTGGAGAGAGCATCTGATATATATTTTTAATAGCCAGCCAAGGCAATAATTATTCTTTAATTTCTCTAGTCCCATTTTTAACGTATGTGCAGTTTTGTGCTGCCCAAAAACCCTTGCCAACACATCCCACAATTTAACTGTTGTGCGGAGATATAACACTTTGTTTAAAGCATTGTGTCTGGTCATGGTGCTTACCAAGCTCATGCACCTTGACGACATAATGAAACCATTTCCTCATCATTTCCCCCACGTCATTCATTACATCACAGCTACCTCTATAAGATTCTCTTTCCTTCCAGTCTGAATTTAGTGTCTTTGCAGAAGGAAGCCTTCCCATGATTCTGATAATTTTTGTTGACTTTCTTTGTATCTTGGTGCCAACATCAGTAGTAAGATCCTTTTGTCACATTTTGTAGTCAAAACATTTCCAGATTCTGTAACTTAAAAATGTTGTCACCCTATTTTTCCATTTTCCAGGCCATTTATGACTATCTTAAACAATATTGTGTCCCAGCAGAGATAATCAGAAGACTTTCTAAGAAATTTCTCTATTTCTTCCCATGCTTTATCTCTTTTCTTCTATTCCAGGAAAAGCTGCCAACAGAAACTATGTCACTTAATATAGATGTAACTGCATTCTGCACAAATGTATGAATGGACTTGGCGTTTCCCCTATTTAGGGACCCAATACAATGGTCTAGTCTCCTGGCTCCTGCAGGTTATTTCATTTCCATTAGAACTGTAAATGATACTCGCTCTTCAGATCTCTGAGATGCTGCCCTGTAAAATCCTGTGTTATTAATTTAAGCAATGGGTACAAACTGTAAGAGTTGTGAAGCACTGGAACAGGTTGCCCAGAGAGGTGGTGGATGCCCTATCCCTGGAGACGTTCAAGGCCAGGTTGGATGAGGCCCTGAGCAACCTGATCTAGTTGGGGGTGTCTCTGCCTCTTGCAGGGGGGTTAGACTAGATGGCCTCTGGGAGTCCCTTCCAACTCTAGCTATTCTATGATTCTATGAAATGTCAGAACCTGTCCTGCTGTTCTTGTTTAAGAGGTATCACAAGGTCCCTGTCTTTCCAATACTCCTCCTCTACTGCTGAAATACTTGTTAAGTATTGGCAAGAGTGTAGAAAAGCGGGCAAGACTAAACAGGTTTTGCTGGTAGCCCGTATGGAGATTTCCTACTATAGAAAAGAAACTGGCATCAGTAAATCTTAGAATTTCTCAGAAATAAATGAGGAGATTCAATAGGAACTCTAAGCTAACAACATGATGGTCCACATGATGTTCCTAAATTGTCATTTCAGACGAGGACAATTTAGAGTGTATAGGGCAAGCCATCCATAGCTTTTTTTATGATCTCTTCTGCAAGCAGACTAGAAGACTCAGCAGCCTGTAGTGCCAGTAATATTGAGAAATAATTTCTAACATTATTCGCCTTCTCTTTCACTTAAGGATTCACAGATGATCCACGCACTTTTCTGAAGGGGAAAGATTAGTATGTTTGTGAGAAGAAAACATACCTTTGTTAATCTCAAGCAAAGCAGGAGCAATGTTGTCAGCTCAGGACGTGAATCTGCTCTATGGGCACAGAGAAGTCATATCTCTGAAACACGTTGCACATCTTGTGAGGTGTTCAGCAGCAGCAATGAATTGGATGTTAAGATAGCTTTGGACTATTCTGTCAGTCATAATTCTATTAAGATAATGGTGGCAACAGCCAAATGAAAGGGTGCAAGGATTGCTGAATTGCTGTGGTTGGAGTCAGCAAGGCGCCCTGAGGAGCATAACAAATGGGGCTGCTGTCCTTGCAGCTCAAAGCAGAGGAGCACAAGAGGACACCCTCCTCCCAGGATTCCTGAAAAAACACTGGTGGCATTTGTCTTGGTGAGCAGACCATTAAAATAACTCCAGTGTTCCTAGTGAATGAGCAAGTCTTGATTTCCTATTGACTGAGTGAAGAGGACTAGGCTGAAGGAGTCACAAACAAGTTTTATCCTAACACCAAATCCTGCACAAAGTTTATAGCTAATGGTGGCCCAACCCTGTTCTAAAACTTCATGTTTTAGAAGCTCTAAAACACAATCAGAACAACAACTATCCACAAATACATTGAAGTATCTGATCCCAAGAACCTTGGTTTCTTCTAGCATCACCATGAGGAGGGCTGTCATCAGCTAAACGCTTTTTCTAGCAAATCCTGTAAAGCTTAGTTTTCAAGAATTTTCAAAATCATTTGGAGGTCCAACATAAGCATCATAAACATATTTAATTTAGGTTTGGTAAGGCAGATAGAACATTTTTATTATGAAACACAGCTCTCTTCATTATACATGAACATAATGTATAATGTGTATAATGAAACACAGCTCTCTTCATTATATAGATGAATGCACACAGCACAAAATGCATGTGCCATCTAACTGGGAGGAAACAGTTTTTTGGAAAAGAGAAAATGCAGATCTAAATTATTTTAACATAGTGCATGGTAGGTCAGAGCACCATGTATGGAAGGACTAAATACATGTTTCCAGAGCGAGATATGGTTCACATTTTTTTTTGTGTGACCCTTATGTATTGAGACAGCTTCTAAAATACTGAAGTTTAGACACACTTAATAGCTATTTCTGCCCTAATGCTGCCTAGAGTATTACAAACACTAATTTATAATTAGATCCCTGAAAATACTTACTGTAATTTTTTAAGCAAATATATTATTTTGTTTAAATGTGACTCTGCTAGGTTTCCTGAGAGCATGGCCATTTAAAACACATATTTTATTACCTGCAATGTGTTACCATTTTTGTGTGGCAGTATGCTAGCATATAAACTATAAAGATACAATATAGGAGTCAAATTGTAAGGTAAGCTTTCTATTTATATAGTAAAAATATATCATTCATAGCAAAGAATACAAACATTACAAGATTTAACAACAAGAGAAGAACTTCCATGAGAGTATAATTTTCAATTTACACAGTAAAAAAGATATCTGAAAAGAAACCAAGGATCTTTATAAGTTGGTTATATGTCAGCCAATGTGAGGCTTTGCTACTTTATGAGAGTCTGAAATGAGATTTTCTGGAAATTGCCTTCACTATTCTTTCCAGCCTCAACTGAAAGAAATGAAAAAGAAATATGGAAAACTGGTTACACTTTCATTTTCTCTCATTTTTAATATCATGAGATACTGTAAGTCACACTGCAAAATGTCCTGTAAACACAAAGGTATTAGACTGAAGGAGTTTCTTTAAGATATGGGACACTTTAAGATTCTCTCACTACATTATTCAGCCACTTTACAGGGCTACAGCTAGGCCCTAATCCTGGTCTGGTTTAGAGCTTCATTTTATTCTTTTAATGCAAATTGTAGCACTGGTTTCTAAACTTCTACAGTAAGCAGCTCTGCAGCTAATACTGGGGTCTGTACGGCGTTCAACATCAACACAGCTATGCAAAAACTGGGAAGCATGTAGAGATCATTTAATTCATCAGCATCCCCTGTGCCCCACCCTCTAGAACTTTACTTTGTCTCATTTTAAATGGTCCCAGGGATGGGATTTAGTACTTTATCAGTTATTGCCCTGTGAAGGAACCAGACAGCTCTGATATGGATTATAGTCAGCAACACTTATAGGAGCCTCTGTTTCATTTCAGGGGATTAAAGCTCACTTCCAAAGACAGCTCAAGAGAGGTGAGAGAGTGCCCTTCAAAACATTTCTCATATTGGTAACTTGCATAGCAGAGCTGAGGAAGACTGTTTTTATTTGTCTTGGGATGGAACCATGGAGGCAGTCAGCAGATGGAAGAAAGCTCACAATAAATACCATGTACACATTATTTGGAAGCAATCCGCTCTTATTTGCAAATGAAAAAGAGAGAAAACACTCTTCAGATCCCCTAATCCAGATAAACAAATTCATACACAATATTTTTTTCTTGTATGTTGTCCTCCCTTTGTCCTTGTTTCACACACTGAATGTTCCTTACAATGTCAGAAGGAAGTTTCTTCATTTGTCCCAGGGCTCTCAGAACCAGAGGCTCTGACAAGGAATGGGAAGTAAAAATCTGCTTTTACCAGGTGGACTCTGAAATTACAGAGGAAAGGAAGACTCTTTTCTGCTGCTACCCTTTCCATTTTCATATGTACCAGCTTTTCAGCCTTCAAACACCATTTTTATTAGCAGCCCAAGCCCTTAGAGATCTGAATATCAGTTCTTCAACTACTGCGTATCAGATATCTCTCCCTTATGAAACCCACTTGCACCCCTCATTGTTATGACAACACTTGTCATTTAGATAGCTCTTTCATCTTCAAAGCACTTCACAAACATCAATTAACCCAAATCTAGATTAATTAATCAGACAATTAATTTGCTATATATCTAGCAGTTGCAATAATGGAGAACAAACTAGTGCCTTTTAAAGTCATCAGAATAAGTTTCCTTGACTCTTAACAAAATGGGATCAAGCTAATATCCTGAGACCGTTTCTCTCCCAAACCTTTACTGCAATCTGGTATTTTCTTCACTGACATCTTAGAATCACAGACTGGTTTGAGCAGGAAGGCACCTCAAAGTTCATCTAGTCCCAACCTACTGCCATGAGCCAGGCTGCCCAAATCCAGGTCCAACCTGGGCTTGAACACTGACAGGGATGGGACATCCACAGCTTCGCTGGGCAATCTTCAACTGCTTTATCATGAATCCAGACAAAGAAAGGACCGAGAGAAAAAGGAATAGAATCATAGAATCATAGAATCATAGAATCATAGAATCATAGAATCATAGAATTGTTAAGGTTGGAAAAGACCTTTAAGATCATCCAGTCCAACCATTAACCTACCGCCACCAAGTCTACCCTTAGACCATATCCTCAAGCACTGCATCTACCCGTCTTTTAAACACCTCAAGAGATGGGGACTCANCTCCTCGTAGGGCCTGTTCTCCAGACCCTTCACCATCCTCGTTGCCCTTCTCTGGACACACTCCAGAACCTCAACATCCTTCTTGAAGTGAGGGGCCCAAAACTGAACACAGTACTCGAGGTGAGGCCTCACCAGTGCAGAATACAGGGGGATAATCACCTCCCTGGTCCTGCTGGCCACACCATTCCTGATACAAGCCAGGATGCCATTGGCCCTCTTGGCCACCTGGGCACACTGCTGGCTCATGTTTAGGTGGCTGTCAACCAACACCCCCCCCCAATCTGTGAGCTAAGATCACACACACCAGGACTTAATCAGTTTTGCTTTAAGGATGACCTTAAGTCTTGCACCCCACCTGCACAGAGTTTATGAAGATTGATCAGATCAGTCCTTGACATGCTCAGGTAAATCAGGGTTCCAAACACACTGCTGCAATTAATGAATTCAGGAGGCACTCACATTATAAGCTGATAGCTAAATTACAGATTAACCCAGACTGACAGAACATGTTGAGCAGTTGCAGCAACTTCCCCACAATCACTGCAGACATTGTGAAGTAGGCCACTTGAATTTTTAATAATCACCGTAGTGCCTGCAACCACAGGCACACTTAGAGAATAAGGGGAATATGAGAGAGAGGGCAAGAGAAACATTTAAGAATTGTAGTATTCTAATGAATCATTTACTGGAAAAGTAGGTCCAATGGCATTTATGCAAGGAGGTCTCAGAAGCAGTGTATCATTTACTCCAATTTTATAATAATCCTCAAAATAATGTCTTATCCTTTCAGAAGACTGATTTAAAACTCCTCCTCTGTTAAGCAGTACACCCTTACACAAATATTTCTATTAAATTATTAAATGTACACCACATCCCAATATTTAAGCCTAATATTTTGTGTTTGTTTGGACCACCAATAATGAGCTTTTTATTATCTAAAATTATAAGATGCACAGTCTATTTTACCAGAACTTATGTGGAAATTCACAACATAGCAACATCCTTAAAAAGACTACTAAATAAATAAATAAATAAAATTCAGATTATAAAGAAAGATCTGCACCCTCCAGGAGTAAGGCAATTATTCGAAAGATTCCAGGAATAGGAATATGGGGCTTGACCTAACGAAAGAGAAATTACCTCCAGAAAAATTCTTTTTAAGGTCATTTTGATTCATGTTAAAGGCACATACAGGTTGAGTTCTCACTTCAAAGACTTTCCACAAGAAAGACTCCATATTCTCTTCAGCAGTATCAGGATAAGCAAGTCAGGAGTGATTGGCTCCACTGGCATTAATTTTGTGAGTAAATTGAAAGGGAAAATGTAGAACTGTGTAGTTAATCAGGTATGACTGAAATCACCCAATCAAATAAATAAACAGCAAGTCTAGCCTACGTTGTAATTGGTTTTTAGTGTCAGTCTCTTTCTACGTGGAATGAAATGCCCAAAGAAAACAGCAACAATAAACGAGTCTTGCTTTATGGAACAGTGTGAAAACCTTCAGTTCATGCTTTTCTAATCATCATTTGACACTGCTTGAATTGCCCTGTGCACCACATGCTTTTTAAATCCTGCACAAATTATTGCTGTTGACCATAAACCATATCTTTCCAAATTAGTGCTTCAAATACTCTATGTCAGCTAAACTGTGAAAGAATAAAAGTACTAATGGATTTGTCAGAATGTATTGCTTACTGCTTGTCTCTTAAGCTTTACTGGGCCTTCTTCACAGGTTCCACTCAGTTACTCTCACCACTGGCTTTCAGACATATTGAGGGCTTATTGAAGGATTACATTTTATAATATACCTGTATAAGCAGAGCTGTAGTAAAGTATTAAAGGTCACTGAAAGCTTATTGATTTAGAGAACACTGCAGCAATAACTCAGAGAATACCAAAATGACCACTGCTATTTGCTTTTCCCTAACTCAAAATGAAGCATCCAATAAACTTACAGACCTTTAAGAAGATTTTTTCCCTAATGATCCATCATTTTGCATGAAAGATTCAACACTTGGAAGAAATCAGAAGGAAACATGGCTACAGCTATTTGAGGAAGACTCAACCTTCCAACCCCCAAATGCCATAACAGACCCTGGGGAAGTGATTAAACAAGAAAATTATTTCCTACTTCTATTCAGCATAACATCAAATTCTTTCTTATAGGCTGTAGAGCTTCTTCTATTAATATTGTAAGCAAGGACCACATTATCTAACAATATCAGCAAGGTAGAAAAGGCACTGTGTATAATATTAATATAAGCAAAGCGTAGATCTTGCTAATAATAATTTGCCACAAAAATGTGGGAAATTCAAGGTTTGTGAAAATTTACTTTAGAAAGGCCATTGTACTGCTATTTATAAAGGTCTTAGTACTGTAATGAATTGGAAATCACATAACCTTTAAACTCCTGAATGTATCTCAGTAGCACTAGAGCATCATAGATGCACTGGCCTATAAGTATATGCAGATAGAGCCATCAGCAGAAAATCAAACATGTAATTGTGTGCTAAGACAGAACTACTCCAACAGCCTGGATGGACAGAGCTAAGGAAGTCAGGTGGACAGAAAAGAGAATGGCAAAGAATAGCAGAACCAGGTTTTGACCTCATTATAAGTGTACAGGAAGAGATGACCTTCTCATGCTTACCGAAAAGTAAGCAATCCTTTCTATACAGTAACATCTTGGGGCTTCAAACTGAAAAATGCCATTCATACAAAGAGGCCTTATTCTGATGAATACAGAAAAATATAGAATCACAAGGTTGGAAAAGACCTTTAAGATCATCATGTGCAACCGCACCTGTCCTCTCCTAAACTATATCCCTGAGCACCTCATCTACCCGTCTGTTAAATACATCCAGGGGTAGTGACTCAACCTCCTCCCTGGGCAGCCTGTTCCACATCCCCACAACTCTTTTCCCTACCATCTAATCTGAACCTGCCCTGGCACAGTTTGAGGCCATTTCCCCTTGTCCTATCATCTGTCACTTGGCAGAAGAGACCATCACCCACCTCTCTAGAACCTCCTTTCAGGTAACTCTAGGCAGTGATAAGATCTTCCCTCAGCCTCCTCTGCTCCAGACTAAACACCCCCAGCTCCCTCAGCCGCTCCTCATGAGGTTTGTTCTCCAGACCCTTCACAAGCCTGGTTGCTCTCGTCTGGACCCACCCCAGAACCTCAATGTCCTTCTTGTAGTGAGGACCCCATAACTGAATGCAGCACTCGAGGTGCGGCCTCACCAATGCCGAGTACAGGGGCACAATCACCTCCATGGACCTGCTGGCCATGCTGCTTCTGATACAAAATTATGTAATAGTCCTTGTAACCATAGCTGTGGGTCCCACTCATAACTACTTGTATAAGTGTCCTCAGGATCATCATCTGTAGGCTAGGTAGGGATGAAACAATAAAGAAACTGACAAGAATGATATAGTTGCAACATACAGGTTTCTGAAAGGTAGAAAAATATCTAATGGACATTCTTCTGTTGAAAATTTCCCCTGTGTGGGTGGAAGATGGAAAGGACTTTCTCTATAGACATGACACATGCTTCCTTCCCCCATCCTTGCAGCTTCTTTTATTACTTCATCTGCAGCAATGCTTTTCTTCCAAGTCTTTTTGCCTCTTTTCCATATGAACAGAATTCCTTTCAATGATGGTCTCTGAACATACTTCAGCAGAAGATATTCTTACTCCATTCCATGTGAATGGTTTGGTCTGTGCCTCTACAGCACTTCAGTCAGGTTTTCATTTCCCAAGCACTGCAATATCTAACACCTAAATAAAGAGATTAATTTTCATTGTAGATTGCCAGGACTCCTCCAGAAAAAGGGGAACATTACAACTATTAGAATGGATTGGTAGTAGATGATCCCTACCAGAAGATACTCACAAGCAAGCCTGTATTTCAGATAAACTTTGGATAAAGGCAACATACCTTACATGCTGTAAACCAACCTGAATGTCAAAGTTCCGTGATTTACAGGATGTCAGAATAGCAGATTAGGATAAAAACAGCTCTCAGAAGGATTACATCACTTATATTGGTCAGTAATTACTGTTGTGAACTGAATCTCTGTACATATTAGAACCCCAATGCACTACATTTGGATCAAAGAGGTGTTTTGTTCACATCAATGCATACACAAACTGTCTGTACTGTTAGCACTAAAAGAAGTTATGATTAGCACTGAAGTGTGACCAGACTTCTCAGATGGTTTCAATGTCTGGGAAGAAAAGCTCAGTAGGTTCATAAATCTAATATATCTTTTTCATAATAAAACCTAGAGCAGCAATAATTGCAATAAAGTTTTACAAGGCATCCTGAGAGCGATAAAAAATAACTGCTCTCTGCACCACAGCTAAATAAAGCAAAATTAGATTTTTTTAAAGACCATAAGGAATTCAAATTAACGGACTTTGTAAAGGATGCTCGCAAAAGACTTTTGAGGGATTATTGGTTGCTTTGATTTTTAGTGACCTTGCTTATCTTATCTTTCTAAACAGACATTTTAATAAAGTTTCAAATGCCCAGATAGTGTAAAGGCTGCTTTGAGTGCAAGACTTCACAAAAAGCAAACTTCTGTAAGTTAAACTGAGCTGTTTTAGTGCACTTTTACTGTATTAACTAGTGTATTTTTAGTGTATGAATCCCTAAACCTTGTAAGACAAATCAGACCACTAAGCTCAGTACCCATGTGACTTCAGTGGCAGAGATTAAAGGCCAAGACTTGGGACCTTGAAACACCCTATGGAGGCACACCAACGGTAGTGACAGCTGCAGCATCTCCACTGAAAGTCTCCCCCTATTTGCAGAATTTCCAAAAGCTGACTTTTGCCCCAAGGTGTTTCTGGTGCCCCCTAAAGCCTTAGCTTAGATTATACCCCCCAGAGTATGTAAAAAAGAAAAAGCAGGTACAGGTACCAAACTACCCAGCCTTCTGCAGTGACTGTTCACAGCGATCAGGCGAGAAGCTTCTGCTCAGCGAGGCAGCTGCAATACACTAAATCGCCCCACATTAAATATGGCACGGGGAATTCTTCCAACACTGAGCAGTAACATATTGCTGCATACTTTATGAAGTGAAACAAAGCATCTCAAGTCAAATGCTCCCAAACATGGTAGAGTAAAGACTGGAATGTGTAGTCAATCTAAATCAAAGGATAAACATTCATACAGCGCTAAACCTATCACAGACGCTTCACCTCTCTAATTCTTATAACTTCCACCCTTCTGTCCTTGCTGCCATCAAATTCCTAATTTATAGTCTGCATAGAAAGCAGACAGAACAGCCATCTGACAAGTACTACATGCTTCCTGTCAAACACAAGCGATTTCGGGGGCTGCTCTACCATAGCAGCCTTATCTTACAGCCTCCAAACAGTATAAAGGGCATGAATTTTAAAGAAGCTTCAAGCGTTTTTTCTTATTTTACAGACACAATTAATTTTAAAATATTTCTGCACACATGAATGATCTGGTGTAAATCTTACTACCTTTTGCTTTTCTGCAAATGTCTGAACTGAAGCCTCAGGCAAATACTCAGATATCTCAATCAGGGTCTGCACATAATGACATACACAAATAAAGACATGTATTTTAAAAAAAAGGAAGGAAGGAAGGAAGGAAGGAAGGAAGGAAGGAAGGAAGGAAGGAAGGAAGGAAGAAAGAAAGAAAGAAAGAAAGAAAGAAAGAAAGAAAGAAAGAAAGAAAGAAAGAAAGAAAGAAAGAAAGAAAGAAAGAAAGAAAGAAAGAAAGAAAGAAAGAAAGAAAGAAAGAGAAAGAAAGAAAGAGAAAGAATCCCGCAGAATCAAGACTACTTTGAAAACTGTCAACAGATTTCTAAGACACATCTTGACCTGGTTCTCTTCTTCACCAATTCCTTCAATGACTTTCCCCTCATCATCTCTACAGGCAGTCCTAAAGGACTGTTCTTCTTCCTCTTTGCTTCTCCTTCTTCACCCTATCTTTTAGCAGCAGCATCTGCAAATAAATTCAACTACTGTCTCTCTGCTCCAAGACCCCCTTTAATACCAGACCCTTTTCTAACCAAGCTGAAATCTCAGCCTTTCTCATACCTTCTCACCTCAATTTCAAAGAGACTAAATTACATTCTCCCTCCAGAACTACATCCCTCTACCCTTACGGACTTGCCACTTGCTCTGACATTCTAATCCTCATATTTTGCTTGCAAGGTTTTTTCATCTAAGCGATTTAAAGGCCACATTTACACAATGTGGTGAAGGCAGTGCTGTCCTAAATCTGCTTCTCATTCAAGCAGCAAAAGGATCCATCATTTGTTGTGAGTCTATATAGTGGCATTACTGTGGGATGATACCCATTTCAGTGTAACATACCTCAAGAACCAGATCCTATAAGGGCAGGCACAATTCCTCTAGGCGACCATGAGACATAACCTGGTCTAGATGATCTGGGACCCTGTGCCCAGTAAGAGGCAGGGTGAGCCACTGGTGAGACATAAAAAGAACTGCTTGCCCTCCCTCTCCAAGCCTTTCCAATGGCTCACTCCATTCAAAAGCAAAAGCATCATCTCCCAGCTCTACCTGAGCTGTGATGTGAGCTCACTGTCTAAACAATCTCCTCCTGTGCTTTTTTCAGAGCTTCTCTCATGTCATGAAGTAGCAGCCCAGGCATCAGAGGAGCAAAAGGAGGCCTTGGCCATGGCAGTGCTCCTTGTCCTTGACTGTCCTTTGCGACAGTCATGTTACTACCTCTGGAGTGTAGCTGGTCTTTTTTTTCCCTTTTCCTCTCCTGGAGATCTATATTACTTATGCTTACACAATACGGAGTAATTAATTTGCTTGTCTTCTGTGTTTCAGTCAACTAACTTACAGATATTTAATCTACCCAGGAGATTTATAAAATTGCAATATCCCAAGATAAAAAGTCATTATCCTGACACTTAACATTACTGTCATCCTATACATGCTACAATAAATAACTCCTCTATGTTTCTTCATTTACATTTGAAATCCTTTTTAGACAATACTGTTAATTTTGTTTGCAGTTCTAAATTGGGGCTGTTCTTTCTCTGCAATTCATTCTCTATTTTATCTGTTACAACTCCATTTCAATCCCACTGGACATGTCAAACACAACTTGTTTGACCACTGATCTGCTAAGGTGCAGATAGAAAGGTCTTTCACAACCACCTCCCTGTACCACCTGAAGTGCTGAGCTTCCTTCCAACATCTCAAATGCACCTGCCACAAACACATTGGTCTGACCTCTAAGTATCCTGTGTTCCAACTACTTTATCTTTTACTTTCCTTGTTACTTTCCTTGTTACTTTCCTAATTGTTTTCTCAAACTTCCTCCAAATTTTGTCACTTTTTTTTTTTTGCCGTTGGGCTCATTTGCCCAATAGTGCCACAAGGGACACAAACAATGTGTGAAGATAACTATTCATACCTATGTCTTCCTTTTGCTTTCCCAATAACATACAAATGTATACATACAAGCACTGTGTTGCGACAAACACAGATCCATAACATCAGTACTGACTTTGTTAAGTTATAAAACACAATATAGAACACATGACCAGTATAAATTCAAGTATTCTCCATAGTCCTTTTTACCTTTTCCAACCATTAGTGGCATGCATTAAAACATGTAAACACCAGGCATTTTAGTTTTTCTACCTCCACAACACATCCTCTGGTTTGTAATGAGTAAAAAATGACAATACCTTTTCAGGATTGTGCAGTTATGATGAAAGAGGAAGGGTTTGCAGGGACAAGGATTTTTTTTTTATTAGACAATTTTGGTATGGTAAAAAAAAAAGAAAAGAAAAAAGACATACTTTTAGGTCCATTGTGCTTTCATCAGGTCTAAGAGACTGAACAGATATTGGGGACAGTGCTCTTCATCAAACAATTTTTAATTTCGTATTAACCTTGTATCACATTAGAATATATGAACAATTGATATGCAGCCTTTATTTACCCCAAAGTAGCCACAAGATGACAACTTGTCCTACACAAAGCTTCAAGTTCCTAACCATCAGTCTTTCTGCTGACTTATTGCTGTCATTACTATGGCATACGCCTTTTTGTGGTCACCCCATTCTTCATATATAACACTAGATTTCATAATCCAGTTTCTTTTACAGAGGGTCTGCAAACATAAAAGTGAGCTAACAGTTGTTTAATTGTTCACAGGGCTGACTCTTCCCTTGAGTAGACTTCCACCAATTGAAGATGCTGGTTTCAAATTATCCAACTGATCGGTAAAAACAGACTCATCCATTTTTGAGGTTACTATAAGAAGTATAGAGCATAATCTACTGATTACAGTGGACTACCACTTCTCTCTCTCCCTAATTTGATAGTGGTAATCATAAAGCAGCTGTGTGATCATCTTTTCCATCAAAGAAAAGGGCAGTGTAGACTAGCAATCTTCAATTGAAAAAGTGAGACAAAGCTTTGTTTTCTATTAGTAAAACTATTCAAAACAGTGAGAATGACTTCTGACCTTTAGCCTGCGGTCCTGGTCTCCACTGCACAGAGAATTTACAGACACTTTAAAGGTCTTCCAGGCTGGATTTAAGTTATTCATCACAACCTGTGAGTGAAAAGAAAGGAAGGAAACCCTTAACATTTGCACATCACCAAAGAGAATGCTAACATGAGCCACAATTTTGAATACAATACATTCACCAGAAAGAGAAGAAAGTAGAGGTCAGCTGGAGGCTTGCAGAACAATATGCATGGCATATATGTCCTTGAGCAACCAGCAGCTTGCAATACTCTTCCTCTGGAAAGTCCCAGAAAGAAACACAGGTGGGAAAATTTGCTCAACCCTGGAGGTTTTCAAGGCTGGGCTGGATGGGGCCCTGGGAAACCTTTTCTAGATGCAGGCCTCGAGGTTGGTGGCCCTGCCTGTGGCAGGGGGGTTGGAACTCAATGATCCTTGAGGTCAACCTTCCAACTCAGACCAGTCTGTGATGCTGTGAAATGGACCCATCCATAGATCATGCTACAGAGATTGCCCCAGCCCTGCCATGCCTCAGCAGGGGCATAACTCCCAAGAGAAAGGTTGTGGAATACATCCCTGAGCTGGAAGCCGTGGAAGAGATGCAGGACTGTGCAATGGGGATGGCAGCATTGATTTACAGATGCATGGTCCATAACAGACTGGCTCATAGCCCCAAATACCTGCCACAACTCCACCATGTACACCTAAACGCTACTTTTTAAGACAGTGCCAGTCATTATGATGGAAGCAGCAATGACACTGGGTCATAAGAAACCAATATAAAGCACACATTACAAATCTCTTTAGCAACAGCAACCTGGGAGAAGGTGGAGGAGTTGCAATATCGTATTAATGGGGAAATACCATACTGTCTGTAGCATGGTTTTGGCTAAATATAACATGTCTAACTCCTGTCATCAAACAGAATATCTGCTGGTTTAATTTAACTTGGATCTTTGGCTTCAATACCATCTTCCTTTACTCACATCTGCATGTGTCAAGACCAGATATCCATTAGTCAATAATTACACAAGAGATAGAGGTGTTTTTAGATGCAGGTGTTTGTTATACGCTTTGTGACATGGGAAGCATGAACTATTCCACCTGAGAGCTCACCCGTGTCCTTGGAAAGTAAATCCAACCTTACTTCTTACCTCAGTCCTGTGAACAAGTTGCTGGGTTGCATCATCATTCATCCGGAATATCTCCAGAAAAGGATCAGATTTGCTGAAAAAATCCTAAAATAAAATAAAATATAGGACAGGTTACTCTTGAGACTTATTTCTTTGAGCTTTTCAGGCAGTGGTTCTTCCTTTCACTGCTAATGAAAAAGGAGAGGCAGCGTAATTTTAGTGAGACCACTTGGTGTCTCAGCAATATTTCATTCTTGTCCTTGTTCCAAAAGGATTTCCAAGGTACCAAGTAACACAAGAGACAGTTAGAGAAGCAAGTCCTCTTTAAGACCTGGGACATGATAAGATTTCCCATGTTAAGATGACAAACAGAGAAGGGGAATGCAGAAAGTTACTTGGTATCTCTAAGTACAAGCAAATCTAGGAGGCATTGAGGCTCACATGCTCACTGAACCGTGGAACACCTTCTCCTATTTTTTTTTGCATCCAGCTAACAACCCTGTGCATTCTTACATGAACCTAAATTACACTACGTTCCTGCAGTCTGGCCATGGTCTCTTTTATTGGAAAAAACATCTCATTTCTTCTGCACATGCTGGGGGGGTCAGAAGAGCAGCTGGATGTTAGCCCTCTGCTGCTGGAGAAGGAAAGCTGGCCAATTCAAATCCCTACCTGTATCATGCTGCAAGAACAAGATTCAGACAGACTCAGCCCATTTGCTGTTGTTTGAACTCCCTTCTTCAAAAGAGCCACATGATTAATTTCATGCATTTCAGTTTGTTTTTTTTTTCTATAGGCCATATCTGAAACTACAGATCTCTCCCTCATTTCGGTGAGGTGATGAATTCTGTTTGCTCTCCCAGTGTTTCCATAAAAGAAATAGTGTATAAATTACTATAATACACATAGTTTTATGATTTTCTCCTTCCCAAGTGCCCACTATACTTATTTTTTTCACTAGCTGAACAGCTTTGGATGAGATGCTAGCCAAAGTTTGGACACATCATTTTGGTCAACTTTGTCTTTAGAAAGTTTTTACAATTCCACAGCTGCAAAACAAGCAAAGAAATCAGGGCTTTGAAAACAGACACCTGAATTTAAATGTCTGGAGAAAGAAGTAAGTCCCTAAGGATCACAAAGCCTCAGGCAAGGCTCAAGCAACTGAAAGTCTTTTCTGTGCCCTAAAGAAGACACCTCTCAATGCTGCGTTCAGAGCGCTGGTCTGTGTATTATGTTTCTTTTCCTACTAGAGAAAATACAACAGCATGTTTAGAAACTGATGCAAAACACTTGCATGTGTGTTTGTTAAATCTTATCCCATGGAGCTCTAAACAAGAAAGCCATATGTTTGCCCATTTTCCAATGATGTGGTTACAGGATATGTAATGTAAAAATGTATATAAGCTGAGTGAAAGCTTAATGTTAATGGATTCTTCATTAAAAAAAACTTGATAAGAAAATTTATCTGGAAGAAAGTACCTCAAAATGATATATACAAAAACTGTACCCTGAAGTCCAGAAAAATTCAGAAAAGAAACAAGGATTTTGCGCCACACTTAAAATACAGTATCAGTCCCAGCTGAGTATCTTGAGAGATGAAACAGCAGATCAGCACAAGGGAAACAATTTTTTTATATCTGTTTTTAATTACCAGAGCAATACCAGCTAAAGGGAAAGATTTGATGCTGGATGATAGTCAATATCCCCCACTCCCCACGAATGCTAAACCCAAACCCAATTCCTTTCAGAATCAAGTTACAAAATAAAAAAAAAATAAAAATCCTTCAATATTGATGCTTCAAAGCAACTCAAAAACAATATACTAAAGAAATATTTTATTTCTTAGCTAATAATGTTTTCAAAGCTTTTTGGTTGTTATGCTAAATCTAGAAGCCTTACATTATCTCACAAGAACATCCTCTGAAAGAATAGCAGCAATAAAGGTTTAATGTTTTGATATTTTAATAATGCTTAAATGATTAATGTAATGCATTTGCTAGCAGTATAATCAACATCATTCTTTTGGTATGTGCAGCAGTTACACAGTAATAACACAAGTACATAGCTTAAACTTTAAAAATGTAGCTACCTCTCTTTCTGAGCACCTAGTTTGACACGTCTTTTAGTACGTTAATTTTCCAAGCATGATACTTTTTAAAATTCAGACTTGGGGGTCAAGTCAAAGGTCCTTCAGAAAAGGGCTGCAGTAGCCGAAAGACACTAATAATTTTGAAAGTTCTTCAGCAGCAAGACGGGACATTTAAGGAACTTAATTTCTGTAGTAGTTTAGTACCAGAGAAATATGTAAGGAAGCAATATTAGCTTGTATTTTTCAGACATTTGCTGGTGAAACTTTCCCAAGCAATGATAACTGCCTCCCTCAGAACAGGAAAACAGTTTGCCTGCCTCAGTGCTCGTAATTTATTATAGCTATCATAAAAACGTAGCTGCTTGTTATGGTAATTGTGACACAGCTATTAATGCAATAGAACCTTTCCAAAAGTTATTATTCCACTGTGAAGTGTTCTCAGTGGATCTGTTGAAACAAAGATGTGCCATTTGAGCTGACTGGGCTTCAATAAAACATGAAAATGCAGTTATACCTTCCAAACAAGCACTGCAATAAAAAAATATACCCTTTATCTCCACAAAGTCAGTTAACTAAAGAAACTTTAGAACCTGCGACTTTTCTATATTTTTCTGCTGAATGTTTCAGCCACCCCTCCAAAAAAAAATGAGTCTGCTTTACGTGTGTTATGGCCTCTCTAAAATTCTGTCAGCTTTATGTAAGGGAAGTAAAAAAATACAACAAACATATATAGCCTGGTAAATTATACCAACAAATATTGTTTAATCTCAAAAAAATATGTTTTTCGCATGTTTTTTCCTCTGTGGTGGAAAATCATCTGTTTACGCACCACAATCTGGATCCTCTTTCAAGGAGTTTTCCTTTAAAGGGTAGAGGAAGAAAATCCATTCAAGATACCACAGATGGTAACAGATAGAAGTTATTTTTGTTTTATCCAGAACCTCCCCCCGACCCTTCCTTCATTCCCAGACTGTGAGACATTGGGATTCCACTTGTCTTCTGCCACTCTACCACTGTCACTGCAGGAACCCCTAGGGTTACAAAGGTGAACCCCATGTAGCATGAATGATTGCTCCCACAGGGTTCCTCTGTCTTTCAGTAGACTCCAAAGCCAGTTCTAGCCCAATGTTATCTTTACTCAGGTCTTCACTTCTCTGAGAAGGGGGAGGCATGCAAAACTGTGTTTTGGATTTTACAAGATGAGCCCTCATGCTCTGCTCAGTGCTCTGATGGGTTTTTTTACCTTGGAGTACTCATGGTTTTTCATCAGTGCCTGTACTATGCAATTTAAGTAATTCCAAACTTTAATAGGAATAATTACTAATAGTGCCTTGCATCTGCTGATATTAAAATTCATTGTAAGTCATAGCAAAAGCCATAGCTTTTTCTTATAAACAGGGTAAACCAAGGGTCAGCCAGATTTAGAGTTACGGCTCTAGCTGGAGGAAACTGAAAGGCTTCTTTCGACTCTGAGAGGCTTTCAGTGATTTTCATCAGCTGAAGATAGGGGATTTGATCCAGATAACACATGATGAGTCATTGCCTGCATGGCACACTGCATCATCCAGGAATTTTTTAATAAATGAAGCCAACCTTGACGGACATGTTAAAATGATAAGAATAATAATGTTCTCGCAGTGTATCTGAATGATTCTCCCTAATTTATTGTTAATTAGACAACATTGAGCTGCCTCAGAAGAACATTCTGGAAACAACCTTTTAATTTATGCAAACAAGAGCCAAAAACAATCATAATATTAACACCAGGTTCCAGTTTACATTTGTGGAAAAGGGGTGACCGAGTGAAATCTTATTATGCTGTCGTACATATCCTTTCCCTTTTCTAAATGTGACAGCAGGTGGGATAGGAAGAAACTTGTATAGAAATTTGGAAATTAGACTTAAAGATGCTCTTCAGAGAGAGGCTGTTAAAGCTATATTTTGACACCTAAATAAATTACAAGATTCCCAAACCTTAATACTCCAGTAACTCTGAAGGAAAGGTAATTCATCTTTCAGATGAGAAACAAATCAAGGTCCTGATCATTTATGATTGCTAATGATCCTGAGAAAAGTAATGTTATTTACCTATATGTTCTAAGTAAATTCCAGTACCATTAATCTTTCTGGGTACTTCTTGCTTGTCCTGGCAGTTTCGCCTGAAAATATTATTCACAAGTTACAGCTTGATTTTGAAAATCTGATGTATGCATCCAAAAGTACTCCCAGTTATTTGATTTTAAACTACTTACATGCCAAAAGTTTACAAGCAGAGTTTCACAGCATCAGAATCATGCCTTTCTATAGTGTTACCGTATGGTTCTAAGTAGAAGCAGCTTTATATACAGGAAGAGACTATATAGTAATGGTCAATATTGTTGTCAAGTACAATTTCAACAAATATGTAAAGCACTATTATTTAAACAGGACCACAGTTTGATGAAATCTATTAATTATAAAGATACTCCCCAGATTTTCTCAAATATCGATGTTTCTTCTAGTCCACTGAAGTAACAGAAAGAAGGCTTTACAAGCAGTCATCTGGATTTCTTGAGCTGTGTGCTGCTTGAAGTGCTTATTTTATGTGTACTGCTAAACAACGACAGATCATTTTCAGAAAGAGATAATTCTTACAATGAGAAGTAGTGTTTCAGTCAGTGGAGAGTTTTCTTATTAAAGAGATAAAAGGTTTTAACAAATATGCAATAATCTTTTTCTCTCATTCAAGCAGCATTTTATGAACAAAAGGTATACTATGTCTGAGCTGTTACAAAGTTTTCCAGCTTTATTTTAAGCTTTTACTGTAACATCTTTGACTACTTATAGAAAACTCACTTCTCCAAGCACTTCTGTGGCATTTTGAATAATTAAATTGTCTTGGCTTTAGCATAATTAAATTGTCTTGGTATTAATTAGATTCCCTTGAGGTTTTGGTTTTTTAATTACTTCGCAACATAAGGAAAGCCTCATTGTGAACATTCATCTGAAATCTCTGATGTGTTTAATAATATAAGGCAAAAAATATCTGTCGGGGAAAATCTCATCAAACCATATTTGCAGGCATTCTTATATCTTTCAGCAAGGTTAATATCAAGCAGCTTACCTTGTCATCCAATTTCCGTGCACTGAATGAAAGTTCAACGTAGTCGTCATTGCCAGACAATTCCTCAGCAATCACCTAAATGGAAAGCTACGTTTGAGTTTTGCATGGTGTAATGACAGGGGAGAAAGATGCCATTTCCAGTGTGAAGAGTCTAGACCCCATTAGGAAACTGAAGTGTGGTACAAGTTAGTATGAGGGTTTTTTTTCAGTCAGGAAGGGCTAAGAGCGTTCAGTGAATCCCTTGCTTAGCTGATGGGTGGCACCTTGTTAAGCCTACAACCCTGAATCACTTTGCATCATACAAATATGCCTCATCAATCACCTGCCAATGGACAGACATCACCATCCCTCAGAGATCCCTTTCCTCTGACCAAGTACTTTTCCTCAGATAGGACAGTGCAGAATTCCACAGTCTCACAGTGTCCAAGGGGACATAAAAGCTATACAGGGTTTAATTATTTAAGTCTAAAGCTGAATTATTTTTATGCTGCTTCAGTGTAATTTGGCAAGCTAAATGGTAAAAGGAGTGAAGTGTCCTGTAATTAATTGCCATGAAAGTCATGTTTACGGTAGGACCGTTCTGCTGGTATAGTTTTTCTTACAACAGCTAGAACACTGGCAAAACCATTTACTGCAGACTGAGTCAGAAGAAAGTAACACCACAGTAAATATAGTGTGATTCTTTCAGATGGCATGAGCTATGCTGATAACGATTCCAGTCACTGTGCTGTGCAATGTTTAAGAAAAAAAAGCTAGAAAAATCAACCGAAAGAGCCTTCCTGAGTAATCCACTGAAGTGCTTCAGTGGAGAGAAGGTATTAACCAACCTTGGGATATTTCACTTGAAATGTTCTTTAAACAAACCACATTATATTCTATTTGACAGTTATAAAATGTTTCCCTAGTGGAAACACTCTCCTCACAGGTAAAATTTCCCAAAAGAACCTATTTTCTGGAGTTTCATGACCAGAGCCACACATGTGGCGGCCATGTCAGCTCCCTGGCCAAGCTCAGACCATCTCCACCACAGGGACTCCAGGTCCTCGGGGAGATGCTAGGACACCCCAACTATTCTTTAAACCAGTTGAGGGCTCCTGAGGTTAGAGCTGCAGCCAGAGCACTGCAGTGTGGGATGCTTTTATTGCACACAATCTCAGCTCCCAGTAAAGACCCAGACTATCTATGGCCTCACTAAACTTCACTATCACTGGGACTTTTTTAAGACCATCTTTTAAAACAAAAATAAAATTGACAGAAACTACTTTAGACTCTGCACTGGGCATAAATGGCAGGGTTTAGTAGCAGGGACTGCAGGGGTGACCTGTCTGTGAAGGCTCTGAACAGCCTCATGCTGGTCACAGCTGGCCTGGCAGCAGGCAGCACCTACCACTGCACCCCAAATCACCAACCCATCATAGCTGCATATGGCACCTCTGCTTGAACACATTTAAGAAATGGTGGCAGCTGCTCAAGGCAGGGGCAGAAGCAGTTGGAGGCTTGTGAGGCCACCCTGAAGGAAGTCCAGGAGGAGGCATGGGGAAGAGGATGTTGTTGGGGACACAGCTGGTATGTACTCTTGGAAAGAGGTGCTCCATGCCAGAGGAGATACCTCTTGAGGGCCTACACCTTCAGGTAAGCCTACACTGGAGCAGGAATGCCCCCAAAGTGACAGCAGCCCATGTGTAAGTCCACAGAAGAACCAAGAAAATGAGTAAGAAACAAAAAGCAACCCAAAGGAAGTCACTGTGCTCTGATCCTTCCCCACTGTGCCACTTGTCCCCTCAGCAAAGGGACTGAGCATAACAGACAGTGAAGGCAAAGGGAGTGGGGACCATGAAGGGGGCAGGAGAGGTATCTGAACTGAAGCTGAGCCCAGGACAGGAGGATTAAAGGTGACTTTCCTAAGAGTTTATTATATTTTCTTCTGAAAACCCAAATCAGAAATTAAAGTTTATATTAATCAGCAATGAATTAATTTAAGCAACATTCCCTGAATTGAGAGCATTGTGGCTGTGACAACTCACAGCAGTGAACTGTGGTATTTCCTCAGATAAAACATGCTGAGATAGAAACTTCCACAATCCCACAAAAATCTTATCATTCAGTACACTGAACAAGTTGGTATTTGTAACTTCCATACTTACAAGTATGTCCTCAGATACAGAAATAATGATAAATAATCCATAGTGACTTATTCTGTTGAGACAGTGACCTTTTCACACAGTATTTTTGGTCTGAGTTCAGTTTTCTCCCATTTGAATAAAGTCAGGTTTCATTGGCCAGAAGCCAAAGCAAGTAACTAAGGTCCATATTTCATGGTTAACATTCAGTGTTAGGCCAGCAGGGACTATTAACTCATTTTCTCTCATCTTCTGTTTATCACAGAGCATTAATTTTTGCCAGAACACTCTACTAACAAGCCTAACCATTTTAGTTGAATAAGAGCATTTGTGTGTTCAAAAGTCTAAACTCATTGGTGTCCCTCCTACAACAGGATGGGGGTCCAGAACACCATGGGGGTGGACAAGATTAAGATATGCATAAGATATATTACTATATGCATTTAATCAAATCCCTTCCCATCCAAGCACCAAAGAAGACATCTAAGATAATTCCCTGGGCTCTCAAAAAGCACTACTTCTCACTTTGCTATCTTTTCTGTGGCTGAAGGAAGAAAGAAAATTCCAAACAATCAATCCAAAAGTAAACCATCTGGCTAATTGCACATCAAGGAAAAAAAAATCCTTCTCAACTCCACGAGGCAACAGAAAGAATATTTTATTACAGTCTTTATCTTAATGCAGAGCTGCAAATGTCACAAGTGTGCTAGGTTCAGCGAAGAAAAGCATGATCTCTCAAACAAGCCAGCAAAGAGAAAGATGAAGAGAGGTAATACACTGATTTGAAGATTCCAAGACACAAAAGGCTATAACTATTCAGCCTGTAATTGCATTACAACACAGCTAAAATACTTAATCTCATCAAACCTCTGCATTTGGTGTTTCTGTGTGTATATTTATAGGGGATTTTTAGAAAATGGAAAAAGTCCAATGGCCAAGAAACATCAGACATATGTGCATCACAGAAGGTCAAAAAGAATTTCTGAAGAAGAGAGTATTGTGGCTTCAACTGAAAGTTGAAGCCACAATACTCTCTTGCTATCATCAAATTACTTTAAAAGTAGCAGTAGTAAATATTGTGGCTTTTGTACAAAGCACAGGTTATCTGTAGTCATCTCTTTACAACAAATGTTTGTCAGAAACAGTGACAGTAATCTGTTAAATAAACAATTTAAGTACATTTCTCAAACAAAGGTTGTTCTGGTGACTTAGCAGCATACTTTTAGGGAGTATTACTCACAGAAGATATTTCTAAATAACAGGAAGATAAGAGTGTATTTAAGACTGACTTACTGTTATTGATGACTTCCCTGCTGTGTTCCCGTGTTTGAGTAAAGACTTGGAGAGTTTCCTCTGAGAAACAATCTGCACAAAAATCAAAACAAAGAGAAAAAAATTAGAATCTATAGTAAATACAGTTTATTGTAATTTCATTTTTATGTTGCCTTTTTTGTTGTTTTTTTTTTTTTTTTTTCAAGGCAGTGTCTTAATCCACAACCAGAGTTAGCATAGCAAGACCACGACTGAGAAGCCTGCAGACAGGATGCCATGGAAGGACAGAGCAAGCAGATGGGGTCAAGCAGAATACAAAGAATACAATTCCCTGAATCAAACAGAATAGTGAAAACCGCATCTCATATTTTTCTCAACTACTGCTGTAATTGCAACAGTGGGACAGAAGTAAGTTTTGAATGGACTCGAAAAACAATAAAAACAAGATGCACACAGCAAATTTATCAGAGACATCTCCAAACTCTATTTATTTTTATAGGAAACTGAAGTCCATTTCAAAGAGAAAGCAGTTATTTTATATAAAAATATCAATATCTCTAAACTCAAATGGAAGCAAGCAATCTACCCGACAGTTTTAGTTCCAAAATTGTCTCCTTTGCTTACAGGTACCAGACCTGCCCTGGGATGCAACATTGCAAGTGAACTCGTTCATTGACTGATTTATAAATGCACTTCAAACAAACGTTAACAGCGTGACACTGACAAAAGGTTTTATTTCCTATATCAATAATAATTGATTTTGCAAAAAAATCTTGAAACATTTAAATCTAGACCAGTAAAAATATTAGAAAACGAAAAAAATAGTGCATAATTAGTAAGCTACAGTAATATCCCAGTACCTAAATTCCCTCCTCTCTGTAAATACTGTATCAATTTATTTATGTTCCAATTAAAAAGACAGGTGTACAAGTAACTCCAAACATAGCTTAGGAATCACAATGAACATTATTTTTACCGTGCTGTGATAATACTGCAGTGGGCTTGTACTGTGCAGATACTAAGCAAAAGATTCCTTCTACAGTATAAAAAAAATCTAACCTCTGCATTTTGCCTTTTATACTAGATACAGTCCTTTCCTACATCCAACATTACATGGACAGCTTCATCCAGAGGGCTAATCTATAACACTTCAAATGAAATGATCCATAAATAGACATCTTTGGCAAAATATTAGTTGTAAAAGAGAGGCAATCATCAAAGGAAAAAAATGGCTCCAGGCCCTTCATTAGAGTCCTGGGCATCATACACACCTCAGCAACAAACTACATCAGTAGCTAATAGCCAGAGCTGGACGAGTGTGAGTAATGCAAAGTCACAGACAGGCAAAAATGTAGCTGAGAGATAGGAGGAAAAAGGATGTAAATTTTAGCCTAGCATCACCATGCAGAACCATGTTTGCCCTTCCCATCAGTTTGCTGAACTGAATAAAAAAGCAAGAGTGGGACCTCAGATTATCCTCGGCATGTCCTGACAGGGGAATCAGCAGGACAGAAACAAGTTTTAAGCAGGGTTTAAATGCAGGGTAGGAGAGCCGTCAACAGAGCTGGATCACAGTGTCGTCACAGAGCTGGACAGGACACTGAGAATTACTTTGTCCAGTTTCTCAGTCCTAATGCAGGACCAGTTACACTTGGGTCAGCTCTACCTGACAGATGGAGAGTCTAATCAGTTCCTAAAGGGACAGAGGGAAACATCCTTCCAGAGCAATTTATTATGGTATTCATTATCCTTACTGTAAATATATTTTCCTAAGAGTTAACCCAATTCTCTTCAATTTAAGCCCATTATTTCTATTTAATGGACCATGAATAAGTAAGACAATATTTTTTCTTTCCTCTTTCAGGCAATCTTTATGGCTGAAGACTAATACCAACTCTCCACACTCTTTTTAGACTACAAAACCGTAGTTTATCCTAGCCTTTCTTTTTTTCTATGTTTTCTAGCCCTCAAACCATTCTCAGCTCTCTCTGATGAGCTCTTCTATGGACAGGCCTATATCCTACTTTTAAAATAATGCTCAGAGTTGGACATAATACTCCAGATCCTTCCCATGTAAGAACTTTTCATGTCTTGTAAGCTACGCTGCTGATACGCTCCAGAATTGCATTTGACATATTTTATGAACACTTTGATACTGTTGACCGATGTTAATTTTATGAACATTTCAGATTTTTAGCTGCATTTTTGCAGCTGGCTATTACTTCAGTAAATAATTTAACATTTGCCCTTTTTTACTGCCTTCTATAAACCAGCCTGCTGCCATCATCTCACTTTTCCAAATCAACTTTTGGATTTCACCACTAGTATTGACCAGTGGCAAAACCAGACAGGAATACAGTCAAGATGGTAAGTACTGCCAGGATTTAGATGTCTTTTTTTCTTCCCTAGAATCTTGGAAAGACTGTGACCCTTTGAGTCACCCATACCTCTGTTTTCTTGCCAGCTAATCAGGTTCAAGTAAAAATCATTGCACTCCTGTCACCTATGAGGTGCAATTTAGAAAACCTTGCGATTCTCAGATGAGAAGTAATACAGAAATACAACAGATTATTCTTAATATATTATTAAGCTATGGGTTCTGTACTAATCGTACAATGGATTATGGCAGCTGGACAGCAGGGCCTATTTATTCTATGACTTCTCCCCTTTCCCTGAGATGTGCTGGCAACTTTGTAAAATACATTAAGTTCTTCCAGTGAAAGCTGAGGGTATTCTGTACCAGAAATTTTTTCTAATATGTTACATATATATCACCAGTATGAGGTCAAGATAGGGCAGGAACCTGTCCTTCAGTTAGCCTCCTTTAGAAACAGCAGAACTTCATCCCCTGGAATACCCAAAGTCCATCAGCTCTCTTTGGAGCTTTGGAAAGCGTCACAGCTTTCAAGAGGCATCAGGCAGACAGAAACCTAAAGCTCAGGAGCACCCATGCAGGTGGCAGATAGATGGCTCACAGTTCCAAAGAAGATAATTTAGTCTGACGTTCCCATTAGTAGATCACATTAACAAGGCTTGCTCTCTAAGCCATTAGCATTGTTGTGACACAGTAAGCACTCTGCATATGTAAATATGTGTATTTGGGTGCAACCGTTTAACAGTTGTTAATTAAGTGTCCAGTAAAATGAATCTTCCATCTGGCAACAATGTGCCAACATAATTGCCTACAACTGTAATTAGTGATTTAGGATCAGCAGACTATCATTGCAATAACTGTCAAGGAATCTATTTTCCTTAGCAGGAAATTGTCCTTTTTGTTCATGGCTGTACAAAACACAGCTCTCATTGGCTAAAAGAACCACTCTTAAAGAAGCTGCCATCAATTATCTATTGTATTTATTGTTTATGTATCCGAGTAAATCATCTTCTGAACATCATCATAAATATAGTTTGCTGACCTGATTGCCAGACAGCAACTCCTAAACAATGATAACTCAAGGGCCTAGAAAGCATTTGTCTACGTTCAGAGTTGCAGAGATGGCTGAACTTGCAAAATGGTTTACAAGAAGGTAATTAAATATAACTCTTCCATTTGTTAGTCTTTGGTTGGACTCCTACTTCAAAACCTTGCTGTTTAAAACTTCAGCAACAGAGAAAAAGGTGTTTTTACCCAAAACTGCTGTGAAGAAGTGCAGAAAGTAAATGTTGCCCTCCCTTCTAAAACACAGATGATGGAATGTAGTTCAGCCCTAGTAAACCTCTTTACATTTCCAGAACATGTTTTTTCATTATTTTTTTTATAAGAAGTATGACCTGCTAGTGAATAAAAGGATGCAGAAACCTCAGAGATTTAAGAGGCAAGGCTAAGAGAGATTTAGAAGTGAAGTTTATTTGCAGCTACGACCACTACTGCCCAGTTGTGGTCTGAGACAGATGCATATCCAGTAGCATGTATCACACTGAATACGTTTGCACGAGGTGGGACACAAAAGCCACCGCTGTGTTCCAGAGAGGGAGGCTCTTCACATGAAGGGATTCCTCCTTATCAAGTATGCAATCATCTCAACAGAACATCTTGACTGGTTTTCTGGTCTGTGGTGTTAAGGGATATCAGCTCCATGGTCAGATAGGGGTGGGAAATGCCCTTAACAATTAGCTTAATTTGCCATATTACATAAAAACCCATACAGGTTAAGGACAGATCTGAGCGAATGCTCTGTATTGCTGTAATTAAATATGGAGTAACATGTTTGATCCTATTTCTAATGCACAATATATAAAAGGTTCTTTGGTTTTTTTGTGTTGTTGTTTTTGTTTTGTTTTGTTTTTTAATTATTTTTTTTTTATTTAAAGGAATGAACAGATGCAACACTTTGGATAAAAGCACTGAGGCACTGACACCAGCTGTGTACAGTGCACTGCTCAGCAGTCACTCAGAGACAAGTATTCTGATGAAGGTTTACTCTCTCTCCTATGTCTGAGTCGTGACTAATCAGCACTGTATAAGATGAGCTGTGAAATAAAGTGACCCATTTTACCTGTCTTGCATAAGAACCCTTTAAAATATATATTTTTAATGGTCCTTCCTTAACAAAATTGAGGGATAACTTTCAATAATACCATGAAACTCCCAATGCTTATAAATCAAACTTTGGAGAAATATTCAATATGACTTTCTAACCTAGAGGTTTACCATTGGCAGGAGCGAATATTTCCCATATATCATACTAAGGATTCCTGTTTATATTGGTAGCTGGGACTGATACAAGTTGAACTTTTAGCACTGACTCAACTTTGCCAAGTGTCACCCTGAGCCAGGGACCTAATGGTCACAGTTCACATTTCTTCTGGGATCAGAAAGATGTGAGAGTTTCATTCACTTGCTCCAATTAAATTGACTTGTATAATATCTCATATAATAAGAGCCTTCTTGAAATGAATAATGACCATAGCTCCTTTTCTATTTCTGTACTATGACATTTGGCTTTTGTTAGTGCTGTGACACATGGAACAACTGGTCTCTGATTTTTGACAGAACCAAAGACTGGGCAAACACTCTGCTTAGTGGTATGTAAGAGTGCACATAACTTTGCTTTATGGTTACAAAACTCAAAGATTAGGATCATTTTAAGAAACTCCTTCAAATTTTTCATTCAGACTGTCCTCTTCTGCCCATCAGAGAGGAACCCCAAATGTAGTTGTTTAGACAGCAGGTTAGGCACAAATTTCCCTCCACAGTACACAACCTGAACAAGTCTCTGCACCCCTTCCTTGTCAGCTGGAACAGACAGACAAATAGCTTTAGCTGAACAGCCATTTCCCTCTGTGTTAATTCGTCTCCCAGATGTATTATTCCTGTTGTATGGACTTGTACAGTTGCTTACCTTTCTTCTAGCAGACCCAATTCTTTCAGGACTGCAAAAAGCACCTAATCATATTTTATTAGCATTTTCCTCTTGATCCAAATACCTTTTAAACAGACTAAATCTTCACCACTAAATGCATTCAATTGCCCAGAGCACAACCTTTGATGCCACACATAACTCAACCTGAAGTCTAGAGAAGACATCTCCCACCAAACGGCAGTGGTACATGTAGAAACAGAAAACAGAGCATTTCTCTAACAGAGTGTTTCTCTCTAGCTTCTTCTAGAACCATGTCAGTATATCAAGGAAATTAAAGAAGCTATCAGACTCTTTCTAAAAGTGTCTCTTGAATCTTTCACTGACCCTGGCAAAAATTTATGAATTCTCCTCTACAGATCTAACTGCTCTTCCCTGGATGTTCGTCCCCGATCATCAACAAGGCTTATTAAGGCTTCTAACTCAGTGAGCATTACTTTGCCCCCCTCCCCTAGGCACTACTTGAATTTGTATCTTTCCAAGTTGCAGCTGAACTACCTCTCTAGCTGCAGAATGACCACTGTAAGCTCTCAGGCTGGTCCACGGTTTTGACATCACATTAGCTTGTTCATCAGCCTCCAGCTTAAGCTTCATTCCAGTTGCTTTTGGACTGTTAACCCACACACCTTTAGCTGTGATGCTACCTACTGATCCTCTACTGAACTATTCTGAGCCGGTCTCTCATCTTTGTGCTCACACTATGCATGTGCATCCCAGGTGGCTTATTCCCCTCAGCTGTCAGCATCTCTTTTTTTAAACATAGCACTATTTTGTTTACAACAGCATGTACACCTCCCTGTGGTGGGGTTTGTGAGGCCAGCAGGGAAGCACATTCTGCCCAAACTGGATTTCTCCATGATAAAATTATTTACAATTCACCAGAGCTATGCTTCCTCCTCTCTCCTTTAACTTCAGCCAGGGATAATTCTGTGCCCTGCAGTTGTCTTTTCCAAGAATTTTGCCTCAGTTCTTTATTAAGATTTAGTGTCTTAAGATGGTCTTAGTTAATAAACCAAACTGACAAGATTGAGTCTTTAATCTTACATCAGCCTTCCATATTTTAATGTAGGGGGTTTTTTTCAATTTAGAAAAGTGAACAAACATGTTCCTTCTCAAAGGGGATTCTTCAAACTCCTGTAACATAGTTGTCAGTTGTCCTTCTCCAGTTAATTGAACTAATAGCTACTAAAACATGAAGTGCTTCAAACCCACTTTATAAGATGTCCGTCTCTACCATACTGTCATCCTCCTTGCTTGCACCCCATTGCTTGGAGAGAGGTGATGAATGCTATTTAAGCCTTCTTGGGTTGCCCTTCATATTTCTGGTGAGGAACCACTGTGTTGGGTCTTTTAAGTCACTAGTTTGGTTTGGATTCAAAAAGTGAGACAAGTACTTGTGAAACTTCAGCTTCCAAGTTCAGACTGCTCAGCCCTGTACAGTAACCTGCTTTGCTGCAACCACGGTTGATTTGAATGAGTTTCATCAGAGCCTCCTGAAGCTGTAGATTTTTCAACTGTTTGCTGCAAAAGGTGCTAAAATGCACAGCTGGCCTAACCTAAAGCATAAACTTTTATTTAAGTTCTGTTCCTTTCTTGACAAGCAATTGCTATCTTGCCAAGTTAGGGTAGAGATTAAAATTACTTGCCTGTGCTTCCAAAATCATTCTCATCCTTGGTATACAGCAAGAGGTGGATTCTGTGATATGTAAAACTCAGGACATAACCATATCAAAAGTATTTGCTAGTTATTGTACATTCTCTCTTATGTTCTCCCCTTCTTGCATAAAGATAAGTATAACCCTTAAAGCACCTTTTTCACAACTGCAAAGTCTCCCAAATGAAGGATTGTGACACTTTCATCTAAGTAGAATGACACAGCCAGCGTGGCCAGACAAATAATTAGAGATTTAACATTTGTAAAATGAATCTTGAAGCTTGTCAATTAAAATATTAGTGTGCTTTTCCTGTAATCCTTTTTAAGTCAAATCCTGTAAGCTTCTAAACAACCACACATAAAATGACAGACTTCACTAACATTTCACCTGTTTGGGCAAAGGACCAATGTAAGGAAAGGCAGAAAAACTGAGGTAGCTCTGGTTCAAGGTGGAAAAGCTGTCTCTCCTTCTTCAAGCATTCATCTTTATTCTGTGTTTTGACAAAGCAAGGTTTATACAACTGTTATGTGCTTGTCTGTCTTGCTATCTCTCCCTCAGCCATTTCTGAATCCACCAAATGATGACAACGGATGGTGGCAGATTCTAAAAAACGCGCAAAGCATGCTACATTTCAACATCAAAAGAGACCTGACAGCAGGTAGATGCAAGTGACATTACTCCACTCTAATGGGGAAAAATTAAAAAAAAAAAAAAAGGCTGAGTTCACCTCTTCACAGATACCAAGTAAAGCACATAGGTGCAAAAGAATGAGTTCAGATGTATATGTCTATAATGAAGGAAATTTCATTCTCTCTAACTGCTCACAGAACTCTTTTTTTTTTTTTGGAGCCAGTTCTATTGCTATAATAATCCTTCTGATACTTTCTGTACCATACTCCCTACTCTTCAGGATTTCTTTTGTTCCCTATAGCATTGATCAGCTTATAGTCTATTTACAGCTGAATTACCTCTCTCCCTGCCTTTGTTAAAGATCCGTACCTGAAAAAAGTCAATCAAAACAGAACACAGAGGAAAAAGGGTATCCCTATCAGAAGAGGCAATAACATTATTACAGGAAATAGCTTATCAATATCATAAAAGGACTTTGAATTTAATTAGTAAGCAGTGCTGCAGCCCTTTTATAATTAGTCACAATAATAACTCATTATAATAGCAAACTAAATGTTAAACTACTTTTCTAAAGACTGCTAACAGTAATTCATACAAAAAGATAAAGTATGTAAAAACAAAGCAGTACAAACTGTACAAGTAATTCCATTAACTGGCAATATTCATCTAGAGCTGAAAACCTTACAGCTTCACAGATCATACTGCAGTGGCAAACCAAGAGCTTAGCAGGGGTAAATAAGGTGTTCAAATGGTTAACTAAAGTTAGGGAAGAGTGCTGTCTTGATGATTTGCTTGGGCTCTGAGTCAGCCCTGGTAGAAAATGACATTCATATCTAATAAAGTACATTATTCATCCCACTAATGAATCGAGCAACTTCATTTGGAGGAGATCAAAGGCCAAGTATTTAAGGTATTTAGATACCTAAGGAGGCATACAGACATCTAATGAGATTTAAGAATTCAAATACCTTGAAAAAAATGAGCCTCTGTCTTCTGTACCACAGAAGCAATCAACAGTCTATTAAATAAATACTCTCACACAGACTATTTCAATTTAATCAATTCAGGTGCAACTGGCACTTTTAGCCTTTCTCCAATTCAAGAGCAAGGTGAATCGCAATGGTTGAAACTGAACTAATAATCAGTCAGCATTTTCAAGTGCATAATCTGCTAATGGCATGTATTATTAAAAACACACAAGAAACAATAATACTTGTTACCGAGAAGGAAGATTTTCAATATGATTTGTACACAAATGCATATATGGGAAATATTAAATCTCTAAATAATACTTGAAAAGGTTCTTGGCAGGAAAAAATGTATGCCTCTGCAGTTTTCATTGCCTGCACTACTAGTTGAGCAAGTAAGGGTGTTGTGAATTTGCAACAATATTTTAACACTACTGCAAATTAAAAAGGGAAAAAAAACCCCACCAACACAAGGAATGGTGAATTTGAAAATGGCAAAGCCCAGCCGTGATAAGTACCGGAAGAAAACCCACAAAGGCTATTATTACCGCACTGCAGAGCTGGGATCGCTCACAGCATTTAACAAACAGCAGCTTTACTGGTTCGTATAATGTAGTGATGTTGCAGGCACAGCTGAGCAGTAATCAAGGCAATGTAGTTTGTTGAGTTCTCATCAGACAATGATTATTCACTGAAATAATTTTTGTGAGTTCTTAAAGATCTGGCTGAGACTTCTGGGTGACATTTCAGAGGAAAACAGTGTTTGAAGCCACCCTCCTGATACTTAATTCCTCTATGGTCAAGAAGTTAACTTTCACTAGTAGAAAGTTTGAGCCCTTACTGTAGTAAATGATGCAATTTCAATGTTTCATAAAGTTAATGGAATATAAACCAGAACAATTCCAGTAAGAGAGCTTTACGGAGGTTCAGAACACATGAATGCAATCATGCATAAACACAAAAGGGATTGAATTTGGGCTTTTGCCACCCCAACTGAATACCATGGAAATTAGGTTATCACATTTCTGAGAGTGTTTGACCATCAAAGATTATTTTTTTTCAATTGTGTTTGATGGGCATAACCTGCCCACACCACTAAATTAAAAAATAGTAAATCAGACTCCTGCCCCTTGAAAACAACAATGCCAGATTTTGAGAGCAATCAAAAGGCAACAGAAATACAACAGCTTCAGTGATTAAATCGGGATCGAGTCGGAATTAGTCTGGGTGAATGCTTGAACCCTGTTCCTTTGGGAGGGGGAAGTAAAAAGTTACACTTAGCTACAGACAACATGTGTAAATCCACAACCAGGGATGAACTGATTCTCAGCACCTAAAGCACCTGTCTCAAAGCAAGGGGCCACCTTTATACAGTGCTGCCCCAAAAAGGCAGGTAAAATATTACTGCTTATCATTTTTGCTGCTTGTGATTTCACTGTTTATGACTCTAAAGTTACACAGGTGCCTCGGCAAAGAAGAGCAACTGATTAGACTGAATCAAAGAGCTAGGTGATGAGTGGGCTGATGCAGAGCCTTGAGAATAATCTCAAGCCATTTCTGCTGTAGGGGAAAGCACAGTGCAAAACCACTGTTCTGCCCCAATATTCCCCCTCCAAAGGATGAGAGCCGTCATCTTCCACAGCAGCTCCAGAAAGCTGCTATTATTTTACTTACAAAGCAGGACCATCTATGTCTGAGTCATACCTGCTTTGTCTAATTTGATCTGCCAATTCAGGTGTTCTTTTGCCACTTGAAGGTAGCCTTGAAGTATCTGTAAATGTTTCCCCAAGAGGCGGGAGTGAAGGATCATTTTAGGTATGCTTTTCTCTCCTTCTGCCAGAGGCAGACAAACACAAACTCCAGAGCTGGAAAGCCTGCTGTGGGGGTAGCAAAGGAGTGGGACAAAGCCCAGAGAGGCTGAGAGATCTCCATCATTGGAGCCATTCAAAACAAGACTGGACAAGCTACTGAGCAACCTGCTCTAAGGCATTTTGAGCAGCAGATTGAATTAGAGACTTCAGAGGTCCCTTATGACTTAAATTACTTTATGATTTGAACACATTCCTAAATATCTGTGCTGCCTCCTTGTGTGGCATTGCAAGTAAACTGCACTAAGCTTTCTCTCCAATTACAGCTTTCCATTAAGCTCAACTGAAACACACTATTTCGTCATCATTTCATCTCCGCTTTCAGACTCAGACAGCTCTCAATCATATCATCCCCAAACATTTCATCTGAGATGAAACTATCCAGACTTAGTCTTGATGTCAATAATGAGCAGATTTTGTCAGAACTAGCAGGTTGCGTGTTCAAATTCAGATAAGAAATGTCTCCCAGATAGGAATTCTGTATGCAGACACCTAAAATTAGGGTAAAAACTAGAAACATTAACTCAGAAAGTGTTCCTCTGCTCTTTCCATAGATCTATTCCTAAGCTTAAACCAAAGCCAAAGATAAAACCCCAATAACTTCTTTCACAAACATGTCTGGATAAGGGATGTTTCACGTTCTTTTGCCTTTCAGAGGACAAAAACCAAAGTGTCCCATACTTTCTTTAAAATGCTTCAAATTAAAAATAATTTTTGAGAGGCTACAACCACATCACAGTATAGTATCCTTGTTTAAGCAGTTACTGTATGGCTGCTCAAATTAACTGTTTACAATGTTATTATTAGATATTAGTTCTGTGATATTGCTTATAAATTAAATGTAAAATTTAAAAAAAAGACCTATTTTAAAAATGCATAATTTTTAATTATGCACCTTAACCTACTACTTAACAGTGTGACATCATTTAAGTAATACACCATGGACAGCTTAATTGGTTGGAATGTGGTACATTCTCCCAGTGTAATGTCCCTTAAGAATCTACATTTTATAAATGAACATAACTGCAGACTGCATTTTATTATTATGCTACTAAATTTGTTTGAACTTTCAACTTCAGTACCTTCTCTGGTATTTTAGGGTTTTCTTGATCTGACTAGTATACAGAACAGATTCATCAACATTTTGCAATTCAGTGTGTTACTGGGACACTGAAGAAGCTGGCTAGCTGGAATGTAAAAAGAGCCTTTCTAGCACTGACTTCTAGTACTTAAAAACAGAAAAAAAAAAACTCCACTCAACCCCATCCCATGCCTGCCAAACCCTGTACTAACCCTTGTCCTCCTCCTCAAACCCTTCAAAAAGATAATCTGCTATTATTTCATTTGAAAGGGCAACTCTTGAACATGACAGGCAAAACAAACCACTTTAAGGAAATGTCTCTATGTAGCACATTGACTTTTTCTTAATTACATTCAGCAAGTATCTATCCACAAATATGTGTTCTACTGTGCTTAAATACTGTGGCACATGAAATGCTCGTTGACGCATATACCCTTTGAATTCAGGTATCACTGATCGCACACCAGGATGCTGCACACTGCAGTACTTACCAGCAGAGGCACAGAACTGGTTTCTCCTGGCAAGAGCAATACAAATAAGTCTTGCTGAAAATCCTGTGGGATGTCACAAGATCTAACAGCCCAAAGGCACTACTCGTCACTCGCTTGGACACAGACTTATCACAGCATTTAGGAGTCTATTAGTAATGACACCTTCCCAGGGAATATATTTCTCCATCGTTCTCATCCAGGAGCCCAAATTTCAATTAGTTTCTATCTATTGGATAGGCTGCACATTAAGATGTAGATCACGAGAAAGAGAAACTCACTTCTCACTGTCAGCTTACTGCATGATCACACTGCTTCTCCCAGTATTTATTATTCCTATTAATTTTGGGTTAGTTTGGAGTATTACCGGATTCAGGCAAAAAAATACAGGTTTACTACACATCTACATTAGGATCCACAAAAAGGTACAAGTAGGGGTGAATCTCTTCTAGAGCAATTATTACATAGAAGAGAGCGACAGATGTTGGCACATTTATAGACGGCGGGGAGGGAATCAGTCTTTCAGGATATGCCTAAAAATCTGGAGCTTGCCTGGATGTCTCAGATAAAACCTACTTACAGTGGAAAAGTGAATTGATAGGCAGACACAGACTTTTAACACAAAATCATGTTTTATCCAGGCATTAAAATGATGTCAAGCAACAAATTAATGTTAGAATTATCTCAAGAAAAGCTATGACTCTATTATAGTCATTTAAAAATGCAGTAATTACACTAAACATCTAAGAATGAGCGTAAGCTGCAATGCACAGCCCATGCTGCAGGGTTTTCAGCACTGGACTCCTGATAATGGCTTTGCTTGGGTGACATTTTGGCATCTTAATTCTGCTGAGGAATTATGTAAAGTTAAAAAAACTTTAGGAAAATAACTTCTAGAAAAGGGGCGGAAGGGAACCCACAAAAAGAGTCTCAAGGCTACATTACTGTGAACAGTTTTCACACTGTTACTACTTTTTCTTGGTTACCATTAAAATTAGACTGCAGCCAACCCAGCTGTGTGCTATTTATAGAGATTAAATCATTATAAAGACATTTATGCTACAGGCAGCAGCAATGACATTTCCCTCCCCACCATCTCCCCCGCTTCATTTTCAAGCCAATTAAGCGAGAAGAAAATTGTAATAACTTCTTTCTTTGTTTCTCGCTCTCCTTGGTATTATAGAATAGCTTATTTTCATTGATGAAGCCCACAAACAAGCTGTCAGAAAGAACAGACTTCATTGTGTGCTGTAAATACACTAAATACTAATACCTTCATGTTGAGTTTTCAAGTTAGCAAATACATATATTTCATGCTAATTCTCTCACTGAGAGGACTTTTCACTCCTTCAGCATGTTTGGCCTGATGGCTTTGTGAAGAAAAACAAAAGGATTTATGTGCAGCGGGGCTGAGGGAGCAAACCCAAAAGGTACTAAAGAAAATAGGAAACAAAAGCTTTGCAGCTTCCATCCCAAGATACTGTGTTCAGGCTACAAACTTAGGTGGAAGCAGGGCAATGCATAACCTAAGTAAAAGCCCTGCTTGCTCTGGTCACACAAGCTACCCCAGACGATAGAACAGAGAACAAATTTACACTCAGCTCAGTGAAACTGAGACCATCCTTGGCATTGCCATTATGGACAGAGCCAAGATCTGTTACGAGACCCTGTATAAATGAAAAGTCTGCCAGTCAGAAATAGAAACCATGATACCTGTAGTGTATACACCATAGCGTGCTACCAGCCAGTGGTATAGGGATTTGTTGCGGACCCAAATCTGATGACCTCTCAATATTGTGGGTAGGACTCACCCTTAAATTTAATCATCTATAAAGTTAGGTATCTACTCAAACCAGCAGCCTAGACTCTCCTGATAACTGATGGGGACAGATAGGTATCTCCTGAAGGCAATTTATCCAAATCTGTGATGGGTGTCTCAGGTGGAATGAGTCAACTACTGGAACTGTCTTTTACTCTCCATTGAACTAAGGATGGAAATCGGAAGAGTAACTTACTCTACACAACTATTTTTTGGATGACTGAGAGTCAGGGAAACGAATCCAACCCTATCTCTCTATTTGTCACATCACCAGGCACTACCTTGTGTGAATAAGGTATATTTTTAAGCATTCTTGGAATGTGTAAGACTTGCTTAAGATTTGGAACTTGCTTTAAATCCCATATAATGTTTGGAACAGTATTTTTTTCCCAAATCAATCTACTTTTCGTAACTGGCATAATGACCCTGGGCTCTTACTGTACAAGGTCAATCACTGATGTTCAGTTTCCTACAACACTGGCTCACTTCAAGTTATACCATAGCAGTAAATCAAACCAACAGATGTTCTCAATTATCCCGTTCAAAGCACCAATTAAGAATTTTGTCAGGAAAGACAAATCTCACCCATCAGTAATTTAAAAAAATTATATATTTCATATACAGACTAATGATGAGTGACAAGGGGGAAAAAGGGCAGCAATACTTACCTGTCCAAGAGTGCACTCCATGCCACCAAGAAAATCTGCTTCCTTCAGCCCATTGTGATTGCTGCTAATGTCATGGACTTCAAATCGCAACCTCTGCACCTCTTCAAAATAGAAGTCCACCGTGAACAGCTTAGAGAAGACCGGATTTATACAGGTTCGAATCACTTCTGTCCTGTCAACCTGCCAAACGGAAAAGAGGTCATATGAGTGGTTTCTCTTTCCACTGGTGACAGACAACAATGAGATCCTCAAATAGAGTTTGGTCATTTATCAGAACTGACAGCTGTGACTCTGGCCACAGAAACTAATATCTGTATGGGTAGCAGCAGCTGCTGTTTCTGGGCAGGGCTGGACATGCACGTAAGGTAAGGCCAGTTTCCCTTGCCTCTCCCTTCTGGCAAGGTTTTGGCAGATATTGGTAGGGGCATGGGCCACAATCCGCAGCTTCCATCCTCTGCAGGATGAGCAATGCTGGCCCCATTGGGTTTACCAGATCCATCAGGTGGCAGAGTCAGGAGCTCTGCATGGGCAAAACAACTGGGTTTTGTGCTGGACTAATAACTGGGAAATTAGCTATAGAATAACTATAGAATTTACATCTCCAACAGTACCTATCCATCACTACAAAACAGCAGCAAAGTGATTTTATCAAACTAAATGGAAAAGCAAGCAAAACCCCCAGTAATTACTCATTTTGGACATCTTGTGTGATTAAGGAGTGGAGACATGGATCCACAGAAAACATATTTTCTTAAAAATATATAAATTTTTCCACCTCACTACATTGCAGTACGAGAATCTGATGGAGCCTTATGACTGCTAAAGAAACGCCATCAAATCCAAATTGCTATTTCTTCAACAAAGTGCTCTTAGACTACTTTTTAGACCTCCTGAAATGAAGTACTTGAGTTTCCTATTTTTGAAGTAGGCCTTCCTTGGCTACTTTTCACTATGATGCATTATTGGTGACACCATAAGCAATGAAGCTATTTCCTTTTTTCCATTCTCTTTGCTCTGGTACAGAAAAAAAAAAAAAAAAGAAAAAAGCCTAATAATTCTGTAAGATTAAAGGAACTGATCCTAAAATGAAGTAGGACTTGGACATGTCAGTCACTAGACAGGAGGTGGCTCGTGTGCCATGGAACAGAAAAATCAAATTGCTTCGAGGAAGAGTGATGAGATCTTTTGTCTGGTTCCTGATCGGGAACATCTGTTGTGCAAAGAAATGACAGCCACTTGCTTCACTTTTCAGAGTTTATAACGCATTAGCCTTGCTAGTAGTTATCGGCAAGGACACAGAGAGTCAAGTAAATCAAAATCAGGGAGGGGGCAAAAATGAGCAGACCCTGGTAGCAGAGATTTATTTTTTGTGCTCATCAAAGGTGTCAGATTGACAGCTCTAACAGCTGAAATCCTTCAGTTAATCATCAAACAGATGCTACCAGTCATCAAACAGATGCAAACCAGTGCTACAACTGCTGTCTCCTAACACAGCTGTGTCAATATGCTCCAACTGTGCCAAGATGAGACCATCACAAAAAGGAAAGCAACCTTACTTACAAATTAAATTCTTAATCTCTTTGCTTAGACTCACTAAAAATGATGGTTCTGGTAACAGTGATGCCAAGCAGAATAAGAATAACATAAATGTGAAGAGATGCCAGTTACCTTCATTTAGATGCTTAGTCTATCTCAGAAATTTTTTAATCTCTGCTTGCAATCAATGTGACTTGAAATCACCATTACTGCTACAAAATTATATACTCCCTATGTCAGATGACCAGTCAGGATGCCCCTGTGATCTCTTCTAAGTGGAAAGTGATTCAATCTACTTGCAGAAGAGCTGTCATCTCATGAAAATGCATCAGAAGATCCAACAATCAAAATCCTTAAACGATCCATTTTAAATCTTTCTTCATAGCCACAGCAATATCCTAAACTCATTCCTTGTAAGTGTATAAAGTTTTAGTTGAATGGTATCATTTTAATTACTTCATTGGTATGGCAGATCTCCTAAGGCAGTAACCTGAGTTTCGCTGTTTTTCTTTTTTCTTCTCATCTCTTCTTTGCTGCTGGAATGTGGGGAAATGGATCTCCACTGTGAAATGCAGGGAGATTTACTCATGCTCACCACAGATTAAATACATGACGGTTTAAGGGAGTGAGGTGCCTGAAAATGGAGGCACAGCTCTGCACACAGGGACATACTGGTGGACCTGGAAGTGTTAGGTTGGACCTGATGATCTTAAAGATCCTTTTCCAACCAAAATGATTCTATAATTAAGAATTTTAGTCTCATGTTGCGATAAGACACTGTTTGCTTTTTACCAGCCTGTGATTGACTGACATGCTTCCCTTAACATAGTACTAAAATATAGACATTTCACTGAATTACCCCAGTCTTCCCACATTATTGAGATGACATATCAAGACAGCATGTCAGAGCATGGGATTACATGAGAAAAATCTATTTTGAAAGAGGCAATGCCAACAGCTCCACAAGCGATATGAAATTCTTCATGACCCTCAGCAGTCAGCAGAGTACAAGAGCATTATTCCTACTAGTCCACTTTGTTTCAAGTCTTCTTTGCCTGCATATTCCACAGTTACGGTACTCTTCGGCTAGGAAGTCTGGCAGGGTCTTCAATGTGGGAAACCCGGCTCGATTCTTTCTCTTACATTACTGTGCAGCAGGGCTAAGCACTGGTAACCAGCTGGTGTGACTCATGACATAGAAGCAGTGGTGAACAGAACAGTCCACTAAATTCACTTACTCTCAGGAACACTCTAGGTTAGAAGGTGCTATATAAACACGAGGTATAATCTCTATTTGAGTGAGACTGTTCTTTCTTGAATATCCCTGCTCTCATATTCAAATTCAAAGTCTTAGTGTTGTCTTAGGAATGCTGGATGAGGGGGAATCTTTAATGAAAACTGCTGAGAATATTATTGCTGGGTGCAGTTTCATGCTGATAATTGTCAGGGAGGTCATGATCTATAGTGCTGCAGTACTGACTACAAACAACTCATCTCAATACATCCCAAAAGTCTGACTATAACAACTTATCCCAATACCTCCAGGATATGTTTACTTTCAAGCAAAATCTGGTGACATATTCCATGATAACCCAAAATGCAGGTCTATAGCAGTCTGATAAAACATCGACCTCATTCCATATATGCCTTTAATCCTGTTATCACACAAAATCAGGAACAGCACTTCCACTTGGATGGGTGATGAAGGCTCAGATGCTTAACTGAGCCTTACTCACTGAACATTCAGAAAGTTACTTCTCCACTTGAATGCTCTCCAAAACACAACTGAGAACACCAATAACCATACTAAATCTCCATTACTTTTCCAGAAAAGAGCTTTTAAGCCCAACAGTAGCATGTTATAAGCAAGCAGAACTTATACTTTTGGTCCTGTTACAGAAAACACCAAACTCTTAGGCAATCTAACCCTGAAGGGAGGTAGATTTCTCAATAGGACATGGGCAGAGGTCATGCCCATAGCTTTAGGATTTGCTGATGCCTGATATTTGAGCCATCTGATATATGTGGACTTTGCTGGAACAGGGAATTTCTCCAATTTATTAAAGCAGAATAAATTTTCAAAAGAAACAATTGACAGCTATGTGTACCTTTGGGCTGTGTCAACAGTTAAAATTGACCTTAAAAAGAGCAGTGCTTCAGCTGACACCATGATCTGAACATCTGCTTCATGGTACAGCTTTACCCACACTTTCCCTTCAAGGACAATTTATACAGAAAAAAGGACTTGCATCTTCACCTCCTGGGATGGACTCACGCTGCTTTCCCTCTTCATCTCTTTAGGCCCTTGTCACTCCACATAAGGTGGCACCCTGCTGAGCAGCCAGGATTACTTGGCAGGCCCATCTGGATGGAGCCACCCTGTGAGCTTCCCCTTGGGGAACTATGAATGACATACAAACACCAAAGTAGGCCTCCACAGCACAAAGAGGCATGTCAACAGTAGGAATTAAAATACAGAAAAGGATTTCTTGCTTTAGGCCTTCTGAATCCGCCCATCAAACCCAGAGGAAGCTGTAAGCAGGATTTGATAGCTGTTTTCTCTTTGCATTGCTTACCATGAATGGACAGTTAGAAATACTTCCCTGCTTTCTTGTTGCCCTACCATCACCGCCGAAGATCTGTGAAACTGTCTTTGCGGACAGATAGCATCAAATTAAAGGAAATCAAATACTAAAATTCCATCTTCTTATGCCATTTGCATCTTTTGTCTGTGAGGTACTGAAAAGCAGTGAGCTTTGTACAACTCTGATAAACACAGGAATTTCAGTGAGGAAACAATTCTTCATCCTCACTAAAATTTCACTGATAAGTAATTCAATGGTTAATGTATGGTCTGAGGTTCTCCTCTCCATCTTTACTATTAACTGAAAAGTAACATAGAGGAATAAGAGCCAGCCTGAGGGGTTTGGTTTCTATATTTCTATATTTTCTATATAAATTAGATGAAGCTATTGCATATACAAGGATCAGGTAGAAGCTGTCACCTGATACCTAAGGCTTTCAAGTGATCATAAACACATCTTTCTCAGCATGCCCTTGGGAATAAGGGAAATAGAAATATCGATAAGACTTGAAGCCCTGCACCTCAGGGCCACACCTCAGCGCTTAGCATGGATAAGGTTCTGTGGACAACTAGGGGACCCAGTATCTGTGTGGGACACTATCTGCTCTCCACCCCATTTCTAGCAAATATATAACTAGCACAAAAGCAACACATTTTCAGCGGTTGTTACTAACATCTTTGGAGCAAAAAGCAGTCAAGAGTCAAACGGCCGCAGAGAATTCACTTGTCTTCTCACCAAAAGAACAAATTTGAGGGGGCAGTGGTGGTGGGGGGTGTAATTTTAATCAGACTCATGAAATAGCATAGTAATGCTATAGTCAACAAAGACATAGCTGTCTCAGAAACTAAAGTGAACCTTCGGTCTACAGAACTATGGTCTAAAAATTTATACTGGTGTTGCATTTCATTAAGTGTTTCTAAAACACTAATTAAAATCCATAAACACGCAAATTCCATCAAATAAAGAAGGGTACCACTAGGCAACCCAAAGCATGCCTTTTATGGCAGTTACATTTTCAGAAGGTTCTTAGATGAACAAATAAACCTACTGTTCCCTATATATTTTACTGGCCAATAAGGGAAAAAAACAGGCTGCATTTTAAGTAGAAGTCATTATAAAGTGCTGATTAAATCTAGAAAAATCACATTTGTCAGCTGAGATGACAAAATGTACAGAGGTGAAGGAGTAGCATTATATTTAGGTCATATGAATTTTAACAAGACTGAAAATTTACATGATACAGTACCTTACATGAAAATTTGATACCAAGCAGAAAGCAATTTACACTTTGCTTGGTGTCTCCCGAGGAACTTATTAATATTTTTTATTATTATTATTAAAAGTGCTTTCCCACCATCACATTTCTACCCCAGAAATGAAAAGACATTGCAAAGATCACTATAATTTATAGCCTTGTTTTCAGTTTAATTGATGTTTGAAACCCTTGGAAAGAAACCAATTTATGGCTTTTTTAGCTCAAAGCTAAGTACAGTCTTGACAATACCAGCAAAAATTTTGGCCACAGGTTGGCTGGGAGAGAAGCATTTAATGTGAATGGTCTGGAAATTATCTGGAAGTAGTTTCTTTTATTTATGTGATATAAATATTAAGAGAGTTTGTAAACCTCTAAGTCACAGACACGAAGACCTTATTTCAAGTGCTGGAATAACTAATACCTAGAAACAGTAAAGGCTCCACAGGGTTCCAGTCTAAATAATTGGAATTGCAGTAAAAGAAGCATTGTTATTTCTTAGTTGAAAAGTTCTTCATTAAGAAAGGCCACTTCTCTGTTCAGGGCCCTGGCTGTCCTTTCGCAGTTTTGGTGGAGTTTTTTTTTGGTTTTGTGTTGGAGTTTTTTTTGGGAGGTGGGGGTTGTTTGGTTTTGGTTTTTTGGTTCTTTGGGGAGGGTTTTGTTGTTTGTTTGCTTATTCAGGCATTTTAAGTGATGCTGTATGTCACTGGAACATGAGGTCAGAAGTCTGGCAGCCATAGGGGACTGATGAAACTTTTGCCTGTCAGGGTTTGAAAAAAACCCATCTGCTCCTCCTGGACATCAGAGGGTCAGAAGAGACCAGGGTCTCTTCTCTGTCCAATTCAGACCAGAAACACTAACTATGGTCCCTCACACCACAAGAGATCCATCTCAGAATCCATGCTATGGACCATTTCACACGGCTCCTTCTGCCTGTGGTTTTCTGTCAATTAGAAAACACTCATAGTCCCAGAGAAGCAGATGCCAACCGTGTTCCACCACATAACTTCACCTTTCCTGGCCCTATAAAATGCCTCGAAATGACACGTACAATCTGAGGTCTGGTTGACAGGGGAATGCTGTGGCCTAATGCTGATGGCACGGGAACGCCGGCAGACCCCCAACACCAGCGCTGATCCCACCAGGCACTGCATAAGGCCAAGAATGGTCACCAGGACCTCTGGGTCACACTGTGCTTCCACAAAGACACTGCCAAATGCACACACATGCTCATCACTTGCTATCGTCCACCAGTCCTGGCCTCTCAAATCAGTCACTGTCTCGACTCAGCTGCCAGTGCTACGCTGACTCTTCTCTGTCTGCAGCTCATTAGGGGAAGCACTGATGGGCAGAAGGGTCCGTGAACTGCTGAACTGAGACCAGTTTCCTGAGGAAACTCCTCTCCTGGAGAGCAAGAAATACCCAGACTGTGCTCTCTGCCAAGGCTTTCACTTACTGCCTGGCCAGGCTCAGAGGTGGTGAGGAAAACATGTATGACAATTTTAATTTGCCTCCTGTGAACCAAGATTTGGCACACAGCACGAGGAGCAAAGAACACCAGCCCTGAAATTTTAACTGAGGACAAAGGCAACTGCTGCAGCTTCTCTGAACCTCACTGCAGAACTCCTGTATGTAAAAACTGTAAAACATGAAGCTTTTTACATCTATTGACCTTGGGTTATGAAGGACGACACTTCTCATAACAGCTGCTGCACAGTGAATATTCAAGCCAGTTTTGAAGCACCAGTTGCAGAACATTTCGGTGAACCTGAGAAGCACAATGTCTCTTTAGAGCACATCATTAACACAGCATAAATTAAGGTCTTCCCAATGAACAGTGATTAAGTGGACTGAACACTGAGAGGACCATGATAGCACAGTGACATAGCAATAACTGCCTTTTCTAGAAGATATTTTACATTTTCTTACATGGGAACACTCATAATTCTGAATTTTTGTGTGTAATATTTTGAGTCCTGCTAGAGATCAGAAGGACAAGTATGAAAAGAGAATGTCACTTGGGCAACTTCTTGACAAGCAACTGAACTTTCTTCAAACAGCACGACTGGGTTCTCCCAGGTTCACAGGGATCTCATGTTTTGGCCTCTGATATCACTTCCCAGGGTAGCGTTTCTGCCTCTGCAGAGAGGACTGTGCAAGCCCTTTCATCTTTATTCCCACTTAAGTCATGAAACTGTCCTCATAATTAGCTAAGAGCTATCAATCAATGCCCTCTCTGTCACCCAAAGATTTAGGCTTACATTTCCAAATAACTAGATGCCTTAAGCCTTGACTTTTACAGTAACGTTTATTATTGTACCTAACCTGAGGATGAGTACTGTGGGGTGTAGTATCAGTCTGTAGGATAGTGCCAGCACTCCACAACAGGAACTAATGCTTAGTGTACGTGCCACAGCAGACCTTTCATGCTCTTTGTCAGCTGAAGGAGTGTATGGCTTCATCCTCACGTAGGAGTCTCTCTGTTAGTGATATGCTGTGATCATAATATCACTGAGAGGAGATTTTCTGAAGATGCCTGAGGATCTAACCCTATTTAATTCCTTCCAAAAGTGTTTTGAGCAGATTTCTGCTCAATGCTAAATGCTCCTGTCCCTCTGATTTTATTTCCAGCTGTCAGCAAATGACAACAGCTCAACAGCTACCTTTCTGCATTAACACCTGGCTGAAATAGATGAGCATGAGTCATGTTTTATAAAAAGATTGAGGATCCACGCCCCTCTACCCGCCCTCACTTTCCCCCTGGTAGGAAGGCCAGCAAACTCCCCAAGGCTCCCTTTGCACAAGGCCAGGAGGTGCAAGAGATGCTATTCTAGAGGCCACACATTCCAGGGTGATTGTGGCCATGGATTGAGCTGTGTTTTGGAGCAGGCAGCAGTAACAGCGTTGGACTCTTGGCACCAGTTTACCTCCTACAGAGTCATTAAACAGAGACAAGCAATGAGCAATCTGATCTAGTTGGGGGTGTCCCTGCTTCTTGCAGGGGGGGTTGGACTAGATGACCTCTGGGAGTCGCTTCTAACCCTAATCATTCTATGATTCTATGATTCTATGATTATGTTCATCCTGCTGGAGGGTTCAGACTGTAAATGGAATTATGCACATCAAAACTCTTATCCTATTCTGGTAAGACCTTCAGAGCCTTAACAATCATATAAAATTGACATCTATAGAAACGTTTGCATTAAAGAGTGCATCTTCTGAAGTAGTCAACACATCCTGGGCCAACCCATACGAGTGCATCTTCTGAAGTAGTCAACACATCCTGGGCCAACCCATAGGCACTGCAGAAGGACCTTACAGAAATCCCTCCCTGGCAGGAGATATCCATATGCTGTGCTCCCCACATATTTAACTAGTGCTCAGCAAACATCTACAAAAATGGATAATGACCCACATCAACTCATGTGATAAAGGTGCTGTAATCCATTCAGATGGGATTACAATAACATAAGAAAAAAAGAATATTCCTTTTTTTCACTGAAAACTCTTGAATGCTACCGCAAAGCTGCACCTTTAAGCCTGAATGATGAATATTCCTTTATTTTATATTCCAAATACAGCTCAGACATTCAAAGACAATGACGACTGCCATTTCTTATTCCCCAAACTTCATTTGATGTGTAGAGCTTCAATACAAGCTTCTAACGTTTCTGAGGACACAGGCTTTTTGTAGAGGACAAGACTGGTCCTCTGAAGTGGTAAGAAAAATATTCCCATATTATTCTATTTAGCTCTGCTCTCGACTAAACACAAAATGCTAGTAAGCAGGACAGTGCCTGCCAGCATGAAAGTCAGAGCACTCACTGTGCCGCCATTTGAATGCTCTTCGGACATAAATCCTCCACACAGTTTTACCCCCACGGATTAGACAGTGAGTTGTGGGAATACAGGTCTTCCCTGAGGGAGTTTAGGTTTCATAGTTATTTGGTCACTCATTTTTAGTTTGCGTGTAGGGAGAAAACTGTTTTGATGAGGTTTTTTTTGCAAGAAGGGACAAGTTTTAATCAAGGTACGTACCAATTTCTTGACTGCTTTTTCCCCATAAAGGCAGTATTTTAATGACTCCTGATCAGCTAAATTTTAAGTTCTTTACATTCAAGGGAAACTGTTTTCAACATTCTTTTGATTCACAATGCAATGTGTGACCTTGCTTGGATGACAGCAAAACAAATGCTACAATATAACTATTTTTTAATATTATTTGAAATGTCCTGGATACCTGAGGTCTCTTTTCTTTTTCAAGTGCAATTGTTAGGGAATCCTCAGTTGACTGCTGGAATACTGTACTCACACAATTAGATTCTGCTGTATCATTAGGCTACAAGGAAATTAATTCAATGTCTAACCTGCATTCAAAATACTTCTTTGGAAATTCCACCTTCCATTACTCCAATCTGACTTCCAGAATTATTTTTTTAGTATTGCCACCTTTAAGTAATCTCACATGCTGGATAACAAGCTTCCGCAGCAATTCCAGACAAGTTCCTTCTTCGCCTATTGTCCCGGAGGGCAGGAAATTGGACAAATGTGCTGCAATGCTAGCCCATTCCACATAAAGTGCAGATACTTGCTGCTGTTGAGCAGCAATTCAACCTGCCAAGAAGCCTTTAGAAGAGTGTTTGCCAGACCAAGGTTGATATGAAGGGGAAAAATCTGTCCTCATACCATTTCTCAGGACCTCACAGGTCACTGAAAACAGAGAAAAGGATGATCCTTTGCTGAGTATTAGTGAGACTACATTATACTAAGTAGGAAATCTACAGTGCTTCAGTAATTTGCTCTTTAATTAACTGACTATAAATAGTGATTTGATTATTTATACTGAGAAAGATCTCCTGACTCACACACTCAGGTAAGCTAAGCATAACTAATATGAATTCTCATATGGGTTAATGAATTATGTCAATTGATACAGGCCTAGTCAAGTTGTTAGTTTAAGAAATTAATTTGCAAACGAAGTGCTCATAATTTAAGATTTATTAATTTACTTTTAATGTTGCAATTCAACTGCTAAATCAATTATATCATCAAAGCATTAGCAGCAGGAAGGCAATGCGCTATTACGTAAGGTACACAGTTTTACCAGGCTTTCCTGAATTCCTATACTAGAAGTAACAATTTAGGCAGCCCCTTTAAGCCAACACCAGTCTTCCCACACAACTGGGCAACCTGGATCATGTGTTGGAAGGAGAGCACAGAAAACCAACAGATTTCTTGTGACTCTGTCCACTATAAGCAACTGCCATTCTTTTGCTTTTACACATGCATCTTATTAAAGCTTGTCCATGGAGTTACCATTTGCAGCCCAGCAGCCTGATCCACATCCCAGGAGCAGCCATGGAAGCCTTTCTGTGAACTACCGCAACAAATGGGGAAAGAGAATATGACATGATTTGGTTGCCAGATCAATTACACCCACCAGAACACATTCTGGCACTGCATAGTAGTACACAACTAACCGAGCAGAAACGGAGAGCAAGTTCAGGTGCTCTGTACTACACTTTTTGCAGACAGCATTCTATCAAACTGGGGCTGTTTGGTCTGAACTACTCTCGAAGGATCTCAGTGAGTTATGGTTCCCATATTTATTTGGGAATAACTATTTAAAAGTGGTTTCTGGAGAAAAAAAAAACAAAACTCAGCCTGCTGTACATGCACCTACATAAAGATATTCAAGCTTAATGTGAGAAGACCACAATTTTCCGTTCCCTAAGAAGGACTCAGCCAGAGATGTGCTGCATAGAGAGTCCGTTCATTACTCAATCAGACTCACTCGCACAACTACATTGGGCAGTAAGCAGCTTCCCGTACCAGCTGCAGGCTGGAAAGTGTTGTGCCTTCCAGTTGCTCAGAAACAGTATGTTCGTCACATGCACATATATACAGCACACATACACATCATTCCCTCCTCTTAGTTTGACAGGGATTTACAGAATTAGTTGGCATTTGCATAGCTGTGAAGCAGGTTTATATAGGAGCACGAACAGCAGGGTTGCCAAGTGTTGACTTTTTCATCTAGTGAGCACAAGATCTGGTATAAGAGACAAGTGCTAGTCTTGTGGATACTTTCATTAAGTGAATGTAGTCCACATATCTACTCTTATTTCCTACAGTCATGTTCTACATATTGTAAATACAGACTTACTGGTTTAAGTTATACATGTTCCATAACGATTCCATGTTATGCTGACAATCGTATGGCTTTAGAGCTGGAATTTTCAAGGCAGTTCGATGCCTAAATCCTGTAAGTTTCTCAAAAGTTTTAGCACCTTGCTATTTGAGGCCCTAGGGACAGAAAATTTAGGAAGTTTCCTTGTGCACAGGAGAGCTCTGAGCTCAGAAAGGTTTTCCTCATCTGTGATATACACTCTTCAGCAGATGATTTGCTACTTTATCAGGTGCCTTAGCAGATGCAAGACAATACACAAAGTTATGACACACTGTAGCAAAATAACTTTGAATTCCTTCAATAATTCATTTGATGTAAAGAAAAATACTTCAGTCTTTACACTTGCATTTGCAAGAGCACCCTAATTGTATAAATGAATTAAATCATTCCATTTCAGAGGGAGTTTCCATTATCCTTGAATCAAGAGAGAAGATTCTAACATTATTCAGTGATGTTTTTACAGAGGTCCCTCAATTTTTAATTTTTTTGCAAAACTTAATTTTACTTCTACGTCATTATAATTAACCAATTTCCTATCTCTGCATGTTCTCTCTTTATTTTCCAAGTAATCTCATTGTCCTTCAGCTCCTCTCAGTCAGAGCTATTATTATTTCCCACTTTATAGCAAAGACTTAGAATGTGCAATAGAGAGGTAAATTTGGCCCCAGACCAGCGACAAGCTAATTGAACTTCTACTTTCTAACTCAATCTGAAATGGAGGTAATAATTCTGTGGCTCAAACAGAATTTATTTCAAGGCTTTTCTGTCATATTTAAGCTTAAGAAAACACCAGCCTAATAGCATGAACAGAAGAGCCTAAGTCAAAGTATATTCAATCACAGGGAAATTATACCTGCCAATTTCTTTCTTCGTCTCTTCATAGCGTACCATAAGGGAAGGCAATTTGGGGTTTATACACAAGAGCACAAAGGATACCTAAGAGGTTACCAGCTACTTTAAAGAAGAACAATGCAGAAGCTGTATATTCCACCATGAGATATTTCAGCCCATGCACTCAGGGGCTTTAACTTACAACCAAACCATCAACAAACCGAGCACAATGTCCTTTTACACATGCACGGAAAGTATTACCTATTAAGAGAGCAATCAATGTGGTTATACAAGAAACATAGGTGAAAAATACCACAGAATATGAGTAACCTTCAGGTAAACTCCGTGGAATTCATGGTAAGTCCCATGAAACTGTAGGCACTAATGGCCACAAGCAGTAAAAAGTGTCAAGAGGTCAGTTATCTTGGTAGACTTTAGAATTTAGCTATGATGGATGCTGTGAAGCAACAGCTTATAGCAGTGCAGGTTTTGAAGGAGCCTTTCCTCAGCTTAGATCAGGGTTACCTCTTCTAAGGCTCTTATTAAAGCTGACTATAGGAACAAGCAGTCACAGGCATGAGAAAACACAGCTTCAAAATAAGAACACTGCCCAGGTTGTGAAATGTTCAGTGTACACTCAAGCAGTTCGGCTTAGAGCAAGTTCTCACCCAGCTTGCATGCCAAGCGAAGATGGAGTTACAATCTGATCACTCAGGAGGAGCACAGTCGTGCCCAAGGCTGTTGACAGCCCTCACACTTCCAGGGCCCTGGCTCCTATACCACTGCCTTGGGTGACCACTGCAATGAAGCCTGTTAATTAGTGATTCCAAGTGCTTCATAAAGCACTCCAGCCTCCCTGGAGGTGATCATACACCTCATACTGCTTGTGACTTCAGCCCAGGACATTGAGCTGACTCTCCTTGCATGAGACCCAGAAACAGGACTAGATTGCTGCCTGCTTGAAACAGTAGCATTAGTGATCTAGCAGTGATGCACCACTGAGGTGTGGAGAAAACAGGTGAATTGCTAGCATGGCTAGAGGGAAACAAAGTCTAGGGAAAAGCAACAGCACCAGGATGAAGCTGGGATGATATAATCAGGCATGGAACACTGTTCACCGGCTATCTTACTGCCATTCCTGCAGAACAGAGAGCACAGTGTAAAAGAATAATACTGGTCTCTTCAGTTTCAAATGGACAGAACCAGTTGAAGTAGGTACCAAACATGACAAACATCTCGATACTGAGATACAATAGAGACATAACTGGTCTTCAAACAATATGCATTCCCCAGAAGGCCAACTTGTTTTAATCTAAAACCTTCTAATACAATCCTGTTTTTTGTTTTTTGTTTTTTTTACAGAACAACCCTTCTATTTAAGCAGCTCAAAAGAGAATACTTTTCTTTAACTAGATGTGTTGAAAAAAGGAAGAAAATCATACAATGAATCAATTATTCACTGAGATTGAGTCCTATGGTCTTTATCCCTCCTTCTTTGTCTACTTCAATTCTTTTACCTTTGCTTTTATTTTATCAATAGTAAAGGATGGCTTCATATTTCTACGAGTTAGCAGATTTTATTTTATTTTGTTTCTAATATCACTTGCTGCATTTGTATAAAGCAAATCTCTTAGGACTAAATGTATTCAGTAGTGGCCTTTTATTTCAGGCATCCTTCTTTCAGGGTGTATCCATCGAGATACGTGTACTCTGATTTTAAGGCTGCTGTGCTCCCAGTGCTCCCATTCTAGAAATGACTTTGAGTGCTAAGGTCTTTTGAAGGTCACATCTAAGCCAGTGAGTAGCAGGGCAACCACAGCCTGGATTGGCAAGACAACTCAGCTCCTCTGAGGTGTTGGGGAGCCCAGAGGAAAGAAAGAAAAGCATTTTTCTTAATCACAGAATCACAGAATGTTAAGAGTTGGAAGGGACCTCGAAAGATCATCTACTCCAATCCTTTTTTTTTTTTTTTTTTTTTAAATGATCTCTCAAGCTGGAAGAGTTGATGTGATGCCCTGAAATGTGTGAAGTTGGCCTTGTCACCCTTTGCAATCCCTGCTGTAATGTCATGATTTGTTGGGTCACATGTGGGGAACGAGTCCAGAATTTCATGCTTTTAGGATTTTGTTATTCTAGGTTTGATACTGTGGTATAAACTGCCAAAGCATAGCATCCCACTTGGACCTGTTAGCAACAATAGTTATGATGAGCATGAAACCATTAGTGAAAACTAAAATACAGAGTTGGCAGGCGTTAGTTATAGCTACACAGTCCTGCTAATAAATGATTATGTATTAGGGCCTCCTCATGATAATTCAAATGGATTTAATGCTAAGTACCAACAAATCTACTGGAAGTTGCATGCAACCATCAGGATGCTATTAGGGCTCTAATCCATAGCAGTCTGATAGTTAATAAGCCTTTTGGAATGTAAAACTGTTATCTAAATTTCAAAATCAGTTTTTGTGCAGACAGAGGCAATCTTCTGCTAATCCACCTCAGCATCAGAAAAAGTCCGGTTTTTCTTAATTAACTATATAAAGTTACTGCAGAGAAACCAACGTATTAATCTAATAAGTGAAAATAAGGCTCTACAGGCTGCTGCCACAAATTTTTTAAGGATCAGGTGTACCAAAACACAGAGGCTAGCTCAGAAGATAAAATCTCAATCATGATCCCATTAAGTGTAATGTTATGATCTTCATGAAGCAAACTGGCTTGATGAATCAGGTACAGTCGAGCCACAACATTGCAGAATGAATACATATACACTATTTATGGAAAAAAAAAAAAACAAACAAAAACTGTGGGAGGGGGAGAAGGAAAGGAAAAAACCAAACCCCCAACCCACTTTGAAACAAAGATCAGAAAACAAGACAGATGACTGACAAACCCAAACAATTTACTACTTTTCTCCCCATCATCTCAATTCAGTCTGTATTTTGTCTTCTTAATGTTGGAATCTTCAAGGCAAGAACTACCTCTTCTAAGATATGTTGGGGAAGTTCCTATAATCTAATTTAGCAGCAGACTGTTTCACCACAGACACTGATATAACAGGGGTGGGAAGATTTAAGAAGCACATCTGTGAAGCTGCGCCCATGTCAGCTGATGTGGAAGTGCAGATCATACACACCAGTGATAATGTGGCCTAAAGCTGTTCAAAGCTGCTTCTCTGCCACAAAAATCATGCTTGATATATCAATATTCAGAACCCATGTAAATCCACAATGCAGAAAGACGGTTTTCAATCACCACTAAACTTTTCAGTGTTTCTACAAACAGGAACAGATTTGCCGTCTTTTTTTTTCCCAAAATGTCCTTATTTATCATGTGCTGCTCTATTTATTCTAGGAAAATTATCAGTGTATATATGAAACCTTCTGGACTCTGCGATGCCTATCAGAAACTAAGTTTTCCTGGCATAGTAGGTGATGCTGCAAGTTTAATTCAATATATGTGTCTCCTTTCAGAAGCCTCCCAGGTTTTAATGGATGACCAGACTAACCACCTAAGTGTTTTGTGAATTGGAGCACTTTCTAATACTTTAATTATGTAGCAATGTAACTTCTAAAAGTCATCCCTGCCCACAGTTACAATACTGCTGGTTTTATTGCACGTGGGTCCTGTTTTAATTAGTTGTTACTACATGGATTTAAAAAACCTCTCTGAAATTACAAAGATCAAGCTTCTCTTTGCTTCTGTAGTTTTAATTGGGCTTTCAGTTATTAATGCTACACACAACAGCACAAATACTCTCCAAAATGTTCAAGCATTATTCAGTGCTTTGCTATTGCTTATTTTCAGACACACATCATCTGGGGTGAAAACCACCACAGAGAGGCAGCGTGTGTGAACCTTGGCTTCAGCACTCCCACGGGTACGGTCTATGAGATGGAGAAAATCAGAAAGAGCTGGGCACCCCTAAGAGGTAACGGGCCTCCTATTTGTGGCTTTCTCTTTGAAGGACTGCCATAAACATAGTTATACAAGAAAAGAAGATGCAAACCCACAGATAAACTACCACAGATTTCCTCAGCAACAGAAAGTTATGGTTCTCGACATCTGCTCCTGCTCCATATGGAGGCAACAGGATTTTTGATCCAAGTCTTAAATAAACTACTTAAAAAAAATCTCTCACCTGTATTCTAGAAATACTGTAACACCCTACAGGAAATTGGCATCAAGCAGAACATATTTCAGCATCTGTCTTAATCACGACACCCACTTTAATGAAAAAGGACAGTGATTTCACCACTTAATCTTCTGCAGGGAACACTTGTATTTTTAAATGTAGTTACTTAATCAAAATGTGGTATGGAATTACTGTAAAGCAAAGGCAAGAAACCCCACCTAATTACAAATTCCTCTTGGATTCCCCCCACCCTGGCCCCCAATCCCCCAAAACAAATCCACTACACCATACAGCAAAGCTCTTACTATATCACCAATCTTTTCACAACATGGTGTAGCTACGTAAACAGCTAGTCTAAGAAAAAGAATGTGCAAGGCCAGGGTCAAGTTATACTTTAGAAGGTAACATTTTAAAAGCTTCAAATTAAAGTATACTTTGCACAGTTTTCCTCGTCTATAAAACCAATTACAGAACAATTAAAAAAAAACCAAAATGAACAACAAACAAAACAAAACAAGACAAAGGAAAAAAGCCAATGTTTCTAGAAATAATCAGCAAATTTCTGGAGTGGGTGGGTTTTTTTTTAATCTACTCCATTGCTGAGATGTTCCTGGGTTAAAAACTGAAATCTAAACTCGTGCTGGTGATGCTTGGACAAAGCCCTGGACACATTAAGTAAAATTGCACAGGGACTGTCCACTCCAGATCTCCAAATTTATGTTGAAACTCTGCCTAAATTCCAGTTTGTATGGATAATATGTTACATAGGTGATTGCTGTAGGGAACTGTTGGAGAAGGTCCAGAGGAGGGCCACGAAAATGATCAGAGGGCCGGATCATCTCTCCTGTGAGGACAGGCTGAGAGAGTTGGGGCTGTTCAGCCTGGAGAAGAGAAGGCTCTGAGGAGATCCTATAGCAGCCTTCTAGTACCTGAAGGGGGGCTATAGGAAAGCTGGGGAGGGACTTTTTAGAAGGATGTGAAGAAATAGGACGAGGGGGAATGGTTTTAAGTTGGAAGGGAGTAGGTTTAGATTGGATGTTAGGAAGAAGTTCTTCCCTCTGAGGGTGGTGAGTCCCTGACACAGGTTGCCCAGGGAAGTGGCGGCTACCTCTCTCCCTGGCAGTGTTCAAGGCCAGGTTGGATGAGCCCTTGAGCAGCCTGGTCTAGTGAGAGGTGTCTCTGCCCATGGCAGGGGTGTGGAACTATATGATCTTTAAGCTTCCTTCCAGCTCAAAACATTCTATGATTCTATGATCATCCAGAGGCAAGGGACCACTCTCACGCTACAAGCAGAGATGTACTCCCTAGAGTCACAAAAACAAAAATGAGAAAGTAATGTGAGATACAACACAGTCCATTCTGAGAGACTTTTTTTTGCTTCTTTAGTTACCTATGGAGACAGCACCACCAAAAACCAGCATGGAAAAAAGCTGCCAGAAGATCTAAGGGGCAAAAAGACTTGGCTTGCTATTGTTGGCTTGTGATGGTGGCAGACTATTTACTGTCTAGTGTAGTAATGTGAAAATCAAAATCTTTCTGGAAAGGCATTGCTCAGCTCATGAGAAGGTCTGAAGTCTTTGTGAAATATTCTGAAGGGCAAAATATTCCCACATGACACACAGCGTTACAAGATGTGGGAGTTATTTCAAGGTGGTATAAAGTGCCATGGAAACTTGTCAGGTGGCATATGGAAAATTTAAGCAGTATGTGCAGGAGTGCACACACGGTTGGAAGGCTCTCAGCAGCACTATGAGAAGTGGCCAACAAGCAGCAAGATGCTATCTCTAACACTGCACCAATCACTTACAAGAAAAGACTTGCTGAACCTGGCTTTAGGTGCGTCCCGTAACAAACAGCAAACCATCAGGACTATACAGCACTCTCTTCATCACGGCAGATGTACCTTGCGACAGAGGTAGCTCAGCAAACACATATCCAATCCAGCATATGCTCTCCCATACATACAGTCCTGCTGGCAGAAAGGATGAAGGTGCTTTTCAAACAAACACCGGGTTTGACAGTGTTTCATAAAACTCCTGAAGAGCAGGGGGGCTGAAAGCTCTCCTCCTGAGCACTAAACAGCTACCCACACCTTCTGTCAAGTACATCTGTTATTGCCAACCATACCATCAACACCTCTATTTACAACTTAACACATTTTTAATTCATATCACTTCCAAACTGTGTGCACACACTACTATCCCCACCTGCTTCCCCAAAACTCAACCACACGCAACTCATGGAAGAGTTTCATGATACTTGGGCAACCTTCTGGAGGCCACAAAGAGTTCCTGTGCTCCAAGCTGGAGAGTTGTAAGGCAGTTTTTATCAAGAAATTTAGCCTCTACCTTAAGGGGTCTTAGGTCTCTGACTGACAGTTGCTGAGAAGGTGTACAAAAGAATGCATTAGCTAATATATGACTAATTTCCAGTACCCTTTTTCATGCAACCCATCAATGGCCACTGTAGGAGACAAGTGCTGAACCAGGCAGACCTTTGGTCAAACACTGGTCATTTCTTGTATGATGTCTCCGTGGCATAAAGCTGTAGTAGACAACCATAGCTAATTCTTTGGAAAAAAGGAAGGCAGAATCTGTGCATCTCCCATCAAATCCTGACTTCTAAATAGGAATCCAAGTGTTCCAAAGCCAGAAGGACTTGTAGAGTAAGACTGTCTACTCCATCCTTCTAAGCTGCAGGTCTACACTGAACACACTTCCTCCACAGGCTTCACTTCTCACAAAGAACGAGCAGGAGAGAGAAGTCAGGAGAGACAGAAGAGCTGCCATAAATCCATATGCACATGGAAACATATTTAGATGTGTCTCTAGATTTTCACATATGTAGAATCTGCTCTGAAATCTGTTTTCCTGAACAACTGCTAACAGAAGTGATATTAGCCATCCAATAAAACACTTACTAATTATATACACTGTTTACCAACATTGCATCTAAACACTGAAATTTTTATTTTGGAGCATCCTATTGCCTGGATACACATGTACTTCAGTAGTGTCCACATAATATGAAGGTGTTACATGAGGGGAAGGGTGACATTGTGTGGCTATATAACTGTTCAGTAACCTGCACAAGACAGATGATGATTATCCTAAAAAAGTGGTGGTAAACCAATAAACCTCCTTAGTGTTCAGTGGATGTGTAGCCCACTTGCACTAAAAACAAGACCATTTGGTTTGGTTTGCATTTTAAATGGCTGGTGTTGACCTTGCAAACAGAGACCTTGCTGTTCAATCTTGTGCTAAGATACCCTTTTCTGCTTTAAGAGTAATGTCTTGCCTCACAGCAGTAAGGGGAAAATAAGACCACTGTGCACATATTAAGCATACAATCATGAAGTTCATGACAAAAAATTATAAAATATTGCTCCTTGCCTTCATTAATCTTCAAGGGTGATGATCCAAATTGTCTGCAGAACTCTTTTAGCCACAATGATTTACTCTGATGTATTCATCAGATAGGGAAAGAAATAGACCTAAAGCTAAATGTAAACACCATGAGTATCATGGGCAGAGACACAGCACCAGATTGAAGTGGGGTGTTTAGCTTTAAGTGAAGTAATTGAAAAAAAAGCCAGAATCACTTTAAGGCTACAGAACACTCCCGGAAAAGCTACCCCTCAGGAAGTGTGTGGTGTAGCTACTACAAACTTCTGACTCCTCTGCAATTGAGCCATCCCTTTCAGCTGGAGAACGTTGCCTCCAGTAACCTAAGACATACATCAATACATTATGAAATAATAAGCAAGAGTCACTAGAAGTAAAGAGCAGCTCTGTCCTTACTTTACCTTCCTCTTGACTCCAACTGCTATTCCCATAAGAATTTCTTCCATTAAACTATTCCTGGTAAACGAGGAGGAAATCCTGTGTAATGAAATACTATGTGGGCAACAAAATGCTCATCATTTTAAAGGGAAAAATACTGCACCACTTTGCTTGACAGAAATGAAAAAAAAAAACCCAAAAACCAACAAACCTCTCCAGAAACTTTAAGAAAATGGAATATGGAATACAAGGCTGTTTTAAGAAAAATGAGCACAGCCTCAGGTTTGCGTAGTTATTGTGCAAAGGATGTACTGTAAGTGATTGATATTTTCTAGTCTCTTATCACCTGACAACTGAAAGTTTTTTCTGTATTACTCCTTTAAAATTATATGCACATGTATTATACATATATATACACAAGTGTTTTTAGAAATAGGCACTTTAGTCATATTTGCAAAGGACTTGAGCACTTCTATCAGAGGAGGAAGTTTTCAGTACCTCTGAAACAAACTATGCTCAAAGAAGTTTTTCTCCTCTAAAATTTCTCATTCTTTCTTAAAGGATAAACCTCACTGCAGTGTCCTTACACAGTGCAGGTCATTAGCCCCTCCCAGGCTCAATTCACTCAACACATTTACATTTTAGTCAAAAACGTATTTCAGATGCTGACCAAGCTCCAGATATTTATCTTTATTGTTTGAGTGTGCCACCATCCCACCTTGAAAGATTTCCAGGAATTTTCAAAATTTCAGAAAATATACATCAGCTTAGACAAAATTAAGTAGTAACCAAAACACAGAGGGGGCAAGGCCAAGCTTTCTCATGGGGCTCAAAATCTTTCCTCTATTGTATTCCATGTAATTATCCATGTCCAAATGCTGTTCACATCTTTCATATCCCACGCTGAGGGAGGAGAAATACACAGAAATAGCAATCGCCATCACCACCCATGTGTGCACCCCCACGTCTGAAGTGGGATTATGGCTCCACAGGATTCTCCTCCCCTTCCCTTCCCATCATAAGAGAACGCAAAGGACAGCAATGTAACAAAACACATATAAATCTCTTTAGCTTAAAAGAAATCAAAGCAAGGTGACAGGGAGAGGAGTAGAGAGGCATTTTTCCTTCAGTCTTTCAATCTAGCAAAGGTACTACCTGACACCCACAGTGTTTCTATGAGCTGTCAGAAATATCTCATGTATCTGACAGTTATAAGAGATATTAAATATCAGTGTGTTACCAAACTTCTAAATACTGATTACTGATTTCTCCATAAGAGTAACAGGGGCTTAATGCAATAGAAATATTCTTGGCATTTGGGTTCTTGATAAGCCAGTGTTATATTTGTTACTATAGGTAAGAGGATTTTGTGCCGTGGTTTCTCAGTTTCAGAAACCTGAATGACTGAGAGAAACTAAAAAGGGAAATATAATTAAAAGTTTTGTAAAGAAAATTACTTTTCTCTGAGAGCTAAAGGGAGAAATGGTATTGCTCCTCCTCTGTCTCCCTCCCTCCCTGATGCAGAAGGAAATTGATTTAACCTCATTTACTGCTCTCTAGGAAGAAATCATTCAGCCTTGAGCCTCCCAGGGAGCTTCCGTTTGCTGTACAAAAGCTCAAAATGTCACCACATTTAGAAATGAACAGAGCCTCATACTCCAAAGGCTTCAGTGGGGTCACCAGGAAGAGCAGAGGCTGCAGGTTTCTTCCTCTCAGGGTGAATACCTCATTGGCAGGATCAGACGACGTGTTTCCATCAGCACAAAGAGGTGCCACGGACTTGGCAGATAAAGCAGTTCCTGGCCGAGATTCAAACACATTTATAGCCAGGTGTGGCCTCTCATTTTTACCTGTGTGAGCTGGAGCAAGGAGCACTCCTAATACACATCACATACATGATGTATTCAAGAGATTATGCAAGATCAAATGCGTTTGGTCTCAGTTTTGCTGTTGGCATTTCCAGCCTCCTGAGCCTTTTCCTACAGCTGCACACAGTTTATTCACAGTGACCAGAAGTAATGATGTGGTGGGACCAGACTACTCAAGAAATCAGGACACCAAGTGCTGCTGGGCATCCAAATCTCCTGGCTTTGAAAATCTGTTGCAGTGCGTGTGCTATAGTGTCATCAGAGCTGACAAGTATGGGGGAGCTGTGTTAGTGTCACAGCACAGACCTCCTCTGCGCACACACCTAACTCTTTCAACTGCACATTTGGAGCTGACTACCTGTAGCCCCGTATAAATGTATGACTGGGGTCAACGGCCAAGCTCAGCTACCACCAGCCATCCATCCCACCACACAGTTCCTCTGTCCTTGCTATCCCTGCCTTCCCCACGCACACAGGTTTTTTCTTGCCACTGGTGGAGCACCTACAAGAGCGTCACAAAGTGCAGGCACTGGGTGTTGCTGGTGGCTGTTTCCAGCTTGGTCTAGATTTCTATCTAGCAGTTTCGATTCTTATTTGGCAGTTTATTCAGTTAGAGGCATGACAGTGTTGGTGTACCTAGCTAGAGAGACATACTTGGAGAGCTACTCAGACCTTTCTGTTGAAATAAAAGTCTACCTTTCTGGAAATTTTGGTTCTTGTCTCAAGACTTTCCTCCCATGAACCCTTTGGTAGCAGCTTTCTGTCCTAAGCTTGCGCTGATTTACCTGTATCGGGTGTAACTCCTGAGTAACACAGGTGGAACACCAAGTCCCACCAACAAACTGTTCTGTGCCAGTACGTTATTTCACTTTGGATGCTGTCTAGGTTTGACAGGCTTTGCCAGACACGAGCAATGTTAGCTGTTAGCCCTAGGAGCTGTTTGTCAGTAGAGCTGCTCAGGTAAAACGCTGATCACATGAATCGGGCCTGTGTTCATTCCCTACTGACATCGCCTTGCCTTGAAATGGTTTCGCTGGGGGTGAAGAGTAAACATATGTTATAGCAATATCACTTGCAGTGCTACACAGGTGGCTAAATCCATCATCATATGCCATCTACTGCAGGCAAACTAGCTGTGAAAAGGCACAATGCCAGCCAAATACAGACATGAATAGACAGAATGAAGAAAAAAAAAAGAAGCAAAACCCCACAAAACAACCCTGTCTATAGCCCAAGGCAAGGAAATACACAATTCATGAAAGGTATATTTACAGTATGTGAATTCAAGGAAGGGCTTGAAGTAGGAAGGGCAGTGAGATGGGGATACAAAACTCAGAAGGTGTTTTAAGGTTTTTCACCACTCCCTGTTGCAAATTCCCAGAACACAAAAATAAATGACCTGTCTTAGTTGCACGGTTTGTTTTGTGGTTAGTTGGGGGATTTTTGTTGGGTTTTTTTTTTTTTTTTACTGTGTGTTTATATGCATTGTCTGTATGCACATGAGGGTGGCCATTTAGCACTGAAACACTCAGCAGTCTGTGACTTCTGCCTAAATTTGTGTGAGGATGTGTGTACACACGTTAATGGTGTTGGCATATGTACTTAAACAGTTCACGCAAAAGCCAACGCAAAAGGTAACAGAAAATGCTTGCCACCATCTAACGAAGTCTCACATGACAGTGCTTCTTAATTACCTTTCAGGAGAATAATCAAGAAACTAAAAATTAAGTAGAATTATAACAGAAATCAACAAGAGGCTTTGTAACCTCTTCTACTCAAGTGATTTCTCAGTTGGCTGATAGGTGCATAAACAGAGACCTCTCTTGACACATCCTTCCCCGTGAAGTTTCTCTATACCTGCGCAATGTCATTTTTAAAAGGAGAAGCTCTGCTTCTGATCAAAAAGAGCCACTCACTGATAGTTTTCAACTGGCAAAAAGATACTGCACCACAGGTATTTGCAAACAGCATTGGTTTTCTAACACAAAAAAATAACAACTCCTGGCAACATTCTTGACCAACAGGAAGATTGTCAGAATAGCAGAAGACACACCTTCTGACAGGTCATCTGAGCCAAGTCCTCAACAAGTTAAAAAATAAAAAACAATCAAAACTGTATTTGTTCTAATCTACTTTTATGTCCTTTGTTTAAAATGTGAGAACCATTTTTCTCCCAATTAGAAAAAAGGACACCAAACTCCATGAGGATCATTTCCTTCCATTATATACATTTACTGCAGTATTTGCTGCACATAAGTTAAACACTGAGGCTGTAGTTCAGGTGAATACGTGCCCTATTCATACTTTAATGTAATGACAGGATACTTGGGGCAGCAAAAGTAGCTGATCTCATATTTGAATTTTTAATTTTCTGTGAGTCAGTCCTCAGTGTTTCTGTATGAGCAAAGTCTATTGAGCTTATTGTATCATCTTCTTTCAAGAAAAATTAAACTGCAATTTACTGCAATAGAGCCCAAATGCACCAGAAAATTAGTGCCTGCACCGCAACAGATAATCTGATTAATAAAATGGTATAGGACTGCAGCATGCAAGAAATTTATTAAAGCAAGTTTAGTCTCAAGTGCACCCTTTTATGTCTGTTCCAGTTCTGCACAGCACATATTCAAACCTAACTGATACCCAAGAGGTTTAAATACATACTTAAATTCTTCATGAAAAGAAGTTGAGGGAAAAAAATATTAGTTAAATCTAAGATGAATTATTCTTCAGTTCAGTGTGTGTTCCCAGCTTGGGATAGTTCCCAGCTCTATGTTGAAAAAAAAACCCACACTACTTTTAAAGCCAAAGAGCCCCTTCTGGATATATTCCAGAATAAGCTGTTATCATCTTAGTTTACATCATAGGAAGGGGAAGTGTACATATACCAGGAGCAAACCACCTTCGGTAGGTCTGCTTTCCATCTCTGCTTAAGGGGCAGTGTTCTCAGAGCCCTGGTTGTGCTGTGACTACTCCTATGGAGCCCGTGCTCTATAGGAGTAGTCACAGCACAACATTTCACTTTGATTCAGCAAAAAGGCGGAGACAGATGCATCTGTTAAATCCTGGAGAAATTACGGTCAATGCTGGAAAAGAGAAATCCACATGGATAAAGAGATAAAATCAGCCCCATTCAAACTGCATAATGAAAATCTGGACTAGTGCTTTATACAGACAGACAGAATTCAGCGTCTTCTCTCTCAAAGCGCTGAGTACAAATGAGATCAAACTATAAAAGGTTCAGCTGGTCACATTCTGAATTTAAATTGGTCTTGTTTGGTTGGCTTTAATAATAATTGTCTTGGAGGTATCCTGGGAAGACATTACCACAAAGATTTCATGTGCATTCATTCCCTTATCAGTTTTCCTTTGCAGTTTTCTTAAAGGAAACTCACTTGCAAAATTTATGCTGTGTAACCTATCTGCTAGGCTTTCACAGCGTGTGCTTCCCACAGCCTTCAAGTACTCGAATCAAAGATTATGCAAAATGAGCAAATAACTATAGTTTTCAGGTCCTTAAGTTTTTGTTAAGACTGTAGCCTGAAATCAAGAAACCGCTCAAAACCACATATAAATACAAATCAGCCTCTGCTTCAGTCCCAGTTAAACCAGGCTTCTAAGTTGCATTTTAGTAACTCTTTCCTCAGCAAAGCAGTCACATGCTCAAGAATTCAAGTAAAATGTTATAATAATATACTTAAGTCCAAGTGAAAATCATGTCCAAATAAAAGCAGTGTGGTTTAAAAACCAGCCTTTAAAATATAGCACGTTACAGAATTTTATTATATACAAGCGATTAGCTGAAACATATTTCTCTTTTAAGTAAACAAAATTTGCCTTTTATGTTATTTACAGGCAGCTTACAATAGCAGTAGCTACAAAACTCCCTCTTTGTATTAACATCACTAGCAAGGAGTTAAATAGTTAAAAACCTGTGTTATAAAACATGCGATACTTCCATTCAGATTTAAATAAAATCAGACTCATAATTTTATAGTACTTTTTTTCAAGTTTTTGTCCCTTCAAATAACCTCCACCCTAAGAATCTTGTAAAACTGTTGTTGCAGAGATACCATTAATCAAATATTGCACAAAGTGAGGGCAGGGATGCATCATAAAAAATTACACCCTGAAAGAGATCTCTGATCCCAAACAAAACTCTCTGAAATATTTCCAGAGTGTGAGTTTTGGCCAGATGTGCAGAACAGATGTTCCTGGTTTTCTCTGAGCTCCTCTCCTCTCAAAAGCTAAATCAAACCAATCAAAAAAGTCTTATTTGAAATCACAGATTTGATTCAGGCATGGCTGAGCACCTGCCAGAACCCTGTTACAAACTACATTATTTTTTAATACCCAAAAGATTAAATATTTATTCCATCTTTTCCTAGAGCTGTCAGTTGCACTGAATACCTGCTGGATGACCCCGAAACTCAAAGAGATTGTGATAATCGCATTCTCAGACCTGAAGGGAAAAGAAGGCAGGGAGGTGGAGCTGCAGAGATTGTAGTCTTGCCACAGAAATAAAACAGAAAAAGCCTGGACATTTCCAAGCAAACGGGCCACATACATTATTCTGAGTGGCACCTGCTGTTCCATTAAAGTCTAATAAAGCCAGAGATGCTTCTGCCTCATGTCACAGAGGCTCTCTCACAGAGGCGGTACTTTCTAGTACTCAATAATTTAAATACTGTATTAGCACATTTAGTGGATGTTCCCCAATTGGTAGCAAGCTGTAGATCACTGATGATTTCAAGAACAGGCAAGCCTAAATGGTTGCAACTTTGTTTGAAGACAACCTATCCAGAGGTCGGGGAAGGAAATCACAGCCCCTACATGAGCAAATGCAGCATACCTGAAAAGCCAAACCTATTAGATCACTTTGATTTAAAGGCCTTGCTGCCAGACCCTGGTCAGGAGACCTTCCCTAACCCCTTCACTGCAGCACTGTGTGTTCAAACAAAGCCTGCAACGATCACGTAAGGTTCAATACCATCTAAGAGTTTCTAAGTGCTGCAACTGTCAGAGAAGATGCAGAGAAGAGCAGCTTGCAAAGGAGACTGATTTCCACAACCATTCACAGGCGAGGGATCCTAGCAGTTCTTCTTCCATTCCCCTTCAGGTCACAGAGCTTGGCAAGACCAGGCAGGTCAGTGAGGGACCAGTTATCTGTCTGAGTGAAAGAGAATGTCGATCCAGCTGCAACGGAGCAAGCTGTACCTGCAGCCACAAGCACCATAATGGAGAAGAGATTCAAGGATGGGTCTGAGTTGCTAGAGCATGCTGGAGTGCCTGTCATCCCTCGCAGAGGAAAGATATTGCTGCTAAGCCAGAAGAGCTGTCAGAGAGAGTAGGACTGAAAAATGGGCCTTATTTACACTGTAAAAAAATGAGTGCAGTACAGAGGACCGCCCCCCTCCCACGTCTAAGATACTCAATTAGAGATGTGTATGGGTATATCAGCTCAGACCTCAAATCTAGGCTGCCTTGCTGATGCAGCAGGGCTTATTGCCTTGGCTGGCTACATCGCTCTCTGATCCAACCTTTCTGAAACCTAAATGTTTCCACATTAGGGATGAATTGGGAAGAACTGGCAGCTGCTGTTATGTACCAGAAGACAGGGAAAAAGAGCAAAAGAACAAACCCACTTCTTATGGTTACCCTCAGGCAAAGTCAGAGAAGCCAAACCCCACTGGAGGGCCAGTCCCTGAAATGTCTTTCCTCCAAGGTACCAGTTAAACCAATTCGGCACAACTCTTACCACAGGAAATACTTATTCTGCTCCTAAAAATGAAACAGTTAAACTTCTGGTAAGCAAACTATCACACTTGTGATAAGTGGAGCTTAAGAGCATCAGAAGACATTTAGAGGGTTTAGGAACAACACAAAAGTTTCTCTTAAAGGACATCTGATTACAGCAATATTTAAAAACTGAAAATAGTAAGAAAGCAATCTAGAAAAGGCTGGAAGGTCCTATGGATGGATAAAGTAAGAATGTCTCTTCACAGTGCAATTCAAGGACAGTGATGAAAGGTCCAGCATGGTGTTTTGGCACTAGATATTGCCATATTCATTTCACTCTGGACATATCTAAAAATCAACGCAAATCGAAAAAGTCCTACCCTGAAATTACTTTAAAAACTAAGTGTACTGCCCACGACAGTACTTCGGAGCTGAAGGAGTCCATGTGGTGACCTACCATCCAAGTTCAGAGCTCCAAAGAAGCCTGGGATTTCCAGGATCCAATGCTCACGGCAAATCCCATCCGAGAAAAATGTCAATCTGAATCATAACTTTTTAATGTGCATCATAAGTCATTCAGTTTGAGAGAAGCAAAAAGCTTCTCTGAAACCCAACTGCCATTCTGAGCCCTACCAGCCTAATTCCAGGCGCCTCCAAAGGCTGCATTATTCCAAATACTGCACTCTTGTGCCACAATTTATGTGATGCCTGGAGCACTGCACTGCACGAAAAAACCCCATACAAAGCAACATGATCCTCTTAAGAGATGTTTATTATCTGCAGTGTCTTTTTTAATCAAGAACTTCAAGATTGTTTATTATCTGCGGTGTCTTTTTTAATCAGTAGTAAGGCTTCCAGTTGACTAACGCTAAAGAAAAGTGGGCAAAGAAAAATTGCTCAGGATAGCACAACCCATCATTGCTGTGTAACTTTGCTATTCTGTGATACTTCTCACACAAAGATTTACCTTTACAAACATTAATCAGCAGGATTTACTCTTTCTTTTAAGTGTACAGAACTGGAAGGAAATTAGCAGACTGTGATGTAATTTTAATTGCATTAAAATGCAATAAAAGTATGTTCTTGGCAGAAAACACTACACTACTTATGGGTTTAAATATTAAATACAGCTCTCTTCTTCAGAGATGCTCTTCTCATTACACATTTTATTTTCTACCATATTTTTTTTTTCCTAAAAGCATTTTGGAAACTGAGGAAAACTTTCAGGTTGGCTGGATTCCATTCTTTTTAATACAGCCAAGTGCGATTTAATTTGAAATCTGACATCACCGTAAAACATTAATAAGATCGGGGTAGGTTTATACTGTATATTCATCTAGATGATTGAATGAAGCTCAATAAAGTTGGTGAAGGCTTTTGGTATCTTAAAGTGTAGAAGAATTATGTGCAAGAATCCTATCAATATGCAGATGCATCTAAATGCCCTGTTAGTTGAGAAACAAGAATAACACAAATCAAATTAAGGAGCTGAAGTGCAGATTTTGTTGCCAGTTATAATCAAAGCCAGCAACTCCTTGAAATCCACCCAAACAGAGATGGTTCTTGGAACTCCCTTTGGGACAGAACAGATGTGATGCCCTCCCATAGGGACGTCGTGTTCTACCACCCAAGTCGCGCACATCTTTACACTCACAGTTACTGCCATGTCACACCCTCAACATCAGGTGCCTAATGAGCAAAAAGGGCCAGCCTCATTGAGATATGCCCCTATAACCAGTTGAACTGTTGGCAGCTCTCTTCCTGGGGAAACAGTGACGTTTCAAAATCGCCTTCTATTTGAAGCATTCCACTTTCATTAAATACCATTTCAGCAGCTTGCACTGTAGTGGACCAATACATGAGAATAACATTATTGAGGTTGTGGCATAATAGCTGTTAAATCTCAGGAGATGTTCAGCCCCTTTTTAGAACAGTACAAGCTTGAATAATAGGAGCTGCCACACAAAAGCAGAGCCTGAGTGCCTGACCAGCAACACAAGGGTGGATGGAACTTCTCTGAATCGCTGAAAGAAAAGGCAAAAAAATGGATTTTGCTTTTGTGTAATCGTATATGTGAACATCTACTGCCAGGAAAAAATAAAAAAGAAGAAACCCAGAAAGGGCAGGAAGCCTGGGACATGACATCCATGGAAGAATTACATATCGTGAGCCCAGGAGGGAAGAGGGGCTGAAAACAGCTTTTTTTCCTAGAGTGCTGGTAGAGAGAGCGCAGTGTTTTGGAATCTCAAAGAAGGAAAATGTCTGCTATTATATGATTCCTGTGAGTCACATGAAACCAAACTTGGCATACATTTTTTCACAGAAACAAGACCAGATCAAAAACGTACAACACTCACACTTTTTTTTTTTTTTTTAGCTTAACAGATACTAACAATGTAAGTAAGACCTTAGATCTGTAACAGCAACAGACAGCACAATACATTCAGTGCAAGACAAGAGGGATGGCGACAGCAAGCAATGAGAAATCCCAAGATGGCAGGGTCAAAACCCAATTCTATATTAATTACTTTAACCATGTACTGTGCCACGTACATCTTTGGAGATGACTCTGTGGCTTAGTGGTTACAGAGCAGTATAAAAGTTGTGATTTGAACAGGGTAACCAGGTAAGTAGGAGCTTGTAGGGCCTTCCCTCCACTTCTGGAAGGTAGATACAGCTTCTTTGCCTGAGCAAAACAGAATGTATTTCTCAGAAGCTCATAAGTTGTCAGTAAAACTGTAACAGTGCCCCTCATCACACTTAATTTCAGTATCAGACACAGCAGTACTAATGTTTCATGTCCCCAGTCCTATAGTCCTTGCAACAAGATGATGAAGCATACTCCAAACTGACCCACAAAGTAAAACCATAATCCTTCCCATGTTACACATCGTAATCCTACAAGAACCCTCATTATCAAGTATTTCCTTATAACCATCTTTATTCTTTTTTCTGATTCTGACTCATCTGTGTTATTCAAAGAACTGACAGCAAATTAATCTGTGAGAAAAAAAAGCTATAGAAACTATAGTATGGTGCCACTGAAATATGATAATAGTGCATCAGCTCCTCAAAGGAATATAAACACTAGATTAAAAAAAAAAATTAAATCCAGACTCCAAACTACCTCAAATTCCAAGTATCATCACATGCAGGGATGACATAAAGGGTCACAAATTCCACTAGAATTTGAGAGAGTGGATTAGGCATAGCTAACAAAGATGATTAGCAAATCTTGTTTGTTCTTTAATTTCATTTTCCTTTTTCTTTTGATACGAAGTCATGGGAGAAAAAAAAGCAAACATCAAAACAGGTGGTTGCCTAATGCTGATGACTGCTGGTTCAAACACTTAAATTATTGTAGTTACTTTACAGGTACTGATTGCCTAATTTATTACACATTTGTTCTCTTTTTTTCTCTTGAAAAAATTCTTAGAAACATTTTCATTCAAATTTGCAAGCATCTATTTTTTTTTTTTTCACATATAGCTACTTCATTCTTGACATTCTTACATTATTGTCAATAATTTTTGCCTGGCAGAATAAGGGAAAAGGAAATGGGTCTTGGTTTATTAAAATTCCTCAGTGGTACCCAATCCTTCTTTGCAAAAGTAACATAAACTCAGAATTATCCTAACTGTCCAAAGAAAGTAAAATAACTAATACCACATTACTTCTTCCTTGTAACTATTGGACATGAGCAATAGATAAGAATTCAGAAATCTTGCTGGTGACCTTTGGCTTGAACACTTTCTGTTATTTGTTTAAATAAAGTTCATATATAGCCTTAACATTTGATAATGTAGCTATCTGATGCACTGTTTTAAAAGCGGAAAAGTGAAAATGTAAAGGTACTTGGTCTTGAGAAAAATCACTACAATAAGCATGCTGTTGCCACTGGATGCATAAGGAAAGACAGGATCTCCTTAATTTCAACTAGAGATAGAGCAATGGACAGAACGTGTAAGAGTGAGACTGCACAGGAAGAAAAAGACAGTTACTAATGCAACCTCCACTTTGTGACTGCAGTACGGAAAGCACAGCTCATCTGGTCACTCTTGGAAATCAGAATACCTTAGAGATGGATGAGACAACACCAGTGATTTAACACCTCACCCTTTCTAAGTAACAACACCAATACCTAATTACTGCTAGTACAGTTTTTAGAAGAGCTTTCTACAAATGGTTATCTGACAGAAACAGGTAATTCTTTTGTTCTATCTAGGCTGATCCTCAGTTACCTCTGCAAGGCCGAAGATACCAGTATACATCCTACAATGTGATTTACTATCTAAAAGCAACAAATCTTTCTCAAAGCATCAGCTTCTGTTCTATGGAGAACTTGAAAATGGAAAATCAGCTGAAATAAAGTCAGCAAGGATTTTCAACTTCCTTCCATCTGCTTTTGTCATTTACATGACTTTTTATTGAAAACAAATGCAGCTATGTGCACTAAGGAGAAACCAGGTTCAGCATTGAATGTCTCCTTCAAAATATGTGATTTGGCATCATGTACACAAGATCAGTTTCTAGAAGCACAAGACAGTCACGTGCAGGACTGGATGATCCCCAGAAATTGTAATGTAAACATTACTTAGGTGTGTGTTTTATAATAAAAACTGCTTGTAGTCAGAACCAACTATTTTAACTGTATCATAAAAGAGATTTTCACAGGGCCCTGTAAAGGCTGCCCACACAGAGGTGCTCAGGAAAGTAACAGTAACTCTCAAAGAGCCAGAAAACGGACAGGTCAGGCTGGACTTGATGATCTTTTCCAACCTAGTGATTCTGATACTGTCTAAGCCAAAGCACCTCTAATAGCTTGTCTGCAGGGAAGAATAGTCCGGGTCCATCACTATTTTTGGTTCCCATTTATCACTCAGGACAGCACTGAAGAATATGCTCAGCGGGAAAAGATCTTTTTGAGCAGAGACGTCTTCCTGAACAGAGACTCAAAGCCAGATACATAGTTAGGAGCCGAAGTCCCACTGGAATTAAGATCTAGGTTTGTGGGTCTTTATGCTGAAGACTGTTCTGGTTTGCGAAGCTACTGTAAAGTTAGAGAGAGCCAAGTGCAAGAGCTCTGCAAGGCTGCAAGTGCACAACACCCTCGTTACAGACATCCCAGGCCCACATCTATAATCAGTATCCATTAATTTAGATGCTCTGGACACAAAGGAGCAAGGACTGCTGAACATCAGGGCCAAAGTCCTAAGTAATCACCGTAGTCCTCCTGTTCTGCTGTCTAATGTATTCATCCATTTATATGCCCATTTGAAATTTTAATACTTTAAAAGTAAATGCCTGTACTCACTGAATGTAAACAACCGTAATATATGGAGTTTATTTTAAGATAATATTTAAAACTACAATTTTTTTTAAGATAAGAAACAATTAAAAACCCTGGCAGAAAGTGCTATAAGATTATGCTTTAACAGACCCCATCTGGTTCCAAAGGTATGTACATACAGTATAAAGAAAGATATTTTCTCCCTCAGGAATGCCAAACGCTGTTCTTCATGAATATGTATAATTAGATGTTCTCTGTGAGTGAGAAGTAGTAATTAATTCGGTGTTAAACATCCCAACCTATTACTTGAACTCCATAGCAACCAACACTGCCAAAAGAGAAAATGAAATTTCAAAGCCTATTTTTAAGTTATTACACTTACACATTTCCCAAAAGTTTCAAAGCAACCTTGTGCTATATTTGGACACAGACAATTTGAGTTAGCTTCTCTAATTGGTAAAAGATTGAAGAGGCAACTAATGATTTTTGCTTTTGTTTTAAAAAAGGCTTGATGACAGTGAATTACTGTTTCTGTGATAGTCAGGGGTCTGAAGGCAGAGAATAGGGAAGGCATGTGACATTCAGTGTAGTGACTCTGTAGTATGCACAGCCCTTCTAGGGATGGCAACCCAGAGGTTTTCATAGTTTCAGACACACTGTGCTCACCAACTGCTCTGATTGACCGGGCCAACCAGATGCAGTTTCAGGTTCTGACCTTAATGCTTGAAACAATAATTTTTACCCTTGAACTCACTAAGGATGAATGTAGGCTGCGAAAAGCCACTGCTAATCAACATATCTCAAAAAATCTGAACAGCCTGGCTTAAATGTGCAGGTTTTTACCTTTGCATTTTCTTCCTAAATCATCAAAGCCAACTGGGATTATAGCAGAGTTCACAATCTTTAGCTCAGGAAAGTGAGAACAACAAAATAAAAATCAATGGCACTCAGGAAGGCCAATTCCAGTACACAGAGAGATGTGACTATGGAACATTTGGCCTCGCTTTTCTTGAAGGGCTCCTGGATGAGCTGTTGGCATTTATCTTGGGGGTCCCCTGGGATATGGTGAGTTACCAGAAGACTGCAAAATGGCAAACAATAAAAAGGAGGAGCCACCTATCTATAAACCCAACTTAGCTTCATTTCCCAGAACTGCAACAGAATAAATAATCAAACTACTTGTAAATATCTAGACAAAACAAGATGATGAATAACAGACAGCACGGATTTGTCAGGGAAATGTCCCATCAAACCAATGTAATTTCCTTCTATGACAGGATAATGGCCTTTGGGGATAGAGAAAAAGCAGTAGCTGTCATATTGCTTTACTTAAGTCTGACTTTTATTTCATGTGAAATTCTCTTAAGCAAAGCAGAAATATTAGAGCCTTCTAGAAATGGTTAGAAAAGTCTTACTGAGAAAGTAAACATACATGGCTCATCGTAATTGGGAGAGATGCGTGCATTTGGTGATATTCCACAGGGAAGGGACCTAGGTGTGTCATTACTGAATAGTTTTCTTAATGAACTAGCATGGGGAAAATACCCAAACCTTGTTAAATAGCACTTAGCTGGGAGGGACTTTAAAATTATTGGAAAGTGGGATCTAAGATTTTTGGGAAGCAGGACTTCAAGCTATCTTGGCAAACTGGAGAATAGGCTGAATGTAGTCAGCACATATACTGCTTGTGAGCGGTATAATGATCCGTATCTCAGCAGGAATAATTAGGCATGTCACTGCAAGTCAGGGAATAACCTGTCTACAGGGAAGGCAATCTGTAGATCAAGTGACAAGTGACAATTGTATCATGCTGTGGAGAAGACAACCATTTTACAGCAATGACAGACACAGTTTGTCAGATGCGCAAAGGAAATATCTACCCTGGGCTTTACCCAGGAGGAACACCTGCTCAGTTTGGTGCACCACAGTTCAAAAGAGAAACAGACACCTGAAGCACGTCTACAGGCAGAAGAATGGAGAATGATCACAGGTTGGGAAAACATGACTGCTGAGGAAAGAGGGGAAAATCTGGGCCTGCTGTCCTGAAAAGTCTGACAAAAATTTAAAAACAGCTACTTCAAAAGGCAAGGAAAAGGTCTGTTCTTCATGCTCAGAGGATTTAGGTGCTTGCTAATACTGCAAAAAAAGGTTAAATGTAATGAAATATAATTAAATGAGCTTAAAAAGTAAAGGTGCTAGAGCAGGATACTTGGGGAAGGTCTGAGTTCTCCATCATTGAAGGTCTTAAGCAAGACTTAAGACATTCTGCTATCACAGAAAAATGGACAAGGTCTTAGGCCCTTTCCAGTTTGTGAAGGACAGAAAAATATTTCTCTGCAAGGGGCAACAATGGAGAGGTATCCAGAAAAGAACCAAATTTAGATGACGTCAAAATTACTCAGTATGAGACATGCCTCTGTCCTTACCAGAACGTGGAAGGAACAGGAACAATGGTACTGCAAAGAGAAGTAACAACTAAGGCTAAACCAGGCAGTGCTGCGAGCTGTAGTAACGCCCACTGCCATAGCCAAGGCAAGTTTTGTGTGTCAGAGATTGCCAGATTAGGTTTCATTTAAGAACTGGATACACCTAGAGAGAGGAGTTTCGTAGACACAGGCAACAGGTGAGTATCTGAATGAGTAAAACACTGTTACCAGGGAGCTCACACCATCTGCTGGATGCTGATTCTGCTTCCTGAGCAAGTGCTGCTTAACAGAGGCAGAAGTTTCTGTCTGCAGTGATCTGAAGGTATTAACATCCACTCTTGGCCCAAAAAGGCAACTCTTTGGTCAAGTTCGCATTGCACATCTGTTCTTTCTATAATATTTCACACTGAAGTTTAAAAGACAATTTTTCCTTTCATGTCACAACACCCATTATCTCAAAGGAAAGAAAAAGAAAGAAAAAAAAAAGACATCTGACAGTAATTGGAGAAGGGTCCAGGTTGCCCCAGCAGGCTACCAGATGGCATGACAGATCATAGAGCTAGGTGAAACTTCTGCTGATTGCCTTCTCAAGCAGATCTAAGAATACCAATTTGCAGTAATTAGTCAGGTATTTGCATTCTGTTCAGATGTGAGGCTTCACAAATAAATCTTACCAGCTGAGGTTTAGAAAAAGGATCAGCACTCCCTCCTCTTCCTGACATGAAGCCATTTGGGGAACCTGGGGTTGAAAGTAATTACATTATGGATGCACTTCATACACTAGTGAAACAACAGAGCTTACTGATCTGCAACTTACTGATGCTCCAAGGCTGCTCCTCAGCTGATAGAAAATGGCCCGGCTCTGCTCCCTGCAGGGCAGCTGTGCAAGTTTATATCACTGACTATCTGCATTTACATTTTCATTAGACTACTGAGGAAAGGAATCTCCAAAGCCTTTATGGGAGAAATCAATCAAAGAGCACACCTGCTGAAAGCACTAAGGCACTGCAGCGGTTGATCCGGTACTGAAAAGGAGTGAATGAAACATTCATCCACGTATGTCACTCGTGCTGTGATCAGCGTGGTTTTATGCTTTTGTATGTAATTTTCTCTCAGAGTTTATAGAGTAGGCAACACCTCCAAAGCTTCAAACCCCTTCATGGTTAATCCCACTGAAAATATTTTCGTGTAAATGAAACCCATTGCATCCAATAGGAGATACCATTAAAGTGATGATGAAGGGAGTGGAACATCTTCCTTATGAGGGCAGGCTGGGGGAGCTGGGTCTCTTTAGCTTGGAGAAGAGGAGACTGAGGGGTGACCTCATTAATGTTTATAAATATTTTAAGAGTGAGTGTCAGGAGGATGGATCCAAGCTCTTGTCAGTGTTGGCTAGTGGCAGAACAAGGGCCAATGGGTCCAAGCTGGAACATAGAAAGTTCCATCTTAATATAAGGAGGAACTTTTTCCCTGTGAGGGTGACGGAGCACTGGAACAGGCTGCCCAGAGAGGTTGTGGAGTCTCCTTCTCTGGAGACATTCAAGACTAATCTGGACACATTCCTGTGTGATCTAATCTAGGTGATCCTGCTCAGGCAGGGGTGTTGGACTGGATGATTTTTCAAGGTCCCTTCCAACTCCTGACTCTGTGATTCTGTGATTTACCACCCAAATTTTCAACTAATTGTTACTCATTGAAGTATCTTGGGGAAAGATAAACGATACCCCTGGTATCAATGTGTTTAAAAAACCCCCACCAAAATCCAAGGAGAAGCAAATGGAAAATGCTGCAGTGCAGAGGGTAGCACTCCACTGGCAGTGCAGGGGAGACACAACTATGTCAGTATGAGAATGCCACCAGCTGAAGTGAGCTAGAAACCAGTAGAATAGGTAACGAGAATTTTAACGCCACTGCTTCTGATGCTTATTGCTCCATACCAGTGACTGGCTAAATAACAGCAACTGTACTTCTTTCCTGGAGTATGAAGAAGAAAGCCTTAAATACGTAATTGGGGAATAAGTGCTGCACACAATAAACACACCAGTTCGACACTCAATGGTAACATATTTTTCATGGTCCCTGAGCTTAAATATTTCTGGCCAAAGAGCAGTGCACTCTGAGAAAGGATTCCGCTTCTATGACACAAACCACCACTTCTGTAAGTGGATCCTAGCTTTCAGCTACTCGTTGCCACATAGGCAGTGATGTATTGGTGTGACTCAAGTTAATTTTAAGAGGAGATATTATACAATTAATAAGATGTCCTGTAATAAGATGCCATGAATTAAAAAATGTAACCAAAAAACACACAGGACGTTTTTCAGTCACATCACCGGCCCTCAAGAATTCTTTCTCCTATGTGCTGTTTCACCTCTTACTGCCTGACTTTCACTCAGATGGACAGTTTGGATGTTTAGGAAGCCTGTGCTATGTAGTCTGAGCAGCTGAGCCTTTTCATTAAATAAGTGGCCACTGCAAGTACCACAGATGCAGTCAGGCCATAGCCATACAGCTGAAAAGTAAGCTCCTACTCTTTCTAGTCACAAGATTTATTTTCTTTACACCATTCTTTCTTTTATCATGAAGAAGAAATAACTTTGAATAATTAAAACAAAGAGTTTGTAAAAAATGTACATGTAAAATATACAGATAAAAACTTCAGAAAATTAGAGCGGGTTTAAAAATCTAACTCTTACAAAATCAGTTTGAGGACTATTTTAAGGTTAATTTGATATTCTACTACTATTTAATGCCACATGGCAATTTGGCAGTGTCTAAAGTGTGTCTAAAGCAGTAAAAGAATTTCTGAAGTCAGGAAAATAAAATAATAAAATGATATCAAATAAAATTTAAAAAATGGATTAATGTACTCATCAGAAGAAAAATTAAAAAGAAATATTGTTTCTGTTTTCTCCCTGAATGGGAGATGTGTTTGCTGACGGTTTAGGGTACATAATAAAAAGCCATCCAATATCATATCACACATTCCTCAGATTCTATTTTGTTGTTCTGAAATACCACGCTACAAGGTGTAGAAATAAGTGGCATTTGCTTAAAAGAAAATACCTCTTGCTGAAAAAAGTACTGAGAATATCACAGATGGGTGGAAAAAATATACACCAATTTAAACCTGTTTGAAAAGTAATTTTTCAGTTCTTAATTCCATAGATGATGCCTCCCCCCTGCTTCCCCCTCCCCTCCAGAAGGCAGGAACTCTGTCTGCAAGGATGGGATTTATCCCGAGGTTGATTATAACTCAATTTAATGTCTACATGTGAGCTAGATATTTAACCCTGCCTTTATGGCCAGAAAGGCCAGAGTGCCATCATTTCATCAGAGCAGCTATCTGGCAGCTCTCTTTTAGGATGAGCTGTATCTGCATCTCCTTGCTTTCAGGTCTGGAGAAGGCAGGAGAGGAACACAGTTGAGAACAGTCAAAAAGAAGGAAACCCAGACAGCAATTACACAGTAACCCCACAGCCTTTCAAAACCATTTGCTCTCACAGCCTTGTCCCTTCCTGCCATTGCCTCTTGATCAACTGTGGAGTTGGTTGGTTGGTTTTAACCAAAGAGAAGTGACTTCTGACAAGTTTGATGAAAATCAGAGATTTGAATTAGCACGCTAAATGTCCAGAGTAGAAGGAATATATGTATTAGGTTTTCTTTTTGCTAGCATTTCCATTTTATATGATGCAGAATAAATAACTTGCATCATGTAGCAGGCAAAAAATTAAACACCAGATAAAATGCTTGGCATTTTCTGATGTGCAAGAGTCTTATTGCATGTTAACTATGTTTATGTAATGCTGTCACTGCTTGAATATACACACACACTCCTCGCATCAGAAAAACATTATGGAAGTTAGTACACAGAACAGACTTCTCTGTTTCTCAGAGTTGTCCACAAAACCCCTGATTTTGTCTTTTTATCCATATGCATTATTATATAGTTATGAGACATTCACATGCCTTTTTTTTCCCTCCCTAATCTTTGCCTCATTCAACACAAAGAACAGATGATGCTCAATTAACAAGCAGTTCTTCATCTACTTTCTTTCTTCTCATTGTTCAAGTTGTGACCCCTTATTTTATCCACTGTATGTGTTTCAAGCTCAGCTCTCAAAGCATCATTAACAATTTCATGGGATTATCTGAGCTAGGTATTGGAGTAATACCTAAATCCTCTTCAATCAGTGACGAGTTTGTCCACCAAATCTTGATGAGACATAAGCTTACGGTTTCAAACATACTTACTAGTTTGCTAAATTAATGCAGATTTTCCTAGAGACAGTAATGGGCATCCCCCTTCACCAAACGGCGGTGGGAGGCACTACCTCTACCCAAAAAGGGAATGATTCTTTGAATACAAGCAGTAAAACATATTGCATCATTCATCCCCCCCTCATAGAAGGCTTGATGAGAGTAGACATGCGGACATGTCTACACTGTTGGAGGTGTTTGCAGGAGCCACAGATGGCCAAAGCCCCATAATAATAAAGAATAGTCAGCATGGTTTTACCAAGGGGAGGTCATGTCTGACTGACCTAATGGCCTTTTACAAGGATATAACCAGGTGGATTGATGATGGTAGGGCAGTGGATGTGGTTTACCTTGACCTCAGACACTGTCTCCTACAACATCCTGATGGATAAACTGAGAAGTGTGGTTTGGAGAGTAGTAAAGTGGACTGAGAGCTGCTTGAAAGGAAGAAGCCAGTGAGTTCTGAAAAACAGGACAGAGTCTGGCTGGAGGCCTGTAACCAGTGGAGTCCCTCAAGGGTCTGTACTGGGACCAGTACTGTTCAATGTATTCACTAATGACCTGGATGAGGGAATAGAGTGTACAGTCAGCAAGTTTGCTGATGACACCAAGCTGGGAGTGGTGGCTGACATACCAGAAGGTTGTGCTGACATTCAACAGGATTTAGACAGGCTGGAGAGCTGGGCAGATTTAACAAAGGCAAGTGCAGGGTATTGCATCTTGGAAGGAACAATGTCAGGTACCAGGGCCTGATTTGTTGGAGAGCAGTGTAGGTGACAGGGTCTTGGGGATACTGGTAGATAGCAGGATGACCATAAGCCAGCAATGTGCCCTCGTGGTCAAGAAGGCCAATGGTATCCTGAGATATATTAGAAAGGGGGTGGCTAGTAGGTTAAGAGAGGTCCTCCTCCCCGTCTACTCCGCCCTGGTGAGACCACACCTGGAGTATTGTGTCCAGTTCTGGGCCCCTCAGTTCAAGAAGGAAACAGAAATCCTTGAAAGAGTCCAGTGCAGGACCACAGAGCTGATGGTGTGGAACACCTTCCTTATGAAGAAAGGCTGAGGGAGCTGGGTCTCTTTAGCTTGGAGAAGACGAGACAGAGGGGGTGAGCTCACTAATGTTTGTAAATATGTAAAGTGTGAGTGTCAGGAGGATGGATCCAGGCTCTTCTCAGTGATGGCCAGTGAAAGGACAAGGGGCAATGGGTCAAAGATGGAATATAGGAAGTTCCCTGTGAATATAAGGAAAAACTTCCTCACTGTGAGGGTGACGGAGCACTGGCACAGGCTGCCCAGAGAGGTTGTGGAGTCTCCTTCTCTGGAGACATTCAAGACCAATCTGGACACGTTCCTGTGTGATCTACTCTAGATGATCCTGCTTAGGTAGGGGGGTTGGACTGGATGGTCTTTCGAGGTCTCTTCCAGCTCCTAATATTCTGTGATTTTAAACACTAATGCAGGCTTCAAAAATCATGAGTTGTTGAATTTTGTTTTTTTTTTTTAATAGGTGCATATCCAACAGTTCTAACTTTATGCTCTTTGTGTCACCTTACGGATATACGAGTATCCTGCTTTCACTGCACAAAGCGACCTACTCATTTTATCCAGGGTGAATAAACAACACACAAACAAATCCAAACCAAAAAAAAACCCCAAAACCAAAACCATATTGAGAATCATTGTGCCAGGAGGTCTGGAATTAAGAAAATCAACTTATTTTATGAGATCTTTTCCTGTGGGGCACAACACATCATTTTTCCTAATTAACTGTCCCTTGTTATTAAGTTGGCTTTTGCCATTCAATTTTATTAGATATGACAGTGAAGTTGAGGAAATCTACTGAAAGAAGACTTTGTAGCCCATTTCTTTTGGCCTCTGGCCCATTTTCATAAAACTCTAACCTATGTGTCTGTTAAAGAGCAACTTGGGCGAGAAGCAGATGCAGAGGTTCAGCCATTGAACTTCTGAGAATGACATGGATGCATTAATCTAGAAACATGGATCAATTTGAACACGAAGCATGAAGCATGCTACTCCTGTAGCAAGAAGTATTGTCTAGGAGAATTTTATTTCATATTCATTTAGATTTAAGCAGTTATAGACTTGTAGAATGAGTTGGCTGTTTTCCAGTGAATACATGCTGGGAAACTATTAAAAAAAGAATGATAAATAGATCAGTGAACTGATATTTCCATGTCAGTAGGAGGAAGACAAGCAAGACATTGGGCTGACAGTATTGCTGAGGTGATCAAATGATATTTAATTGTAACCAAGGATAAAACCCAAATTAAGGATTTGAAAGCCAAACAGGAGTCAGTTTGATAAAACCAAGATAGCAATGTAAGTATAAATCATATGTTAGTCTCATTTGTTGAGAAAATGAGAGCTTATCTGATTTATGCATCCTCTTGGTAAGACATGGTGCCACACAGCAGTTAGGATTTCTAAACAGCCATAGCTGCACACTGCAAGAGTAATGGCAACAAGGCACTGGATCAGCAGCCCAAAAGTTGCTGCTAGGAGGCCAGAGAAGCACTCCCCCCTTGTGAAGTATGAGCAGCTGACTTTACATTGCACAACTTCAACAAGCTGTGATTGATCAAGCTCTTCCAGCACTAAAGATGCGGCTGCAACACTCTGGATTTGCACTGAAGTTGGCGACCGCAAAGTGCTGTGCTGGGGCAAGCATGGGCAGCTCACTACAGCTCTGCTGCCTCCAGCCCCAGAGCAGCTGACGGCAGAGCCAGGCCAGACACTCCTGCACACAGGATGAAATACACAGAAAAACCATGTTGCTTAGTAGGGGATGACAAGGAACATGATCATCACAAGAACAGGAAAATGAGGGAGAACAGAGATATTCAACAAATCCCTGTCCCTGAGCTGTGAGATAGGATTTCAGCTGCCATCCAGGTGAACTCATTGTCACCTGGCTGCTCTGATGCTGGTATAAGGGGGCCAGTAGCCCGGAATTAGAGGGTAGGGAAGCCAAGCACCTAGGATCCTTTTTTAAGGAAGTGGCATCAACAAGGTGATTGGAAGAAAGAGATAAGCCATCAGCCTCTTCAGGCAATTCCTCTCAAGTCTGAGGGACAGATATCCCTTCAAGGAAGATGTTGCAGGTCATCCAGGCAAGTGGCCAACCACGGAGTGAGGTATCCAGTACCTGAGTGAATTCGTCATGCAGGAGATGGTCTATTACAACCCAGGCAATGCACAGCTACCCACGGAACCACATGAAGTCCAATGCACACAAGCATTGTGATGGAAGTTTGTACAGAGCACATCATCACTCTATGACAACTCACTGGCAGTAACGGACTGGGAAAGTGAAGAGACACTGATGGTAGATGGGATGGATGACTGAAAATATGAAAAAAGTCTCTCTTCCTCTCTCATCTTGGTTGTGGATAAACTGTCCAGGAGGGTCCAGCAACAAAAAAGATATATTCTATTCCCCACTCATATGGACCAATAGCTCAGCTATCAGGGGTAAGTGCTCCTCTGCTCCAAAGAGGGTATAGAGAGTGTACACACCTGAATGTACCCTGTGGTTTTAACAGCATGACCATGTGAGAACATGAGGAAGTGAGATGGAAAACCTACCTTGACCTTATAGACAGAAGTACATGAGCTGCAAGGAAAAACAATCACAAAAGGGGATTTCACCACCCTCATCATAAAAACAGTCTTCCTTTTATCTAGGCTGAACCTATCTTCTTTCAGTTTAAAACCACTACCCCTTGATCCTATCATAACAGGCCCTACTAAAAAGTCTGTCCCCATCTTTCTCATAAGCCCCCTTAAAATACTGGAAGGCTGCTGTAATGTCTCACCAGAGCCTTCTCTTTCCTGTGCCGAACAAGCCCAACTCAGCTTTTTTTAAAAGGAGAGATGCTCCAGCCCCCTCATCATGTCTGTGGCTCTCCTCTGGACTTGGTCCATCAGGTCCATGTCTTTCCTGAGCCAAGGACCCCAGAGCTAGGCAGTGTACTCCAGGTGAGAGTCTCACGAGAGCAGAGCAGAGGGGCAGAATCACCTCCCTTGACCTGCTGGCCACACTTCTTTTAATGCAGCCCAGGATATGGTTGGCTTTCGGGGCTGCAAACACACCATTTGCACACAGCTTATGCCCAGATTGTCATACACCAAAATCCCTAAGTCTTTCTCTTCAGCAGTGCTTCTCTCCATCCCTTCATTCCCCCAGCCTGTCTTGATGCTTGGGGTTGATCTGATCCACGTTGCAGTTGTCCTTGTTGAACCTCATGCAGTTCACTTGGGTCCACTTCTCAAGTTCATGTATATCCCCTCATATTATTTTAAATGAGTATTTATTTGCAATAAAAAATTAATTTCCATCCTGACGTTGTCAGGCTACACAATAATGAATTACAACTGACAGGTATGAAACCATGGCAGCACACACACATAATAAAAGGGTGGGAAGACCAAGCTTTCTATAATCAGCTTTTCCAGTCAACTGCCCCACTGACAATAGCCCTTCATTTTCTTTTCCTTTCTGTTCCCATCACAGGCTACCTTAGCCATTCCTTACACTATCCATAGGCTAACTAGCTCCCAGCTGCACTGAGGCTTCAGCAGAATGGAAGTCACCAGGTTACTATTACCATGTTGTTACCTCCATACAGTGCTGGCATGGCCAAACCTACATGCTTGGCAGCACCTGATGGTTATCTTTCTACAGGGAATGCTCTTACAGCAGGAAGAGAGGTTACTTGGTATAGGTGGCATTTCATACCCTACATTCCCCAGTTAGCTGGCCTTACAGATAGACCCTTCCTTGCCCCAGGACCTGCAAACATCCCACACTGCTGTTCAGAGGTAAAAGACACCCCCACTCCCACAGCAGTGGAGCTCGACCCCCACTGCCTGCCTTCCAGTACTGCAAGGGGCAAGCTAGCTGGTGCTTCAGCAAGTCCCAGCTCTCCCACAGACAGGCGAGCGCATCCAAAATGACAACAGCTGATCACTAGGAGAGCATCTTCCTCCTAAGCCAAATGCCACCTTGCATTGCAATTGTTTTCCCCAAAAAACCCTACCAAATTCAGATCCTGCTCTTTAACTGGCCTTCTTGCAAAGCAACCCATACCTCCCTGCTCACTAGGCACCAGGAATCAAAACTTAATGTTTGATTACTTTTCTGCCAAGGGAGTGAGGGAAGGAGGCAAAGAACTAGGGCTTTTGTATCTGTCTGGAATACACTTTTACCTATTCAAATGGATGATTAGGAGACTTGAATAGTACAAAGCCTTAAAACTGAGAAAACAAAGAGCATCAGCAAACTTGATAAAGATACAATTACCTTGCATTTGTAACCCCCCCACACACACATACACACCAATTTTAATTCTGCTTTTTTTGAAGATAAAAGTGCAATAAGTATTCACATAAGCTGATTTTTTTTTTCAGAAACATTGATTAAAGGCATTTCAGAAAGAAGTAGTAGGTCATTGCTCAGAAACACATTCCATAATTCAAAAAAGTAAATTTTAGTCTTTTCATATTTATTTAACATAATTCAGGAGACATTCCTTGTTAAATATTTGGAAAGCAGCATTTCCCTGCTGCTCATTTTGCTCAGTCTTTTTTGAGAAGGTAATATGGAGTGAGGGGAAAAATCATCACTAATTATTTCCATTTCAATGTGTTTAGCAATTCCCCACTGGATGTTAGATCTACAACACACCGCTTGAAAGACCACATGTCTTTACATAAGCAGCATGGAAATGAAAACGTGTGCAGCAATGGACATCCTGGTTTCCCCAGTAAGTTAAATCATGAAACTACTCATAAGGCATCATAAGGGACTGTTACTTTTTACCAGAATCACCCTTCATCATTAAGGTATATAACTGAGGAAGAGGCAAATCTTTCTTATTGCTTACGCCTGGTGCTCCTTCTAGTTTTAAGTTTCTTTGGTATAGCAAGGGAGAAACAAAACCACCTCCAGAGAAATCCCATCCCAGTGAGATTGGATATTAACATTTTTTATGACCTTCGTACAAGAGAGCTGGTGTCTGCTTTGTCTCAGGCAGCAGCTGACTCACTCCTCCACTGTCCCCTGGTGGGATTGGAAGGAGAATCAGAAGAAAAAGGTAAAAAACGTGGGTTGAGATAAGGACAGTTTACTAGGACAACAAAGGAAGAGGCATTGTTGTTACACTACTTAAAATGTAAAAAATGGGTGATACACAATGCAAATTGCACACTGCCTGCAACCCAATGTCCAGCAGTGACTTCTCATCCCCAGTCAGCTCCCCCCTTGTATGGAATCTCCCTTTGGCTAGTTCAACTGTCCTGGCTGTGTCCCCTCCCAGCTTCTTGTGAAAATTAACTCTGTCCCAGCCAAAAGAAACCAGAACAGGTGGATATTGGAAAAAAATAAAAAAAATCCCTTTACTTATACCAAAGAAAACCCAAACAAAATCTATCTCCCCCTCTAATATTAATCAGACTGAATCTGGCTGAGTTACCTCCAAAAACCAACAGGATTTTTCTTCTCCTCCCTATGATTCAGACTATGACCTAGAGACAGTACATGCATGGGTCTAGGATCCATAAATGTGAGTGTTCAACACACAATGAACTCTCACTCTCGTTCCTCTCCACGCTGTATGAAGATGGGACATGACCACAGGGAAGATGCCCTATGATACTGCTGCAGACACCTCAGGCAAAATAAAAGGACCTCATCAGACAGGGCTGCAATGTCACAGGAACTCCTCTATTAAGGCTTCAATTTGTGCCAGAAGAAAAGTTCATAGACGCATGCTCCTTCAACTGCTACCTTTGAAAAAAAACAAAACTCTTAATTCAGCTGTATCTCTACATATCAAAACAAGCTTCAGGTACTGCTATCAATATGAGTGACCCAACAGCATTTCAGCACTTGCCTGAAACACTAATGTCCGTGATAAGATTCTGTTTAAAAGCAAACAAAAAGAGATCACCAACCCACCAACTCTAGTACAGATATCTTTGTGCCACCCTGCATTTTTGACTCTCCCCGGCTCATAAGAGGCAAATCCCTGTGGCAGCTTGGGACTGACTTTGATACTTAATGAAGTCTCTCATTAGTTGTAAAGCTGGATGCTCACAAGCTTCCCTGAATGACATCTCACAGTACCTTTTCTGGTTTCTGCCTATTTACAGTCATCTTGGTTCTTGTACACAGAAGGATATGCACATGTATGGAATCCATACCTAAAATTCTGGAAGCAATTCAACATTTGGTCTTCTTGTGGCCCATATGCTTTCTCTGCAGTAATGTGTTTATTTAGGTCTAACTTTTCAGGGTGAGGTTTATCTGTTCCTTCAGGCTACACCCATCTGACAGTTCTCAGGCATGACTCCAACTACAGTGTCAAAATTCACTCATATTACAAACACCAGCGATTATAAAAAAAATATATTCTTACGCTACCCTCTGGTTTTATGCCACTACCACATTGCAAAGACAAACAAGTATGGATATCTGGGTACATCACCACCTTAATATTAATTTGTCCCCCAGCTTAGATCATTTACAGTTCAGAGAGATATAAATCCATCCTAAAATAGTTTGTATTTCCTAATGGTGGGTGTGATAAAAACATCATCTAAAACAATATCATCCTCATACTTTATATTTGATTTATGTAGCCAAACTTCACCTTGCAAAGAGACAAGGACATTTCCATACTTCAGTGTAAAGCTAAAGGACTGCAGGATGCCTCTCTAGCAAACAAACTTCATCTGAGAAATCTTATCTTTAAGACTACTAACAGACTATTATTTGTAAGACATTGGTTGGTACAAAGCCGCAGGACTTGCAATTAAAATATGCAGAACCAGACTGAAATAGCACTGCGTAAATTATGCATGTTTCTTATTAAATCAAATCCCTCTAACTCCCCTTCTCCTCCCCTCCTCCGATTATTACGCAACTTGTCATCTCGTATTTACATGCCATATGATACACAACCCAAATAGAGAGGGCAAACATCCACAATATGTGCAGGAAAGGGAGATATTTGCATTTAGGACTTGAATATGCATTAGCAGGCAACACATTCCAGATACATATTTTAAAAGTGAGACTGTTTATTTTGACAAGCTTATTGCTAGAAATGCCACTACGTGCTCTCCCCATGCCTCACAGCATGGAGCTGGTGCTCTGAATACACAACACCCATCTTAAAAAGAGCTGAGATCCTGCTAAGCCCATTTCAAAGGCAAGGACTGAGAAGGGAACCACAACCCTGTCTCTTATTTTCTCTCAAGCAAATGAGTAAGGCCCAGAAAGATAAGTTGATTGCTTGGGATTTAAGTAAGATTTATTCGGTCTATTGAATCCTATAGATCTCTTGTGTAACCTTAGGCACTAACTCAGATCACCCACATTTGGATTTTACATCTGTACAAATATCAGAACAGTGCTTGTCAACCTCAAAGAGGTGATACAAGCATAAATTAACTGGTAAACAAATGCTATGTGAGCAAGGTAGATAAACTAAACGGATCAACAGAATGACCAGTCTTCTAGTCAAAGCAGTGAACTTGAGAATCCAGGCTCTGCTACAGTTCTCAGTTCCATTTAATTCTTAGTTCCTCATCCACTGGTGCAAAGGAATAGTGCTTACCTTCCTCATTAAGAGATCTGAAGGAATTAGAGTTTGGGACATAGTTGGCCAAAGCTTAAAAGAATTCAAGGCCACTCACCAAAAAAAGTAGCTGAAACTAATGACATCTTATACTCTTTCCAGTTTCTAGCATCCCAGCATAACTCGTTCTTCAGATGTGGCTTTTCAGAACTGTTTTCAGCTGAGACTACAGCCCCTCACCCTGAACCCAAACAGACCTCAGTGGAAGACATCCGGTTGAGAACAGTCACAGCAAGATCCTCCATATCTGTGAGCTTCAGTATCTAGAAAGGACTACCATGTCATCTCCATCTGGCTTAACTCCAGATACACTGTATTCATAAGGGAACTTACACTGACTAAGCACTAAAGCCCAAATAAAAGTCTCCCATTATAGCCATAACTTCAGCGTGCAGAAAAGCACCATCTTACTGGAAGAGCATGGCATGGAAACAGGAAAAAAGCACTAAGTTGAACTATTTAAACTTTCTGGCCACCAAGAAAGAAATGTGCCATCACCTTTTGAGCATCCTTAAGGCACTAGCTCGGCTTCAGAAAATTTGTGTCACACCATTTATTTCATACAGACCTTATTGTGTCTTTTATCATTTCACCTAAGGAGTTTCATACCATGTCTGACACTAGTTGTAATTCATCTTAGATTCACTGATACATGCTTGCTAAATTCATGATCCAGAATGAAAAGTATGCAAAGCAGCCAACACCGTGGGACTTTCAAATATGTCAAGACAAAAAAGTCAATACTACCTATCAAACCAGAAGAAACACAATGATTCAGTAACATTTTCTTTATATAAGTTATGACCAGAGATACCAAATACCAAATAGGCAAGACCAATCGTCAGGAAGTAACAGGTCCTGAGCTGAGCTAATGAGAAGGTTACCTGGGGCTGGGTTCCTGATCCTGGTGAAGGAGAGATGCAAATTCATTAAACATTGCAGGACTTCTGCTTTTCTGAAAGACAAAGGGTATCTGATGTGGCTTCATCAGGGTTTCTAGTGCAGACAGAATACTGAAAGGAATACCACAAAGGGAACACAACACATTTTGTGAACTGGTAAGTAAGGCCACAGGGTGACACAGTCCTATCCTGCAAACACACCAGACTCCTATCTTTTTATTTCAATCTATTATGCAGTACCTGCAATACCATACACCACACTAACTGAAATCCATCCACGACTTTTGCTGAATCATATATTTTTATATTAAACAGTCTAGAGTGAGCCAAAAAAGAGACATGGAATTAAGTGAAATACCACAGAAAGAGTAAGAAACTCCCTAAGATTTCAGCTTTTCTTTGTGGCCAAAAAAAAACCCTTAAGTTTTCTTGATGTACAGTATCTACTGTTGCACTCAGTAAGATTATCCAACTAGACCAGGCTACATAAGCATATGCTACAAGCAGGTAAATCTCTGCACGTAGCAGAACTGCCTAAAGAATGTAACAGCACTTTTGAAGCACTAAATTTACTCCCTGAAACGAAATTGTTACATAATCTCAGTGTGAGAAATAATTTTCACATAAGAAACAAGTAAGGAGAACAACCCCTTAATATTACTTTCTCAGAAAAGTGGGAGAACTTCAACCCCACACCACTAAGAGAATATGTAATTGAGGCAAGAGAAATTGACATTTCCTGTGTTTCTAGCCCAAAATAACTCCTGTCCAACTAAGCATTCTGTTATCACACTGAATGGAGATGTCATAACGGATGTAGTTTCAGGCTTTTGTCAGCAGAAATTTGAAATCCAGGTAAATAATAGGTAGGAAATATACTAGCACCTCTTATACAGACCATTTCCTTCAGCACCCAAGAACCACCTATCAGCCCAAAACTTGCAAGCACAAGTTAAAACACTTTACTGTAACCTACTGACTTGGATGCGACTACTCACAGTAACAGCATGGACATAAGTGCTCTTTACTTCCCAAAATCAAGGACACATCACTCATGCACACTTTTTAAAATGAACTTAGACACTTAAATTATATGACACAACCAAATAACAAACAGTAACACCCATGACAAAAAAAAAAAAATTATCTCTTTTTGGGAGAGAAGAAAGGATCAAATGGCAGCACTTGTCAGTATCTACAATAATTACTTTTTCAAGCTTTCTCGCAGGGAGAAGGAAAACAATCTAAAACCAGACAAGCCTAACCCAACCCAGGCCTGTTCTCCCTTTCAGCACCAGCAACTTGCCACCTTCACTTCACTTCTCCCAAGCTTCACAGGATCAGTTTTGTGCACAGCCACAAGCTGAAACAGATGCAGAGAATGATCTGACGTAGTCCACAAGAAAGCAAGAGCATGTTCTTCCCCACAGTTACTACTCAACAGGATTGTTTCCCCACAGCAGGACCCATGATAGTTGTGCCAAAATAACCTCACAGAGAGAAGTATGGAGAAGTGCCCCTTTAGAGACCAAGATACCAACTGGGCCACCAAGAACTATTCTGCTAGCACCAGTCATTGTTTAAGAGTGAAAGCTGTCCCTTACTGAAGACATCCCTAAATCAGTGGACTTGCCACAAATCACAAGGTCACAGAATAGTGCAGCCCACTGAGGAAGCTCAATTGGATAAAGCTCCTTAGCTAGAGGGAAGCTTTGCTTCCACAGTCAATGGCATTGCCACTGCATACACCCTGATTCATGCACACTGAGCTAAGAGCGTGCAGAAATGTTTGCAGGATCAGTATCAAATAACCATATTCCTCTTCAAAAGCTCTCTATACAATCTGCGGGAAAATTCAGACCAATTACATATTTCGTGACTAATTATTCTAATTAAACTGACTGGTAGCATATTAGTGATTCAGACAGAAAACAAAATATTCAGACTTTACATTCTCCTCCTCCACACTCCAGTGAAATCTCTAATGTATCTTATGATGTTTTATTTATCTCAACCCAAAGGCAAAAAACCATAGCTTTTCCCCCAAATAAAGTATATCAGCTTCCTCCAGTATGGGGAGATGCTGCTGCTGTTTAACATCATCCTCACTGTTACACAGTTCCAGTTTAGAAGACATTTCTATCTTGGCATATACCTCCCCACAGTATCTCTAAGCATCACTGCAAGTGGTTGCAAATGGTTATCATGAGCTGCCTGTTGGCAGCTTCTTGTTGTACTGAAGCTATTGTATTAGACAGGTTCTTGCTGGTCGTTCAATCCCCGTGGGTCTCCAGTAACTGACTCACCACTAAAGCCCCAGCTATATGAAGAACAGGAATAAAAATCCATGTATTTAGGACAGCTAGTACCTCTTACAGACAATGGACATGCCTAAGTTTTTGTATTTCTGAAAATAAGTCTGAGAAAGGAAAATACTGCCTTGTGGCACTTTATAGAAGTCATTATGTCCCTGTATTTGTATAGGGAACTTAAAAAACATCCAAAAAGTCTTAATTAAACACTTACGATTCAAAACCAAGTGCTCTGGGTAGTAATTTCCAGAATGAAGACTACCTGTGCAACCATAGTTTTTTAATTTTTTAGTCTTTTCTTTGTTTTTGGTTTTGGGGTGGGGTTTTTTGCCTGTGAATAATCATAAACCTTAGATACACTATGACTCCCTTCTTCCCTGCACCTCCTCGCCAGAGGTCTGCTGTCTCACACAGGGCACAGGGCAGACCATACTCCCAAATGCAGCACTGAATACAAGTAAAGGATTATTTCTTCCCCCACATTCCATTTTACTCTGGACAAATCAATACACAACATTTACTGCAGTGCTAAACATTTTGCTGATGAAAACACCTTCTTCAAATCCTGAACTGATACGGTACAGTTGGCAATGTTCACATGGCTGTCTTTTATTTTGAAACTCTTAAGTCTTCCTGTTGACCTGAGAAACTACTACTAAGCATAAACAAATAAGTCCATGAATTAAAATGTTTGACTGATCAGAAGAATCTAGATTCCTTTCTTTGTTTGGGTGATATTCTTAAGAAGGCTAGCCTTGTAAGACCAAGAGGAGATGATCGTGATCTGCAGCTAAATGTGATTGGGAATTGGAAGTACTTCAAAATCTGAAGAGCTCAGCACCACGTTGCTCAAATCAATTCCTCACCAAGTACTCAAATAAAATTAAAAAAAAAAAAAAAAGAATTTAAATTACCTTACACAGTGCTGGCCCAGAGTTCCAATTGCTTCTAAAATAAGATCCAGGTGCTCTTAGAAGTCTAAAGCAGCCTTTTAATTTTAAATTGCTCTTCACTAGCACGTGCCATGAATGCTGATCTTTTAGAAAGCATGTCTAAATCAAAACACTTCATACTGAAAAATAATTGGTGTTTTGTTTTCTTGGTTTTTGTTTTTTTTTTTAAAAAAGAGTTAAAAAGCTAAAAGAAGACAGCCCTGGTCAACTTAAGTGTCAAGCCATGTTTAATCTTTTCTCTAAGAAAAAGATAAATAATAAAAAATGAATCTATGTATGTTTTGGTCTCTTTTCTTCATAATCCTAATAAAAAATCTCTTCCATGGCAAGCTACTACTTGGTATCAGACTTAGTACTACTGAGAGACCTATCATCATGATTATTTATACTGCAATAGCACCTAGAGACCTAAATAAAGATCTTACTCTCCTTTGCAAATAAAGCAGAAGAGTTTTCCTGCCACCCCTAAGAGCTTTTATATAAACAGCTTACTAACACCGAGAACGGCATGGCAAGCAATTGGGGAAAAACTTCACCAGAGCAAAGGGAATACTTTCAGGCCTTGCACACATATACTTTCTGCATACATTTATATTTAGAACAAAGTTGCAATTTGTGCAATTAGATACAAGGTCCCTGCCCTGTAGGGGTTTAAAAGATCATCTTCAGCAGTGATGGTGAAGAATATGGCCATCAAAATTATACCTACTGGAATCCGACATATGAAATAGTCACTCTGCAGATGCACCATGACAAGTCACTTTCATACAGAAATACTGCAACTGCCACAGAAAGATACAAGTCTCCAACACAAAGAGTATAAACCACCATGGTAGAAACCTCAGTGAGTATGATCCCACCTGAACTACATGCCTACACTTGGGTCCTGTAAGGTTATTCCACTGAGAAGTAAAACAGGTTAGAAACCAGGTAGCTTTGAAGCAACTATTTTAAAATATTCACAAAGAAGTCAAACAACCAAATTTTTTCCCTCCTAGCAGCCATAAACATCCTTCAGCCAAACCTCAGATTCAAAAGCCTGTTCTCTCAGCTTCCCTAGGGACTGCTCACCACTGCTCTCAAGGCGATATGTAAGGTTCCATACTTAGTCCTTTTTGGATACAATCTCATTTTGACTCCACATTAGAGTAAGGTATAGCCTGCGATTTTGAACAGTGGCTGAAGGCAATACAGAGCTGTAAGGAAATCACAACCATGTTATTAAAAAAGCTCAAACAACAGCTTTTGGAACAAAGTAATGATCACAAGCAGTTCTTTTCAGCCTTCCTTTGTGTTTCAGGTAGTAACAGCAATCACTGGCATAGAGCTATCTCCTGAATGGCAAACACAGCGTGTAACTTGGTCAGCGGTTTATCAAATGGTTCTGTGTACATGTAATATGACTGCCTCTTTTTTAGCTTTTCCTCACAGCATCTGCAATGAAAGGAAAAGGAAAAGGCAGGCAGATGGTCAGTAAATTATGTATTCTCACCGCAAAGATCCACAGGAGTAGCCAAATTATACAACAGTTCACAAGAGACATTGAGATAAAAGTGTGTGCTCTTTAAATAGACTGACCTCCAACTCCAGCTGAAATCAGCAGAAAAAGCAGAGTGATACAATGAAGAGTAGGAAAAAAATAATTAGCCCACATCAGCTGTGCTCCAGTTAAATGGAAAAGAGTACACGGCTGCTTTGAAAGAGGATATACAGATGGAAAGAGGCACACTATGACAATGTAGATTATCATGTGTCAGAATCTTATTTTAAAATATTCTCAACTGATTCAATTAAAATGTATCTAAAAATATGGACTTTGGGCTTCTTTGTATTAGCCTTCCAAAAATAGCACAAACATAAGCTACTGATGACAAGCTTAGTAGAAAATAAGTACAGCTCTTCTACATTATAAAGAAAAACTTCAGGCTTCTGAATAGTTCCTTAAAGTGCAATCATGATTCCTTTCATTTTTTAACTCCAAACTATGTGAATTGGAAAAGTTTATGTCCTAAATGAAAAGAGAAACAAAAATATTATCTAGTTAAAAGAGCTACACCAAGTGTGTCATTTTCCGTTACAACTACAACTTTCCACCCCCTTCTTTTCCCACAGAAAGTAGGGACACCTGAAGGTCAGGGCATGGCCAGCTGAAATCATTGCAACATTAGATCAATCCTGAAAAGCAAAGTTTATAACATAAGGTCTTAAAAACAAACAAGCAAGCCCTGCAAGTGATATATTTTTAGTGCCAGTACTTCCGTTTGGTGTTGAGCAGAAAATCCACAACTAAGCAAAATCTAGGTAAAAATATCTGGAAGTTAAAAAAACAGCATCACATATAAGTTGATGCTACAAAAATAATACTTTTGCGAGGAATTGGAGATCCATATAGAATTTTAACTTTTGTGAAGTCACTCTGTCTCTCACTGTGGAATCACTGTCTGACACTCTACTACAGGATTAGTTGTGATCAACAGTTTCCAATACTATTATTTCAATACATTCCAGTGAATAATGTAATTTTTATATACCAAAAAAGGAATATTTGTCTGTAACATTTTGTACATGGCATCAGTTAAGGCTAAATACAGGAGAACATCAAGTGGGTCCCACCATCCTAAAGAAGGAAGAAGGGACACTCCTTACAAAATACTGTAATAGCTTCTTTATTAGGAGGAGAAATAAGATTAGTGCAGAGATGAACAGGGAACCACTTTTGGATTTACATTAAAGAACCAAGGAAGCAAGAATGCAAGCACACGACCTTGAAGAAAATGAAGCAAGCACTGGGCTGTAAACAGATTTCTGAAACATCGACTGATAACTGATAACAAGAAGGCAGTAGCTTCAAATAAAGAAACAAAGGCATAGGAATATACATTGTATATTCCTGAGCAGAACAGGAAAGACACAATATAAGCTGGAGATGCATAAGCACGGTTTTAAACCAGCGAATGTCACTGTCAGTAAAAAAGCTCCTGCAGCCACGAGGAATCCAAAGGACATCCAGGTGAGTAAGTCTATTGAAACCAGTCCAGTTCACGTGGCACTGACAAAGCACAAGCCTTTCAGCTTATACAATTAACAAGGCTACAGCAGACTAATCAGCCCTCAAACAGCATTTCAAGTTAAATACAAGGTACAGCAATAGTCATAATGTTTCCCTGAAGAAGCATTTAGAAGTGATGTATTGCACTTGGTTCTACACCAGTGGCTGTTTCTCCACCAATGGCATGCAGATGCAATAGTAAGGCAATGAGTTTTTCCAAATATTTGAAAAACAAGTGCCTCAAACCTCTTATTTTTTCCTTTGATTTAGTACATTATGGAAAATTCAGATTGCCCCAATGGATAGTCTTCTGCTTCAAAAAGACCAGGTCCTGGTATGATGGTGTGGAATAAAACCTGAGCACTTCACAAAACAATGAGATTTACCTCAGATAGTCGCAGTCAATGTTTTAAAATGAATTTCAACCTAAGTTATAAAGGAATGGTTGAACAATATATTGTATGTCTCTGAACTCAGAAAATATTGATAAGGAGCTAAAGCAGTGATTGCAATTCCAAAGAATTACATGTTTTTTCTAGAGGAGGCTTTAAACCTTGCCACATATTTTTACTTTTCCATCTTTAAGAGCAAAATTTTGAAAAAAAAAACAAAACAAAGGCTAGTCAAGCCAGATCAGCGAAGTAGCCTACACCCAAGTAGTATAGACTTTGTATAGACTGCTCATAATGTCCTGAACTTTCCTTAGCAAGTAAGCACCATTGTAGAGGCAGGATTAGTAAAAGCCCTTTGCTTTGCTGCCAGCAGCACTGGCGTGATGCTGGTTGCAGCCATTCCAAGCCCTCTTTCAGGAATAAGAGTTTTTTTTCAGCCCTGCTGAACCCTGAGGTAGACTCCCAGTAGTTTTTTTGGAGAATGCAAAGGATAGTAAAAGAAACAAAAGCAGAAGTCATAATTGTGATGTTTTACTTCAACAGTCTTGGCTTCCAAAGAGAAAATGTGAAACACCTAAAGCAACAGAAGCACAAAAACACCATTTCAGTCAGTGAGGTGGCCTGCAAGCTGTGAGCTGATGGGCAAATATCCCCTTTTTTGGCAAATAAGTCTCAACAACGAAGTCAGGATGGAAGATGTAACTTACCTAGAAATACACTGACATTTTTTCATGCTTTGTGCATTCTCCAAGCACCCTCCAGCAACAGATGATGACCACCACAAACTTTATAAGAAATCTCCACGCAAAGCTATGCAGATAACTGATACAACGTAACTCTGCTTGGATTTCATAGGTTTTATACACAAAAATTGTCAAGTTTTTGTGTATAAAACCTATGAAATCCAAGCAGAGTTTTGTGTATAAAACAAGGGGAGGGGAGGGAAGCCAATCCATTCCATATTTTTAAAATGAAAAAGAATTCAGGCAAAGACTGAAAATATCTACATAAGGTCAGTACATACATAGAAATGCAGTTTAGACACTTCAGTTCTCAGACAGATTTCACAGTCTATATTCCGTCCTGATTACAACATAACTAATGCAATATGTTTTTACAGTATTACCAAATACGAGGGAAGATAAAAACCAATATTTCCAGTGAAACTGTTTTACTTTCCTTAGCAGAAATTTAAGCTCCATCTTTTGATATCAAGAGCATGTTGTCTTGTTATGCACTGGTTTTAAACCAAACTAGCTTAATGAATTCTGTATCCCTGGTCAATCAATATGTGAATAGAGACTTTTCCAAGAACTTTCATATTAATTCAGACAGTTTTTCTAAATCAGTTATTCTCAGTTTCATAGCTGCCCTTTCCCTAAATGGGAAAAGCATAATTGGCTCTAAAACCCTTCCCAGTAAAAGCAGAAGAGATTCCAGTTGTTGACAATTTTTCAGTCGTGTTCTGATGATTCAGTACACTAATTCTTAACCTATAGCAATCAAGCAAATTATCTACTTACAAACCATCTCCAAAGATTCCTGTTTACTGTAGGTTTATCACAAACTATCAGACTACTAAAGTCAAGCCAGGCTTAAAATCTGTCCTGGAGATGTGTGAAGTTTGTGTATCTGCAATAAACAGCTCATGAGAAGCAGGCCTATCACTGAGCTAATCTGAAACGTACATCTGCCTTCCCATGATAAAAGCAGCCACAGACTCTTCATTTAAGTATAAAAAGTTACGTACCTGATGGAGAGATAATTAAACCACAGGAAAAGAAGGTCAAAATAATAAAAAAATGTTGTGGGTTGTGTTTTTTTTTAATGTTGGACTGCCAGTGGCAGTATGCCAACTCCTCTAGTGCAGAAGCACAGCATTTTTCCTTTTGGTTGATGCCAAAGAATACTCAACACAGTACGACATACTTAAAGCTAAATGTAGTGATAATGCATCTCCCCACTTCACAGGTTTCTGTTGGATTTCTGCAAAGCCCTCCTTAAGGCTATATGGCCACATGAGCTACTCTGTGCTACCTCTCCATCAAGAAACAAAACTTTATTAGAGGTGTATTTTATTTTTTAAAGTACCTAGCATTTCTCAAATTCTCTCTCATATTTCTACATCAGCCCTTTGGTTCCCTTTACTTGCTGAATACCTCTGAGAACGTCTTTCTGAGGATTTATATCTGCAAAAATCTGGTACAGTATCGCATGAGAAAACACATCCCAGCTTTTATTGGAAAATCTCTGTTTTAATTCCTGAGAAAAGGGAAGACATGAAGAAGGAGAAGGCTCTTTCAGCTCATCCTTAATGGCAGACAATTCTTTTATCCTGACTTGCAGCAGAGGTACAACAGAAGGTTTCCCACCACTGTACATTTCACATTACCTTGTCTCTGCCCAAAGGGACACATGAAACCAAAGATAACTCGCCCCTTTAAGCACCTCTACCTGATGAGGTCATCATCCTGCTTAAAGGCTCTCCTTACATGCTTGTGTACAGGAAAGTTCAAGTGTCCTTTTTTGTGCAATCAGGGATTCTTGCTACAGATTTCCAAGAAAGGCTGATTTATGTTTGCAGTAGAAGAAAATAATCACTATCTGCTAGCCACAGAAAGGAGGATATTTGCAAGCCCTGAGATCTATTCCTGACCCTCTAGATAATATGAAGAGTATTACCAATAAATGCCACACACCAATATTCAGTCTTACAGGTATGTCAGACAACTTCCTAGGTATTGTATAAACATATACATTGTGCCAGGTTACCAAGGCAGTTATCCAGTGTTAACAAAGCAGTAGGAGCACTGTAAACCCTTCCTTTTCCCAATATCTTCCTTTGATAATTTTGAATACATTTTAATGGTCTCTATTTATTTTTTTTTACCCTACTCATACAACAAAACTACAAGGCTTGACCTGGTTTAAAGAGTAAATACTAGAAAACTCTTGTTTTATTAATATGACTGAGAACACTGCTTAAGAGTCACAGCTTTCATGGAAAGTTATCCTGAGATAAAGTTGTGAAAAGTTAATGAAGCATGAACTGAGAATCATCAAACAGACAGAATGGCTAAAGGCAGTCTTTTCAAGCTCATCTTTAGATCATTAGAAATACTGGTAAAGTGCAATAATAACAAAGAAATACTCAGGACTGGGAGGTTGGGGGTGTTGGGGAAGTAATTCAAGTACTAGATATTCAGATTTACACTAATCCAATCCAGTATTAAACAGATCTTTAAGCAGATAACTCTTTCCTAACATTGAAAAAATTACTATTATAATCCCACAAGTCTTGATTCTTTCATTTCCATAGCTCTCCCAAAGGCAGATTTACCAGGCCAGAAGGCTCCTAGAAATCGGTCCTAACAGGAAATCTTCCCAGTAGAGGATGCTCCAGGCAACAGCATCAGAGTGAGACCATGTAGCTTTTACCACCTCTCTATGCAAGTGCTCCCTTCTGACTTCCAACCAGTACACTTGTTTTTTGTTCGTTTATGTAAACGATGAGGGGAAAAGAAAACCTCTGCACTCTGCCTTGACATGAAGACAAGGGACCTGAAGAGATTCAGCTGGACAGATGCAGCCAGAAGCCAGCCTGTTGCTGTGGCAGGGGCTCCCACAGCTCTGGTCAAGTAGAAGCAGCCAGCAACTGCTGGCTACTCAGTAAGAAAAAAAAGACTCAGTAAGAAAAAAAAGACTTCTACAATGCAAGTTTTCTTTTTCCCTCCTTAGCACATTCATTACATTTCACTAACTGCACTACAATGGCCGAAATGGCTGTTTGAGCTAGTGGAATGTTCTGATAGTTCATATATATATTGACTCAATGTGACAGTATTTGACTTCAGATGAGACAATCTGTCTGATTCAAACGAGTTCAAGTTTAAAGACTGGCTGATTTTGAAAGACAACAAAAACGCTCTGTGGCTATGTTTAAACATTGAGCTGAGAAGGAGGGTGCAGTGATAGATGAGATAAAAGCAAAAAATGTTATTACAAACTGGATTTAAAATAAATAGTCTCTTATTACTACCTGGGGTTTAAAAAGAGAAATCTCATCAAAACCTAATGATGTTCATGTTTCTGAACTAGGCACAGGAGGAAAGATTATCCAGGGCCAGCTTCTAATCAAATATTTGCCAACACAAAAGATTTACAGCATTTAGATTTCAGACTTCTGAGTTTGCATAAGTAGTTGGGAAAGACCTGGAATAGAGAGAGTATATCCTTCTTTTTAAAAAGCAGGTTAATCTAAAACGCAATTCCATGTTTTGAGTTTAGGCATATATGTTTGTAAAAATGTACTTGATGAATTAGGAGTTGAATAGATTTTTATGAAAGATGTCCCAAGAATGTGGAGGAAAACTTTACAGTAGATGTACAGAACCTGTCTTTTTTCTGAAACAGTTAATGACATGACCTCAACAGGCAAAGCCTTGGAACAGAGGATGTCTCCAAAATATTAAGGCTTGGAAAATGAAATATCTGATTAGATGAATCCAGGATGACAACATACCAAGGTAAAATATTCAATTAGCTTCCATCATGACCCCACAGATTTCCAGTAGTGTTTGTAAAAGATGAGCTGTCTTTGTCATTTGCACCATACAGAAAGACATCAGGAAAACTTAGCAGCAGCAGAAAGTAGAATATAAAATAAAAGGCTATGAAGTAGTCATGAGCATAGTAGCATTCATTAACATCAATATACACTTAACAAAAAACAAGAAAAAAAAGTACAGTATTAAATTATGAGGCCACAAGAGGCTATAAAGGTGTATTCCCAGGCACACTGCTGGGGTGCAAATAAAATCACGACTTTCTGTTTGTCACGCTGGAACAAGGGGGTTCTAATGGCATCTGAAAAACTCTTAAGCATCATCTTCTAGGAATACCATTCCACCTGATCTAGTGGAGGGTGTCCCTGCCTTGGCAAGAGGTTGGAACTAGATGACCTTTAAGGTCCTGTCACACAAAAATTGTTGTGTGATTCTAGGAATAGTCCACGGGAAATGAATGCAGCAGGACTGCTCATTCTTAGGTCCAAAGGTCAAAAATACCACTTACCCTAGATCATCACCTGCAAGATGTGCAGGGCACAAATCTGTGCACAAGACTAAGTACTCCAAGGACCTGACACATCTGGGCAGTTGGAGCCAACCAACCAGACTGCCAGCTCCAAGTGAGGAATGGTAGGATCTTGGCCAGATATTAACTTAATTTAAAAAAAAAATCTCATTGCCTTTTCTGATGAAGGTCATTTCTTCCCTGTTGGCTTTCATCAACCACAATCTGCATGAATCCAAAAGGTATTTATTACAAACCTATTATATCATTAAAGACTTTGTCCTAAGCATTGACCAGAGAAAATGCACGTGGCAATCCCACTTATTAGCTCTGTTCTACATCCAGAAGAAGACCCCCCCTACAACCCACGCCATCTAAAGTTAATCAGAAGTTTCTTCACAATGAGAAGAGCTAATTTCATGTTAGGTATTCAGGAGAAGCGCCTCATTACAACCAAACTGCATACAATCTGATACAAAATATATCATCAGAACATTGTAACTCCCTTTCTTTGTCAGAAAAAAATCAGAGATGGTACATTTATCTTACTGTTATTTCATTACACACCTCTAGTTTTATACAGGTTATTCCTCACCACGTTGAAATCTCAGAGTGAAATAAAAACAAATCTGGAATCTGCTTTATAAAAATAATAATCCAAAACAAACACCAAATAAACCATCCCACTATGAAGCCTTGCAGCTCTTTAAAGCAGAGAATAAATCCCAAATCACTGCCTGAAAACCTCTATGGAAATATAGCAATAGCTTTTGGCTCTGTATCTAGAAAATGTTCCGAAATAAACTTCCAAACTAATCCATGTTCCTTGATGGGTTAGATATGTGTAATCTTCAAAATACAGGACATAATGGTTGCTTTCTTACAGTAAGAGACAAGTCAGAAGACTAAAATGCCAAATGACATGAGAAAATGAACAGGTATTTTCAGTGTCTCCCCCAATACAGGAACCAGAGACTTAAAATGAATCAGCAAGTGGCAAGATTAAAAAAATAGAAGTAATGGTACTTTATTTAACCACCGCTTAAGCAGCAGAACTCTTATGTCTCAGGATATAATGAAATTTTGCATTTTAAATACATTGTTAAATTATTTGACTTGTTACGGAAGTTAGAATAACTTTTTTTTCAATTATGAAGATGCAAACTCTTGTTTCAAGAGCTCCCTGAGCTACAGAACACCAAAGGCTGGAAAGACACCTTTATATCACCCTGATCTCATACTTTTTCACTGTTACCAACTAGCAGATGCAAGATGGGGTTAGACAGGCCTTGAGCCTGATTTTGTAGAGCTGCTGGTGGCGGTAGCTCTTGCTTCTGATCATTAAACTTTTGGTTCCATCCAAATGCTTCATGCATTACTCTGTTCATCTACATGAACGGAAAAAGATGTATTTATTTGAATTTATTTATCTAAGTTGGGTTGTTGTTTGTTGTTTTTTTTTTTTCTTTTCACAGTGCTTTTGAAGTTACTTCTTAACAGTCTGGTAAAGTCAGGGAACATGTCAACACAAAAACTCTCCTATTTCATGGCTTGTTGGCTTCTGCAGTGGGCTGTAACTTCCACAGATGGATAACTGAGAAAGACTTTTGGGTATCTATGGAAACAAGAAGCTGAAGTCTGTCTCAAGGTCTTCCCTCCACATCCTTCTCCCATGCTAGGAAGGGTCAGAGAATCTTCCCTACTCTCCAGTATGCAGAGAGCCAAAGTGATGCAGCAGGTGCTGGGAACAAAAATGGGGAGCTGAGGCAGGTGAGGAGGCAAAGGTAAGAGAAGGATGCTGGAATTAACTCAGAAATGAAACAAAAGGTGCAGGACTAAGGAGGAAAGCAAATACAGAGGAAAAGCAAGACTGTGTCCTTCCTATAGCTTGATTCCTAGGTAGCCTGTTCAGTAGATTGAACTGATATTTTATGTGTTAATTAGTTCCATGCATTTCCATGCTAACTGCTCTCTACTGAGATCATGAAGGTCCATGTGATGTGTGGGGTTAGTGCTCAAAGCGAAACAAAACTCAGTTTGTTTTTTAATTATGCCAAGCTGATCCTTGAAATCAAATGTCATGCTAAATAACAAGTGAATGCCTTTTAATAACACCACAATGAAAAGTTGCAGTTATGCCATTTTAATGAAAAGAAAAATTCAGTAAACAAACCTATCTATAAAAAAAAAATCACCCAATTCCATCAACACGAATTTTAGCAACTTCCCGTTGTCTTCGGGTGCTGCATTATTTGCTCTGCAGTTACTTCAGGTTTAATAAAAACTCAGGGGAAAAAGCAAAACCTCCATCTGGTGTTCAAATCCACAAGGTAGCCAATACCCTATGTCCTGCTGCAGAAAGCTGTAAGAGTACAGCTACAGGAATCCCTCCTGGATTTCTAAACATGGCTACTTGCCTTCCCTCTCCGCTCTTCTCTTTATGTAGTTACAAACACCACGTCCCATCTGGCTACACCAGGCTATATTACACCTCTTGATCTCATGTAAATCTTATATACTTGCCATATGCAGATAACAACCTGTGAACAGGCCCAAACTACTTTCTTAGGAGTAGGAGGTTAATAAGAATTTCAGTGCTAACACATCCTGGCTGAAGACCACAGTACCGTAAGCAATTAACATTTATTACACAAAGACATTCACATTGCAGGTAGGTCAAAATAATCACTGGAGCAAAGGAATTTATCATCATGTACCTCTGCCCGATTCCACTACCCCACTCAGCCATTCACCATCTGAAGCTGAATCCAGTAATTAAACTCTGTGAACACATTCAAATCAATATGGAAAAACAACCATCGGATTATCATCTTAAACAGTTGAAGTAGTACTCTATTTGCCCCCCTCACCACCCCCCACAAGTCTACCTGCCTAAAACTAAAGACAGAGGAGCTAATTTAGCCTTGGATCAGCAAACTGCTTTTTAGTACATATGGCTAGCATAATCTTAAATTCTCCTATATCACACCCTGTCATCTCAAGCTAAAAATACAAACTTCATGAGAGAAAGAGTAAACTGCTGATTTTCCTGGGAGACACAATATATCCTTTTAATTCTAGATTGGTGGAGATGACATTTTTCAGACAGAATCAACATATATACACAGAAAAAAAATGGGGGGGAGGGGTATGTGTGCATATTTATGCATGTTCATAGGGAAACATCTACTCAGACAGGAACGGAAAAACAGCAGGCATATTGAGGCCAGAGCTGAGGACAACACAGAGATTTCTTTTGGTACTTGCTCATGTCCTGCCTGTGTTCCTAATGGTTTCATATCTGAAGTAATGTGGCCATTCTCAAATGACACAGGGAACTACAGGCCTGTCAGCCTCACCTCAATTCCTGGGAATGTGATGGAGCAGATAATCCTAGAAACCATTTTCATGGATGAGCAAATCAGAAACTCATGTTTTAGCAGCTTGACAAGCTTGTCTGATGAAATAGCTGGTAGATGAGAGAATAGCAGTGGTGGTCAGGGCCAGGCCCAGAGGCAATTGGCACCACCTGAAACATAGAAAGTCCTCTCTGAAGATCAGGAAATGCTTTTTTACTGTGAGGGTGACCAAGCACTGGCACAGGTTGCCCAGGTAGGTTTTGGAGTTCTCATCCTTAGATATATTCAAAAACTGTCTCACACAGTCCTGGCCAACTGGGTCTAGACATCCCAGCTTGAGCAACAGAGCTGGACCAGATGACCTCTAGAGATCCCTTCTAACCTCAGCCATTCTGTGACTGAAACAAACCCAGAAGAAACCCAAACAGAAAAATAAGCACAAGTAAAAAAAAATAAACAGGTATGTCCTTTCTAATCTCTGTAAAGAGCACCTACCCACTCTACAACAGCATAGGCATTTTCATTTGCTTTTTATATGTGCAGATAGCATAATTTACACAAACACACACATATGCACACACAGTACTGAAGAAATGAAAAATATATTTTCTCCTCAAAGACAGGCTGGCAGGCTTCACCAGAATTTTACCAGAGGCAAATATGCACAGATTTCTCACTTCCAGTGATTGTCTTGTCTGTAGAAAGAATCCATCACAATAATAGCACGCACAGTTCAACCCTACCCACTCAAGCCTACTACTTTCAGCTTCATCTGGCCTGGTAATGGCTCTGTACCTTACATGGTTTTCAACAGCACCAGTGTGCAAGAGCAGAACCATATACAGACAGCAACCTGTATTTCAGGCGCCTTCAACTCAGCTGCTCCCTGTTGGTGACTTCTCCACACAACCAGAATACGCCATCAGTATCTATGCTCAGTAATACTGGATTTTGCTACAGTCTCTTTGGAGACATCCAGCCTATAAGGGACTTAAGGTATCTGGAAATTCAAGACAAATTCATGAAGTCACTAAATCCACAGATGGAAAGCTTTTAAGTTCCACTTCTTTTGGGGCTGTCATTTAGTGACTGCTACGCTGAATATACTCGCTTCACTGGTAACTAGTTTGGGGTTTTTAAAAAATATTAGTCTGTCTGGTCTCTTAGGTCTTGCTGGATCACTGATTGTCATCAGCAGAAGATGCTTCCAGCAAATTATGTCTTCAGATATACCTGAGTGACTCTGTTCAATTTAACTCAGTGATTGGAACTTAATTAAAAATTCTGTTAAGAATGTGTGGGCCAGAATAAGAAAACACTCATCATGTCCGAGCTGTATTAGCTTTGCAGTACTGATAGGAACACGAACTAATAAAAACTTTTTGTTCATTCCAAGATGAATACTCTGGACTTTCATTAGACAGTAGCAGCAACTCACATAAGATGAGAATCGTATCAGTGAGCAGATCTTTTCTGCAAGAATTACTCCTTTCAGGCAATCATTTTCCAAATTTAAAACCACATCAAATAAAGGGAATCTCCATTACAACATAAGCATATATAATATAGAGCTACTTACCTTGCTCATAAACTGGCCACTGACAAACTGTGTAAAATGCACTCAAAGTTATACAGAGAACTGAAATGGACCACAAGGTTTCAGTCTGTCCTGTCAGGCATTGAACCAATTTTGACCTTTAATCCAATGCTTGGTAAATTTCTACTATTTGCATGATTACATACAGTGCAACTAAGTGTTCCTTTCTACTTGACTAGCTAGAATTGCCTTTTTGGGGGCCAATATATCACCTTATATTTCAGTTACATGAAGAGACTGATTATATAGCACTAGGAAAATTACTGGAGTTTTATTCCTACGTATAGCCTGGTTTTCTGCCACGGACCTATCTAATGGTTTCACAGCAGGGAACTAAAGAGAGGAAAACTAACAGCAAAGAAGACCTAATTTTGCTATGTGGTGCTGGCCCTGCACTAGAAAAATTTCAGAGCTCCATAGGTCAAACCCACACAACTGAATTTACTAAAACAAGACCCCCAAAGTCTGACAGACTTGGCTGAAAATGCTAAATTAAAATCCTCATCAGTTTAGGATTTTGTTTTCTGCATATGCACAATTGTTTTTATCTTTTGATAGATCACACGGTCTTACTCTGAATGCTGAAACTATCAGTGACAGTTGAATACTCACTCAAAACAGGAACAGGAACTCATTACTTTGCTAATTTTCTCATGCATACTTTCCACTAAAACTCACACCTTAGCTTGATAAACAAGAAACACTCAAGTATAACTTTTACATAAAATAACTACCAAGATTTAATTTAAAATATTAACATTCCATTCTAATGCTCTTTAAGTACAATTTAAAGTCTTTAAGAAATGTGTTTCCCTTTATCAAAGAGTTGTTTCTAAGAGTAGGTAAAATAACATGAAACAGAATTTTAATCAAACGTGCAATCTGTAGTACAAGGCAAATTGATGAGGCAAATGCATTAGTTTAAGTTACTAACTTCAACTGTTGTTCCAACTGTAATACTCAAAATTGCAAATCAAATTGCTCTGTCACCAAATTCCTTGTCAACTAGTAATAAATGCTCCTCTCTTCCACAGCATTTTTCATCTTTAGATTATGAAGCATGATGGCCACTATCATTACTATCATTATCTTTGCTATTATATAGCTTTTATGAAAAAAGAGGAACTCAGGGGAAGAATTTCATGATGCTTTACTCTTTAATCATCTTAATTTTTAATCTAGAGTCCAAAGAGAAGTTTGAATTATCATTAAGAGTCTGATTCAATGTGTGTTAGAATTAATGGAAAAATCTCCCTTTGCTCTACAAGATTATGCCACAGGCTTCAAATTGCTTCTTCTCTTTATTGTTCTTGTTATTTGAATCCTGCCTCAGTTTCTGTATGCTGTCCTAAAGCATCACAAGAATAATTTTTATCCTTTTAAACACTCACCTCAAACCACTGTCCATGCGACTGCATTTTAAGGATGACACAAGGATCTGGTTTTGACAGGGCATCCCTGTCTGATATGCCTTTGCATGCAACTCGCAGCTCCACTTTAGTCAGGCATGGGCTGTTAAAAATTCCCAAGGTATTGGCTGCTGATTCATAGATGTTGCTCATTTTCTGCATTCCTTTTTCTGAAAGAGAGAAAAGGTCCATTAAAAACAGTTCACGCACAATACAGTCCTTTCCATGCAGAAGCCAATGTGATATCTGGAGCAATAGGGGAGAAAAATGAAATCAAAGTATTATTTATGGGAGAAATACACCATCTTGCATGCTTAGAAATGTCAACTTCAGAATGAAAATCTCCACCACAGCCCTGAACTCTATGGGTGCACAAACTGTGACCTAGACTTCCAGCTCTGTTAGTGCTTAGAGAGCTGTTTCCCCAGGCCAAATGACAGACATTATGGTAATTCTGAATTTCTCCTGATAACACTTCATTCCAGTAACAAGGCTAAATTAAATTTATTCAGCACTCCTTCAAACTTCTTTCTCCATACTCAATCTAAAAAGCATGTGCTTCATCTTGCACATTTTTGTTTAAATGCTCTAGATGACCCTTTTCATGTCAAGCCTAAACTCCAAAATACATTTCACTATTTCCACAGTTGCTGCAGAAGATCACCTCCCTCCCTGTTCCCAAGCAAGCAGTCAAGATTGATGTTCTAAGCAAAAGGGCAGGGTATTTATGTTGGCAAATCTTGTTGTTATACAGTGCCTGTGCTCTTTTGGGTCAGAAATCACAGTTGCATGAACACAGATGGCTGGAATAGTGGGAACCAGTGAGATCCTTACTTCATTATAAACAACACCACCAATCTCATACCTCAAACCTGTGCTCGCAACAGAAGCAACAGAAAACCTCCCATTTTTAACACAGAGCTTAGCAGAAATTGCTCTATGTTCATTTTTGCATCAATATAAAATAGGGGAACCCTTTATTTTCCTCACTCATTCTGAGCATCGCAGCCTGACCTGTCTCCTAATACAAGGATTAGTGCATTCACCTCCCTTGCCTCATACAGAGGAGCTGCAAAGAAATTAATTTCACACTTTTAAAGAGCAAATTAATTTTACCAGATTATCCACCAATTTCTTGTGGTCTATTTTAAACTCCTTCACTATCTTTCATGACAGTCTATTCTCAGAGGTTAATGATTTTTGAGAACCATTTTGATATAACTAACTTCAATTTTGGCAATACAGAAATGAAAGCAAAGTTTTCTTTCCCCAACTCTGCAAAGTTAAAAACAAAAAAAAAAACCTGCCCTCGCTAGCTCATGGTCTACGGGAATATTTTTTTAAAGGTAAATCAGGCTTCTTGAAACATGAGACATGCCACAGACATAGTTCCTAACAACCTAAGATCAAAACAGGCTACTTCAGTCCTTCCCAATTGTCTGTAAATGCCGTCACCTAAAATGTGTTCCCTTGGATTTACCTCCAGGAAAGAAACATGACCAGGGAAAAAAACCAAAAGTTAATAAAATATGGAAAAGGCAATGATTTGGGCTGTTACAAAGCCCCAGAAATATCAACTCAACTTCTACACTCTGTATTTAGCTTCTTATATATTTTAGGTAAGACTCTTGGCACTGCCAATAGACCAGCATCTCTCAAATTTCATAATCTTTTACAAGGTAGACAGCAACATTTTGTGCTGCGTCAAATTCACATCAGTGATAGCAAGATCATCGTCCTAGCCTGAAAACAACAGCAAACAGAGTGAACTGGGCTCCAGCCTAATCAGAACTACTCTGATAAAAATCATGATTTAAGAAGCAATGTTCCACTTGCAAGAGGAACCTGACATCTTATACCTTAACTAAGCACAACAGTGAGTGTCTGGAAAGAGCACTACCAAAAGTGATATTCAAAATCATGTTTGTGAGACTGGTCATCTTCTTTTTGTTGCAAGTTTTGGTGTTGGGTTTTTTGTTGGTTTTTTTTTGTTTTTTCCAAAAAAGATATCAGATTAAGATGGTGGTAACTATGATGAAGCCACTGAAGGCTACTATTTAGCTAAACATTACAGAGAAAATTATATGAATTCTGCTAGCAACCATCACAAGTCTGTTTATTAATTCTATTTCTAATATAAGCCTGATATGATTCCAGGTACCTCTATTTCCAACAACTAGCACTACAAAAAGACTGTTAGAAACTGAGGTGGAGGGAGGGACTGTTGTCTAATTATTCATCATTTTATAATCTCATCTCCTTCAGAAAGCTGCTCAACAAGCTCATCCTACACGTTTACAAGACAATTTTACATGTTGCCCTTTCCAAATTGAAATCCATCTGAAAATTGGGTTAATTCTGTCTCATGCACATCTTATATCATTAATGAAATGTCATCCTTTGAGCAGAAATAGGTCGGTGATTTAATTAAACCGGATGATTTCAACACTGAAGAGAAGGGGAAAAAGTAGCAGAGTGAGGGGGAGAGATGTATTTTTCTTCCTCCCACAATAATTATACACTGATTTTTTAGAACAGCGGGTAAGTATAAAATTATATTTCTTTTTATCTCTACAACTATTACTTCAGCTTTTACAAGTTCTAAATTTATCAATGGAAAAGATCAAGCCACAGTCTTATTCTTTTGTTCCATTATATTCTTCTTTTAATATAATCACTAGCTTGGGCTGTTGCACTGATGTCATGTTACCAGGAAGCTGGGGACCAGAAAAATAGATTTTAAGCCTACTGAAAGTGGCTAAAAAGAGTATTATTATACATAAACACAGACACACTAGATTGCGTAAGAAGTTTTTTGTCAATTAACTACGTAAATTATTGATGTAGGAATAAATTACTCATTTTCCTTTGCTACAAACTCTTACTTTTTTACTTCATTAAAACCTTATTATTCTTTCAATGTCCATGTGGCTTTAATATTCATGCATTAAGAACTGTATCTATGAGAGGAAAACAATAGTGTAGCTATGAAAGTGAACTAAAAGACAAGTCACATACTACTGAAGTTTCCAGTTCATTGGTACATGCATTCTCTTTCATTTCCTCTGGAAAAGAGGGGGAAAAATGTATCATTATACACTTCCCACACAAACTCATTAGCCAGTGCTAGACTGCAGAGAACAAGAAGGCAACACCAAGCCTTATGGTTTCACCTTTCCATGGTGAAACAGCAAAGAAGAAGGCAGTACCAACTGGGAAAAAAAAAAAACGGTTTTCCACCTTTAAGTACACTGTACTAAATCAAAACACGCACTGTGTTAACCAAGGGAAGAAAAAAAAAAAGCAAGAAAGACCTTGATATCACCATGTACCCTACAGAATATAAAGAAAATCTGAGGACAGTTCCACTCTCCCAAAAATATTCTATGTCTGGCATACTTAAAGCTCATTTAGTAGAAATTAATGTGCTCTTCTGATGTTATGAGAGATTTATGCCTCAGAGGAATAAATTCCTGACCAAGGATGGGATAAGAAAGAGAAATTGTCATCAACAGGACCAAGTGACAAGAGGCAACTGAGAAAGTGTGGGATAGATGAGTGGACAGTGAAGTGGGTTGAGAACAGGCTTCCAGGCCCAGAGGGTGGTGATCAGTGGAGCAGAGTCCGTCTGGAGACCTTTAACTAGCGATGTTCCCTAGGGGTCGGTGTTGGATCTGATCTTGTTTAACATCTTCATCGACAACCATGATGAGGGAATAGCGTCCACCCTCAGCAAGTACACAATGATACAAAGCTGGGAGGAGTGGTGGACACGCAGGAATGCTGCGCTGCCGTTCAGCGAGACCTGGACAGGCTGGAGAGCTGGGCAGTGAGGAACCAGAGGAGGATCAATAAAAGCAAGTGTAGGGTCTGGCACCTGCGAAGGAACAACCGCGGGTATCAGTACGGGCTGGGGGATGACCTGCTGGAGAGGAGCTCTGCAGGGAAGAACCTGGTGGAAGACAGGTTGGCCATGAGCCAGCAGTGCGCCCTAGTGGCCAAGAAGGCCAATGGGATCCTGGGGTGCATTGAGAGGAACGTAGCCAGCAGGTCGAAGAAGGGGATCCTCCCCCTGTACTGTGCCCTGGTCAGGCGTCACCTGGAGTTCTGTGTCCAGTTCTGGGCTCCCCAGTACAAAACAGACAGGGATCTCCTGGAGAGAGTCCAGAGGAGCACACAAGGATGATTAAGGGCCTGGGCCATCTCCCTTATGAGGAAAGGCTTAGTGATCAGGGGCTGTTCAGCCTTGAAAAGACTGGAGAGGGGATCCCATCAGTGTTTATAAATATCTGAAGTGTGTGAGACAAAGGGAGATGGACAACCTCTTTTCAGTGGTCTGTGGGGACAGGGCAAGGGCCAATGGTCACACACTGGACCACAGGAGGTTCCACACTGATGTGCAAAAGAACTTCTTCATGGTGAAGGTGACAGAGCACTGGAACAGGCTGCCCAGAGGGATTGTGGAGTCTCCTTCTCTGGAGATATTCAAGACCCATCTGGACACCTACCTGTGTGACCTGCTCTAGGGAACCTGCTTTGGCAGTGGGGTCGGATTCAATGATCTCTCGAGGTCCCTTCCAACCCCTACAATTCTGTGATTCTGTAACTGGCACAAAACGAAATATAAGTAATTCTGCTAAAAGGAAACTTTTTACTGTAAGGTTCATGGAACACCAGAACAAGCTGCTCAGCAATCATGTGGAGTCTTCATCCTTGGAGATATTAAAAATTTAAAATAGATGATGTGCAGAGGTCCTTTCCAACCTTTACTAGTCTGTAAGCAGGGGACACATTGTAAACTCTTTTGGATACAGATTGCGATACAGATTTGGGATCTGTTGTTTTTCTTGTGCTTAGCACTAATCTATGATTTGGGCCCCTTGGCTCCAAAACCATGAAGAGAAACAGACAGACACAGCCCTTTATTCATGGTAACTAGTGCTACAAAGGCTCCTACGCACAGATATTTCATTAAAAGCACACAAGCCCAGCAGCTTGTGCCTGGCTAGATAACTGGATTACACTGAAAACCAGGATTACATGTTTGCCAGCAATGTCTTTCTCCTCTCAGAGGGACTGAATGGCTTAAAAATGTTTAGTCATCTACTGCCCACAGAAGTAAGGATGTGAAATATAAACAGTGCGTGCTTCTCTCAGAGATATAAAAGCCTTGAATTAAGCTCAAACAGACAGATCTACCTTGTTAAAAAATGGTGGTCCACACAGGGCTTTACTGAACCTCACTCCAGAACAGAACCAGGCTTCTTAGGTTAACCATGTGTCCTGGTTCTGTCCAGGACAGAGCTGACTTCCTCGGACAGTCAGCACAGGTGAACTGAGTTGGCCCAGGCTGTTTTCCACACCAACTGACAACAGAATCACAGAGCCTCTATAAAAGGGGGTATAAAAGCAACAATGAGCCCCTATAAAAGGGGCTGGTCAGGCAGAGGTTGGTGTGGCTCTGGGGCAGCCTGAGTACAGTGCTTTGTGTCGTCATCTCCGCAGGTTGGTACTATAGTCAGTATTATCACTGGGCACGTGTGTGTGAGTTCTGCTGCAGGCTCTGCTATTACACAGAATCACAGACTGGTCTGGGTTGGAAGGGACCACAAGGATCATCGAGTTCCAACCCCCCTGCCACAGGCAGGGCCACCAACCTCCAGGCCTGCATCTAGACTAGGTTGCCCAGGGCCCCATTCAACCTGGCCATGAACACCTCCAGGGATGGGGCATCCACCACCTCTGGGCAGCCTGTTCCAGCACCTCACCACTCTCTCCATAAAGAACTTTCCCTTGATATCTGACCTAAACCTTCCCTCCTTGGGCTTAAATCCATCCCCCTTGTCCCACCACTATCCATCCTTGTAAAAACCCGATTCCCTTCCTGTCTGTGTGCTCCCTTTAAGTGAGGGAGGTGAGGTGTCTGCCTCACTGCAGCCTGCAGTGAGGCAGACACCTCACTGCAAGGCTGCAGTGAGGTGTCTGCCTGCAGACTTCTTCTCTCCAGGCTAACAAGCCCAGCTCAGCCTGTCCTTGTTGAGGGGGTGCTCCAGTCCTCTGATCATCTTTGTGGCCCTCCTTGAGGTTCTTGTTAGTAAACAGTCCTTATCCCAACCCATGGGGGCTTTGTCTGTTTTCCCCTTGTTAAGAGGGGTGAGAGAGCCATGCGTGGTGTTCAGCCACTGCCTGGGGCAGAACCACAACACCATGACATAAATCTTATTCCTAGAACTCATATTTCAAGCTTTCTTCTCTGCTTACTTGTCATTTTGATCTCCTACACATACACAATCTCCAAGAGCTTTTCTGCAATGTGTCTGGGTAAGGTACAGAGAGATTGCTTCTGTACAGCACCTTGCAAAGAATCAGGGACACATGTACATGCAAGCTCACCTTCAGGTATTAAATGAGAAAAGAGAAGAGATTAAAAGCAGTAACCTGTGTGCCCTGCATTTCAAAACAGGGTTTGTTATTTAGAAACCTATACTCCAGACCAAGCTACTCACAAATTGATTTGGGGGTTGCAGGTTTCCCATCACCATATCTTGAGGGCTGCATCCCAATCATTTGTTTTCCTGGCACCCTGGTAGTGAACTGAAAATGAGCCAATAGTATCTGTCTGCTTCTGCAAAAGTACACAGCAAGACTCTGCTCCTGGAAAGTTAAATGTTGTTTACAGCATATCGTTGTGGTAGAAAATACTAGAGTTATATGAAATAAGAGCTGTGAATAAGTGCCTCCAAAAGAGGGCAAGACCTAAAAGCACTGATGTTTGAGCATTAGCTGCTCTCTACTTAATTATGCGTATAAATTATATGCAGGAAAGACATTTAGCTTCAAGAAGCAGCTGGATTCTCTAGATATATAGCTCTGAACCTACAGTCTGTGGATCTTCAGGGTTTACAGTTTAATAAAAGTAAATATAAAAACCAAGTTCACAGTTAGCAGCTTCAAACTCATAAAACTCAAACTACCAGCCTCTGATAGAAAACAGTTGCTGCTCCACAGCTTGGAAAAGATGGAAAATTACTTGTCTACATTATTAAGAAATGTGATCCTTACAGCTCTAGGAAAGTTGTTTCCTCTAGTTCTATTCTAGATTCTTCATTTCTGATACAACTCTGGCAAAATCAGAATCTAAGTAGTCACATTCATTTTTAGGTGATATCACTGACTTGTAGTGACAAGGGGAATCTGATTAACTAAGATGACATTTTGAAAGTATACTAAATTTTTTATAGGGTCTGATCTGAGATCCACAGAAGTCAGTGAGAAAATAACCCACTGATTTCAGTAAAGTGAGCAGCTGAATAATATAGTACCCCAAGCAATCCCATCATCTCCCAGCATATTTTATCATTTGTTGAGACAGTAATGAAAAATAATCACCAGGCAGAGAGGGTTCAAGTGCTTCAGAACCACCTCTTGAGGCCTGACCCAAACAATACAAAACATTCACTGGCTTTCAAATGTGCATTTCTAAGACCCTGAAAGTTTTATATGCTTCCATCCTGTCTCCCATTATGACATGAGACCAAATTATACAAAATACAGTAAGAGCAAGGTTTATAGAAAAGAATGAAATTATGCTGGGTTTTCAATGTAGAAAAGTTTTTAAAGTCAGCTCTGTTTATAGTTACCTATTCAGCTCTAGCAGGATGAAGGCCATGAATCCCTTCAGGGAATGATACTAATTGAGATCAATGATCACTTTTCTTCAAGAAACTTGATGTGATTGGGAATTCCCAGCCTCCCTGAACTACACTATCAGTTATTGGCATCAAGGCTCCCTTGGTTGTGAAAAGCAAACCCATTCATTCTCATGCAGCTGGGGCAGGGCGGAGGCAGTAGTGGGGCAATTAAGCTTTGTGCAAATGAGGAAAGATGGGAATTCATGAGTAGAGCCTGATGCAGCAAATTGATTAATATCCCTTGTGCTTAATAGGGAAATTGCTAAGACACCAAGCTGGCCCAGGACTGAAGACATGCAAGCAAAAACCCAGAGTGATAGTAGAGAAAGCAATCTATCTTCATGGCAAACATATAGTAATGATTTGGAACTGTGATGAGCCATAGAAAGTAATGTTCATTGCCCTCCATTTCCTCTGTAAAACCATGTTTTTTGCACTGTAGCATTTTCATAGCATAGGATTTTCTGTAACCGGTTATGTTGTTTGACCTATCTCACTATGAATTATTTTTTTTCCTTATGTCTGATGAAAATTCCCTTGCTGCAGCTGTGACCACTGCCTTTTGGTCTTCCTCTGCACACCTCTTACTTCACATGAACAATCAGTACTACCTTAAAATATGGCCATTCAACTACTTAGCTTTGACCATGCTCACAGACTCTTGATTATCAGCCATATCTCTAGTTACTGCACAAGATGCTCCAATCAGTTAAGAATTTTTTTCTGGACAACATCAACTTCATTATAAATTGCTACAGAAGTTTAAATGATCACAGCTAATACAGAGAAAATGCTAGCTGCCAAAATTAATTTGAATATAAATTACAGTATAATGGAAAGTCAATAGGTTAGCCAGACCCCTCCACAGGATAGTCTATGCAATTAAAATATTTTTTCCTCCTTTCTTTTGATTTTGTGATTCATACAACATCTAACAAGGATTAAGGTTACATCTATTAAAGTTTGTTACAGCCTTTTGCAAAATGAACAGTAAACAAGGAGGATTTGGAGAATCCACAGCAGTGCTATAGTGAACAGTGAGACAGATCTGATAGTGTAAGTAATTTATTTGGACAGAAGGGGAGAAGGTTCAGAACAAAGCACCAGCAGTGTAAATGGAAATATACACACACTGACAGTTCAAAAGGACTCATTACCATAGAACCAGCTGATTCAATTATAAGGGGAAACAGGAAAGTCACTAGAAAGGAATTGAGACATCTCATGTAGGACAGAATACTGTACAACAGTGTGCTGTGCCTATACAGATAACCCCACTCCAGTTAAGGGAGGGGAAGACCCCATGATGACTGGAGCACTGGGAGATGCCTGAATGTGTCCTAATTCTGGATGCTCTGAATAGTTCCCACTGAAGCCAAGATGACTTGATGGAACAGAAAGCACCCACACAAGTCAATAGCTAAAATACATATAATTCTATTACTGTCAGTTACAGGTGCAAATCTAAGATTCTCCATTGCTCCTTTAGTATGTAGCTAATGCCTTCAGTCATCTCTTTTCTGAGTCCCCAATGTCTATCTGCTTACAATGCTACGATACACAGAAGACAAAATGAAAAATCATTAATACAAAAGACAGAGACTGAACAGGTAAGGGATCAAAAATAACTTTCCCGAGGATAAATGCAGAAAAAAGTGTCCTCCGCTTCTGGAAATTGGTACCAATGCTCTTTAGTGAACAAGTGGCAGATCCTTTTCACAGAATTAACCAAAGCCTGCTCTGTTGACATTCACTGGATTTGGACCAGTCAAAAGGAATCCGCCTCTCCCATGGCAAGTTAAGAATACAAGCTTTAGTACAGAGGGTGTGGATTTTGTACTGTTTGTAAAACGACCTTCTAGGACAGAGTGGTGTCTTAATAGGATAACAGAGTATACTGTATTGGGTGTAGCACAGAAGCCAGATAGAAAACTGACTCATCTATATACTGACACACCATAACAACTACCCCATGGTCTAGTTTCCTTAAATATGGATATTCAAATCCTTAACTTAAAACTCAACACTGCCAAGAAAATAAAAAATTAAAAAATTAAACATTCTCAGTCTTCCTCTTCCAAATCATGAAAACAGCATATTTAATCTCAGAAAACATTGAGGTGGGTTCTTTATTAATTTCACTTCCATTTGCAAAGCCATAGAACTGATGTTCAACAGACCTTTCTCACAACTAGAAAAGTTAAAAATATATTTAAATAGCAAAGGCAAGAAATGCCAGTGAAGTTCAGACTGTCTCATAACATGATTCCATGAGCAGAGGACTTTTGAGCAGGGCTGAAAAACACAAAGCCCCAGTAAAATTCTAGCTGCCAAATAAGTAAATGATTTGCCTGCTGGTTTGACTATCAGGTCTCAGGAGTCTGCTGCCTGAAGTATGGGTAGCTGTAAGCACAGAGACTAGGTACTGATGGACACACATAGAAAAAGATCAGGACCATTGAATCCACTTGAACATCACACTGAAGCACACAAACCATGGGTGGTTTGTGAATGAGTGACACGTAAGCATAGTAAATCACAAAACTGTAATTTAATCTCTCTCTAATCAAGAACTTCAAAGCTACTAGTGCGTGATACATATTTGACTGTTTATCACTAAAAGCCATTACAATTCTCTTAACTTAGTACAAGCAGCAAACTGAAACAGCAAAGTGATATTCAAATAAAGCATGGGGCGGGGGAAGAAGTGTATTCACTCTGAGGATATGTGTTTGCTGCCTTTTTAAAATCAATTCTCCCATTTGGGAATTAGAGGGAAAAATAAAACAGCATTTGTCTTAGCAAGATCTCTGAAGCCTTGCAATATAATTACTTATCCAAGAATCTTAAATAATTGAAGTTGAATTGATATGCCACTACACTTTAGAGAAAGATAAGCCTGGAACAAAATCAAATAATCCTAGCTCTCCAAGGTGTAGCAGTTACAATTCTGCTATCAAATAAACCCTGCTGAGAGCTTTCAGAACACGGCTGAGCCAAAATAATTGTTTAAATAATTAGCCAATTCTGAGCAACAAGAAAGATTAAGAGTATACTGTGTTAATCCTTGCAATATCTTCTCCACATACACAAATCACACTTGAAATGACAATTACCCACTCTCCACCTTGCAAAAGCACACTCGTTACCAACTACAGGGAAATGAAGCAGCAAGTTGTGTTCCTCAGTTATAGTCAATTACACCAAAGTATGTATATAAACACATGTAATGCTTGGAAGAGTTTATCCATTTACAGATGTAACATATTGCAAACTGCTCATTTTCAACAGATGGCCACAACGGCTTTTCCTGCAGCATGAAACTGATCCTACAAGAGAAGCTGCTTTCTGCTGCTAATCCAAAAATAGGCACATCAAGAGCAAGTGAGAAAGAACTTTCCATTAACCGCTCAGTTCCTGCATTTGCAAAGCAACCAGAAGGTATACTTACTACAAGTTGGCTCGGGTCTTCTTAGCAGCATGAGAAAAACTGAAGTTTGGGCTCTTGGGGCCACGCAGACCCCAAAACTGGGACATAGCTTTAATGTCAACTTGCCCTGTCAGGTCAGACAGGAGAATAAAATGAACAAGTGATACTGCTGCAAGCAGTTGCACTCTCATTTCATAGTTGCTCCTCCAACTTGCTAGTCACTCAGCAACTACCAGAAGTCCTATGGCCTCCCACGTCTCTGGGATACAAGGGAATAGCCCGGCTGCCCGCAGGAGGCTGCTAGGCAGTGGCCAGCGTTGCCCACCTGCTAAAGGCAGTCCCAAGTTCCCTCTCTTCCTTTGCAATGGAGGTTCAGTAAACAGGTCGGGCTTGTGCCACTATTTTAAGTTACAGCATGAACCTTTCTCACATTCCTGTCATTTACTTACTTTCTGTTTTCTTTTAAAGATCTTTGATCAAATGTTTGAAAGTCACCCATGTGACATAGGCCAAGCACATATTGCCAGTGTCTCAGTTAAATCAGCAAGGGATACGATCACAACACAGCTCCAGCTGCAGGCACCAGAAAAATCCTAAGAGAAGCAGCTCTGCCAGCCAAATTATATTTGTATTGGAAGTGTTCATTTCTTTCCCAGATTCATTCTGACTCTCGTCCCTGGAGCTGTATACTACTCCCTGTTGTGAGTGCATCAACATCACAGTACCCCCATACCATCACAGACTTGGACTCTGAAGAAGCCAGTGGCTCTTTTTGGTATAAAATTGATTCATAAAAGAATTGCAGCATCTTGGCAGCAAAAGGTCCTATCATTGCCAAACACCCCACTGGCACCACTGCCTCACCACTGCTCTGCTGGCATGCCCATGCTCCACTGCAGTAATGCTCTACTGAGCTACCAACGCTGCACCCTAATGCCTCAAGACACAGTGCACCCTTGCACAGATCCTAACCTGGGCCCTGGTGGCAACACTGCTTTGTCAGCAACATCATAGTGGAGCTGCTTCATCCTGACATGGTGCCAAGGCTTTGCCTTAACATCACTTTTGTAAACAAGCTCTAGGAACCCAAGTCACCATTTTCAAATGTTTCTCTCCCTCGGAAAATCTTGGAGCGAGAAAAATATTTTTGTTGTCATCCATTAATATAGATGAGAAGCAAGATACTTGGAACCTCTTTAATAAAACTTTCTCTGACACAAAATTGTCTCTTCAGCTCTTTTAAGAGTAACCTTTGAGTGTGTGCAGGAGTTATGTCTTCCTAGTGCAATCTGCAAGTCATCGGTGTTCATTAGCATCCACTGACAACAAAAGGGTAAAACAATTTAGTTCTGCGAGTTTGAAGGTGGAGGGATGGGGTGCTCAGTTCCTAACTAATGCTCACCAAATAAATGGACTTCTATCACCAATATTGATGAAAGTCCTACTGCCAATCACCACACACAAAATGCTGCTGACCTTGGCATCAGTGCCTGGTAGGAGAGCATTCTATGAAGCTCACATGAGGCAAGCAACACCGCTAAGATTTGGGCACGTGTTGCACTTGGTTTCACCTACACTCATCTGTCTTTAAAGGAAAAATTTAGACAAAGTGCAATAAAGTAAATGAACCACTTACTGCAGTTAAAATGACAGAGAGAAAACAGTGCCAGTAAGTCAGCAGTGATGGTGTCCAGTGGAAAAAAAAAAAAAAAAAAAAAAAAAAGNAAAAAAAAAAAAAAGAAATCCAAGGCTGCTATCCAAGTCCCAGCTAGATGTTTCTGCCTTGCAATTGCAAGGCAGAAAGTTCTGGTCAGATTGAGGCATAGTGCTGTATGAGTTGAAAGTTTACTTTAAACAGGAATATAAACCTGGTAATTCCCTCCCCCACCCTGCCCTCTCCTGAACATAACTGCTCTCCAAATAGAAATTTATCAATACTCTTACACTGTTTATTAAAAGACAGCTGCAAAACATCAAGGAGATTTCATAACGAAAATAATAACGAAGCAGGGGCGCCATGATGTAATAGTCCACTTTACATGGTGGTGGAAGACCTCAGAAGATGACAAACTTCACTTTAAGGATAAATTGCAGCAACACAAGTGAAGAACAGAGGAAAAAGAACAAGCATTTCATTTGACCATAGCTTTAGCAGATGTCTATGTTGCTGGTTTGTTTGAAACACCAATGGTAGCAAGCTTTATAAGCCAAAATGAGAGACCTGTCAACACTTTTAAACAAAGTGATGCTTAAGAATTTTGGTTAAAAGAGGTGTGAAGCTGGACTGCAACATCTGGTTGTATCTGTCATTCCCTCCATCTTAGCTGCACACCCTGCACTCTACTGACAAAAACTTGTACTGTCATCATCTTGGCCACACCACCAAGAGTCAGAAACATCAGAACAAGGGTCCTCAAACCCTTTATGCTCATGGAGGCACTGATATTTCCTAAGACCACAGAAGAGTACAAGCCCATGGAGAAGCCTCAGTGCAGTGGCAAGAAATAAACCAGTTTGCAAGTACCCACAAGTGCTACCAAGAACTGAAGGAAACTCCACATTGAGAACACACTACAATCTGATCGGTGCTCAGAGCACAAAGCAATGTCTTCCCTGTTCAAGTATACATATCTGGAATTTAACTTTAAAAGGATAGCCATCAGGCTTTATACCTACATATTTTCAGAAGCAGGTATACACATGTTGACAGTAACCCAAATGCAACTGTACCAAGATAGGATACTGAATCTGGTCTTTGAATATTCCAACTATACAGGGCATTTAATATGTACTCTGTGTTTATCCATGTCTTATCCCTGATCTGCATTGATCCAGTGCAAACAGTTCAAATAGTTAAAGTTCTTTTTAAATAACTTTTAAGAAATGATATCATGATAATTTCAAATAACTACTTGTAAAATTTATGAAGATCCCTCAATCTACTAAGTGTAAGGTCATTCCAGACAGAAGAGATTTGAATGACTTATGAGTATGGAATCCAAGATCTTGATTTCTGTTCGTCTTAAGTAGCATAAGACTTGTTTTGTTTTTTGTTTTGGTTTGGGTTTTTTTTTCTCTTGTGCCAGCAGTCCCCATAGGTAAAGGTGCTTAGGGAAGAAAAGAAGAAACAAAAAACCCACACAAATAGAAATTAGAGAACATGGCTTACAGTAAATGCGCATCCTCAGAATATCAGAGTCTCAGTGACAGATGTTTAAATTCTTCATATAGATCTGTGGTATCAAATCGAGGCCTGGATACCTATGGAAATGATGTTCCAAAGTTCTAAAGCATACTGAAATTACATATCCTTTCAAAAGTGTCTTGCTGAATAAGTCATAGGGACTCTTGGCCAGTTACAAACATTACAGCAGTTCAGATCTGACCTGGTAAATGATGTATGACATTCTTTATCCTCTAGAGCCAAAATGCAAATTTTACTTATAATTTCTGACCTCTATTGGGTTATACAATAACCAGGTGCTTGACTGCTGATGCCCTAAGTCTGCAATGAGACGGAACACACAGTTACACCATTTAGTGTTCTAAATTGCTTCAACTTGGAAGTAAATACATCAACAAAGACTGAGCTGGGATATTAAGTTTGAGTAATCCATCAAAGTAAGATGTTAATTTGCTGATGTTACACGAAAATTATTTCTATAGTTCACTGAAGAATTCTTTAAATGATTCACTAGTGTAATATGTTATTAAATGAAGCAGTTAAGAGAGACATCTTAAACATTAACTTAATTGAAGTCAGAAATAGCACGAACAAATATTTAATACTTACTGGAGGAAAATACCGATTTTTCTCATGAGATTTTTTGACCATGAGCTAGAAAGCCTGGCATTGAAGTATATTTCCTACATGAATTACCCTGTGTGCTGGCTCTTAATTTGCTCCTTTTCAGGAACACAGGCATTTTGCAACACATTAAGAGAACTTGTTCAGTCAAATGATTACCACATTTCTTATTTGGCTGTTGCTTCAAATACGAGGATACACAGCTTCCATGTATGCTAAGACCTATCTACAACCATCTTTTCCCACTCAGGCTTCTGCCAAGATTATGTTTCCAAGTGGGATAGCTGCCTACAAAGAAAAGAGCAGTTTGAACATACCTAAATCATGTTAGACAATGATATCACAACAGAGCTCTTTCATTCTGTCACTGACACTTCAGACACCTGACAAGATACTGTATTACAAAGGCTAAATTCCACTAGGTCTTCAAAACAAATAATGCAGGCAAACTGTCTGAAGAGAGTAATTTAGGCTGAAAGGAACCCCAGAGAATCTCTATTCCAACCTCTAGCTACAAGCAGATCCAGCGCAGATGACTTCTATGTCCAAGATCAGAGATTCCATTCAGTTCAATAAAGACAAGTGCAAAATCCTGAAGATAGATCAGGGCAATCCCAAACTTGGATATAGGCTGAGTGGAAAATAGATTGAGATCAGCCTTCAGGAGAAGGACACTGGGGTGTTCATTTATGAAAAGCTCAGGATGAGCTGACAATGTGCACCTGCAGCCCAGAAAGCCAACTGTATCCTGGGCTGCATTAAAAAACTATGGCCAGCAGGTCACAGGACACGGTTCTGCCCTTCTACTCCACTCTGATGAGACTTCACCTGGAGCACTGCATCCAGGGCTGGAGTCCTCAGCACAGGAAAGACACAGACCTGTTGGAGCAAGTCCAAAGAAGGACCAGAAAGATGATCAGAGGGCTAGAGCACCTCTCCTATCAAGACAGGTTGAGAGTTCAGCCTGGAGAAGGCTCCAGGGAGACCTTATTCCAGCCTTCCAGTACCTAAAGGGAGACTACAGGACAGCTGGGGAGGGACTGTTTGTAAGTGCATATAGCGATAGGACAAGGTGTAATGGCCTTAAACAGAAGGAGGGTAGATTTAGATTAGATACCAGAAAGAAAATATTTATTGTGAGGGTGGTGAGATACTAGATCAGGTTGCCCAGAGAAGCTGTGGCTGCCTCCTCCCTGGCAGTGTTCAAGGCCAGGTTGAATGGGGCTTTGGACAACCTGGTCTAGAGAAGGATGCCCATGGCAGCTGGGTGGAACTAGACAAACTTTAAAGTCCCTTCCAACACAAACCATTCTGTGATTCCATGACATATACCGACTGGGAGCCGCATCCCTAAAGCTGTTCGCAACGCATGAGGACTTCGCTGGTCAACCCCACAAACAAAACTGCAAGCTCTTGAACATCTCATTAGCACACTGCCTACAGAGTAACTATTAATACAGAGACAGACATCTTTTATGGGGGTGTAGTACTTCCCAGGCATCCCTCGGGCACTCGGCAAAGATAAACAAATTAATGCGAGTTCAGTTTGGGTTGTAATGATGTTTTGAGGAGAAAGGTGGCTTAGTAGAGTAACACAAAAAATAGGGGAAACTGTTTAAAACCTTGTCTTTCACTCCTTGGTGAGGATCCCTCTTCAGAATTTTCTTCAATCAAAGATTGCACTGAGAAAATAAATATCTAAACATTGCTTTTACCTTCTGATTCTTCAAAATTGGTTGTACTTTCTCTCTGTTGTATTTTAAAATAAAAACTTACTCAGGCAATTTAATTTTTACCATAAAAATGTTTTGTTTAAACCATATCAGTTGTGGTGGTATAGCTCAGGAAATGCTATTCCTTTATTTATAATTACCTAAGAGCAAGTGACCTTGATATTGCCCCTCAAGTACCCATGGGCTGAAAATTCCTAAGGAGACACACAGGAGGAACTCAGACCTGTTCTGTCATTCCAACATATTTTTCATTTTCAGTACAAAACCTCAGCGGCGCATACGAACACATTAAACTGCACTACTTCACTAACAACCAGCAGTCAGCTTACACGAGAACAAACCCAAGCCTTTACAGGAAAGGAGAAACCATTTCAATCTAAGCCTTGGCTTGGTTGTCTGACCTTATCTTACCTAGGACCACACTGGCAAGTATTCACCACTGCATCAGCAAAATTGGGACCTGCCACCAAGAGAAACCAAGCACTTGTTCTAAGAGGCTGAAAGAGACAACCCAAAGTGTGAGGTGGTTTGAACTACCTCAAACTGCACCTCAGCTTCTCAGCCATACTTCTCTGCAGGTCCAAGAACCAGACATACCCAAACATCAAATAATTCCAAGATCACACTGCTGTTCACCTTCAAGATGATTAAGAGTGGAATATTCCTTATGAGGACGGGCTGAGGGGTCTCTTTAGCTTGGAGAAGACTGAGGGGTGACCTCATTAATGTCTATGAATATGTTAAGAGTGAGTGTCAGGAGGATGGATCCAGGCTCTTCTCAGTGTTGGCCAGTGACAGGACAAGGGGCAATGGGTCCAAGATCAAACACAGAAAGTTCCATATGAATATAAGGAGAAACTTTTCCACTGTGAGGGTGACAGATCACTGGAACAGGCTGCCCAGAGAGGTTGTGGAGTCTCCTTCTCTGGAGATATTCAAGACCAATCTGGACACGTTCCTGTGTGATCTAATCCAGGTGATCATGCTCCAGCAGGGGGGTTGGACTAGATGATCTTTCTAGGTCCCTTATAACTACTGACATTCTGTGATTCCTCATCTGCTAACGGGGATGGAGTGGTCCTGTGCCTGTTCTTGTCTGGTGCTGTTGGAAGACTAGGCTGGGGAAAACACTGATGTATTCTTCATTGCTACACTTTTACATTATTCTGGTCTCTGCCCATAATGCACTTTCTAAACATGCACTTTCTGCTTTATTTTCCTTTACCATTCACTTCTACAAGAATGTCCCATCATACACAGCTGTCACTCAACGTCAAACCACACAGAGACAGATGAATCCCTTAGATAATTAAGTTAGGCTTGTTATAGCACTATGGCCATCAGAAATCAAACATCTGGGTAACGTAATTCATGGTGGAAAGGGCATGGAAAACAGGAGCTATACACTAGCTGGTAGTTTGCTGCATTTTAAGCCTACTAGCACTTACTTGTGCCCATCCAGTTCATTCCTCCTAGCACTCAAATAAGCAATATCACAAACACTTACACACCCCACTGTGCTTATAAGCAGACCATAAATACCCCTGTGAGTATAGGGTTTACTGGTGACCCAGAGGGAGAAAGTAGCATCTCTGGCTAGCTGTCTCCCTACTGATCAGGAGAGTCAAGGCAGATGTCTGTTCTACAAACTATATTTTAAAATAAGGAAAAATATCTTCAGTTGGAAGGCTCCTGAGAACTTACTTCTGCTGCAGCACATTGTTTTTCACACAGTTGGTGTTTACCCAAACAGCAACTTATAAGATTTACTATATTCCCTCCACCTTAGGTCAACAAATCCTTAACTACTAACTATTGCACTGGCTCCTACTTCACCGGTGAATTCTAAGCCAAAGCACAGTCCCCACACCGAACAGCCTGTTACTTGTAGGAATCAGTGATGATCAAGTAATCACCAAGACAGGTGATTCCCATTCAAAAGGGCCTTTCCAAGCCACAGAAGGTAAGGCTAAAGCCCTTCCAGCTCTTGCCCCTCTNAAAAAAAAAAAGCCTGAATGAAAATCCCTCACATCTCTCATATCTCAGTCTCTCACCTTCAGAGCACATATTGTGGGGTCTAAATGCTGGGGCTGAACAGAGGCCCTGTGAAAATGGGGAGCAGGTACTCTTTTTCTAGTAGGCCATCTATCCCATGGGAAGGATTTGGGATACTCGGCCCTCTACTGCCAGTACAGTAGCTGTACCTACCTGCTCTGTGTTTAGAAGAGGTATATGACACAACCTATAGCTCATCCTAACAATAATCCAAACAGAGCAACTGCTTCCCTTTTGGATTGACAGTGAGGTTTCAGTGGTTGAGTGCTACACACAACCCACAGCCAACACATTAAAAATCCTGTCACCTCCAGGGCCAGAAGTTTCAATGTGGTAAGAGCAGTATCTTACCCAAGGTATGCACATTTTAATGCCCTCAGCTTCATTATTCTGTGGTGTTTAGTGGGACAGTTATTGTCACTGTGGCACTAACACAGTCAAGGAGAACCACAAAAGCTATAAGAGAAGAACGAATGTAGATCATTATGACTGTTTTATAGCAAGGAGTTCCTGCCCCTAAGCAACCTCTTAGTGGGATTTCAGGCATTTAATACACTGCAGGATTGAGACCTTAGAGAAGAGAGAAGCCAGTAAAAGCAGCAGTTCTCATTAAAATTATTTTCAAAACAAGCTACCTCTGACTTCCCTTTGCACTTACTTTTCTTTGCCAAACTTAACACAGCCCTTCTGTCCTGTCTCCACTTTGGCCAGCTTCCCAACCTTTTTTGGCACTGCTACAATGTCACTCACATTGCCAGCTATGGAAAGCTGACTCTGCTGCTCTAGAGTGAGATTTAATGGAGGAGAGGTGGAAGACAGAGGACATGCACAGTGTGGTACTAACATTCTCCATCTCCAACACGAACAGATGCTTTTTGAGCTGGGATTGGATTCATTCAGCTGGCAAGAGAAAGAAGAAAGATCTGGACTACTGAGTCAGATGTATCCAGTAAACTTCCCTGCACAGTGTCTGCAGCTGCTCAGAAAAAGATGATGATTAAGACAGATGATTACCATTATACAAGGCCCACTTAACTCTAAAAACAGGAGAAATCTCATCACACTTCCCCTTCAGATCAACAAGGGGCAAATCTTTATTAAAGGAGGCATTTTCTATGGTACTCAGAAAACCCTATTTCCATGAGATTTTGGTTACATAAGGTCAAATCAGAAAGAAGAACCAGCTCTGGCTGGTTACAAGCATGCAATGAAAATGGAAATCAATATGTTTACTGAAGAATATTGTTCACTACTTAAACTTTATTGAAGAGCAAATACATCAAGCACATTACCACTTTCTTCGCAGACATTTTGCAAACACAGGGAGAGATACAAATACCCATTATATAAAAGTATCCATTCAGCTCAGTTAAAATCATTTTATGGCTACTGGCACTTCCCCAGCTTTACTGCAGGACTCCAATGGCTCTCCAATCTGGCGCCTTCCCTCATTTACCACGGTGTCCCAGTGACTTGCGTGAGGATTACCACTAGCAGAGCTGCCACACACTGAGAAAGCAGATCAGACCCTCACGTGAATTTGCAACATTCATGTGAAAGTGGTAGCCATGTGTCAGAGCAAAGACTAGTCTTCCGTGTTTTTCAACCAGATTAAAATAACTTTATAGGTATTAATATTTTTAATAAAGATAAGCAGTGCAGGTATGAAGATTTCCAAGACTCTTAAAGTGCTCTCAAGTGATATCCTAAGGCTGAAGTTTTGTTAATCTTCAATCACAGTTACACACAGCTTGCACTGTCAAATGCTTCCTACTTTGCAATTCCCTTGATTATAAAGGGAACTTATTTTTCACATAATTTTAAATTCTTTACAATACTGTAAATGGCATTACTAGACTGGAACATTAATCTTTACTGTTTCAGATGTTTTTTCCAACTAAGGAGGAGCCTAATGAGATACATCAAAGACCACACTTGAATAGTGAAGCACTTAGACAAATATTTGAAAAACAGAACACAACCTTGTTCTGTATCATTCAGTGTCTGAAAAATAACGAACTACTTCAAAAAGTCCATGACTGCTTGGCAATAACAATAACCAGCATGTAATCATCACTGCTCTTGACCTAACTCCCAAACACAGCACTACAACACCTGCCAAAAGGAAAATTAACTCTATCCTAGCCAAACTCAAGGCAATGATCTTCAGAGGTTCCTTCCAATGCAAATTATTCTACTAAGTAGACAAGCTGGATGTGAGAAAAGCAACCATCGTACACCAAACCTGACCCAATCGTATAACTCTCAGCTGAAGCACGTGCAGTGGCTCTGAAGTAACAACAAATCTGCAGCCTGGTGAGCAGCCAGAGCTTCTGATATGAAACACCCTGGAATACTCGACAAAGGTTCAGATTTGACGGGTTTCTGTCTAGTCTACAGCAGCAGTTCTTATATACACCTATATTTAGCTGATGTTTTTGTAACAGAAGATCTCAACTCTGCCAAATTTCAATTCCCTCATGCTCAACACAAAACTTTGACTTGCTCAAAGAAAAGACTACTGTATTTTATTATTTTAAAATAGCTGTTAAAGCGTCACTTTCTTAGAACTTTATTTGAGGGATGTTCTGACTTTCCTTTGTAGTTAGGAAGTTTCACACTGTATAGAACACAAATTCCAGCATAAAATTTTATCGAAGTCAGCCAGCAACTCAGAATAGAATATTGTAGTATGAACTGTTAGATGACCTTAATAAAATTATTGTTCTCTTTAAAGGGATGCAAAACAGCATCTCAGCTTTAAGATCATAGGTACTGTTGTGAAATCTACAGCAAGTAAAGCACACATTTTGAAGAAAACAAGTTTTAGGTTATCATCAGATTATACCTACACTAAGGAAGGCATTTGTCTCCCCCACCCAACACTTCAAGATAACTAACCCCTTGGACCTTACTACTTTCATTCTTTAAAATAACATCTAAACTGACTTCTAGCATCTACCAAGATCAACTTCTACTGGAACTACTGCCTGAAATGATTTCATGTGACTCATCAATTTGCACATGGCACTACAAAAGGGTCTCCACATCTGAAGAATTTAAGTACTTAATTTAATCCATGTCTTTCTTTTGGTTTTCTTAATTATTCATTTATCCCTGAGAACAGAAGGTTGCAGAACTCTAGAAGGTCTGGAGTTATAAACAGACACAGAAGTGAAGAACGGGACAGAAGTCACTTGCCACAGTGGTTTATTTTGCTGGGCAAACTCAACACCTGCATCAAGTGAGAAAGCTGTTAAGACACTCCTTCCCCTCCCCTAACTCAAAAAACCCAAACCCAATGCAAAAAATAACCACCACCTCAGTCAAACATACACAAGCACAGGATCACCTACCAGGAAATGTCACAAGTTTATGTGCACCTGGCAGCTCAATCAGTACCTCTCAGTCCGGTTCTCACACTTACCCTCTGAGAAGCACAGAACGATCCGTCAGTCCCAATGGGGCACGTATCAGCTCAACTGTGGCGATACTGTTCACAACCACAGCATAACTCAATAAATCTTTTCAGTGTTCAGGTATTTGACAGGTTGGCTTCTTTACAAAAGCACAAAGGAGCAGCTCGTCCAAACAGTTTCATCATGGAGGTTTGGTCCTTGCAACATCCTATCTGTTAAAAAGCTGGCCCAGAGGACAGACATCTTACTCATTCACAAACACTCAGCAAGCTGTAATATTAGTTCTCAAATATATGTTGCAGCATCCTTCAAAGACACCGTGACAAGAAGAGATTTAAAAGAAAACTGATTTGTTTGTTTGATGTTGTGTTCCTTCTTTCCCGTAATACTACACTTCACCCATTGCATTCATCAATAAACCTAGCAGGACACCATGTGACATTTTAAAAAATGCAATCAAATATGAAAAGTCATGCTGTTTGAGAAAAAATTTATCCCACACTGAAAATATTAATTTAGTGACACTCTCCAAGCTTTTAAGCTAATCTTATTGTCCATGTAACGATATCCAGAGGCATAACAGTCTCTAGAGCCACCCAGAACACTGTGTTAGCCGTAGTGGAATAGGTCTGTAGGAAAAAATAATTGCCTTGAACCTATCTAAAGTTTAGAGATAGAATTATCTGAAATCCAGTTATTCAGCCACAGGTGTTTGTTCTGTACCCTCCTTTTACAGTGACTGAAGGACAAGCTGAATTTCAGTCTCTGTGCTCAAGTCCACTCCCACCAAAACTGCTAACTCACTGAGCTTAGACTACCACAGGCCAGTCTTCTTACATAAAAATCAAAGCAAGCCTATTCTTGGATGATCTGGATGCCTTTCCCAACTCAAGTGACTTTCCAGTTCTAGCTCCCTCATGAGCTACACTGACTTAAATGAAGAGCAAATTCCAAGAAAATATATGGAGAGAGAGGTGGAAAGAAGAGAAACCATTCTTGGGAATGAAAATACCCTTTTCTTTATGCCACCTTGCTTTAAGTTACCAGTTCCCACTTACACTACAAGATTATTGATTTAACTGTGTACAAAGGACAGATTACACACTAAAAGAAATTTGGATGAAGTGTAGCACCCATGCTTCCCACACCTTATTTCATAAGATCTGCTGGTCTGTACATCAAATTCTCAGCAGCTCCTTTCACCTGACCAGCACAACTGCGGCCAGGTTTAAACCTTTATGCAAATAAGTCTTGTTTAGAAATAATCTAATTCCAATCTCTTTACTGCTCACCTAAGGCATTTACTTCACTTGATAGGCTGTGAAGCAAGGTGGCCAGACTGATCCCAAGATTATAGAGCTGGAACTAATGGGAACCATCATAAAATTTTAATATATGCCATCTTCCAGACGAAAGGAGACTCCAGGGGGAGCTGACCTTTGAGTGCAGAAACCTTAATAACATGTCAACAGTGTGGTTACATTTTCAATACAAAAATAAATGATAAAATTAGGGAGATTGCCTTATCATTGTACTGTATAAAAATAACTCTCAAAGGAGAAGTTTCTACCAAACCTAAGTGAATTTATAGGTTATATAAAAGACTGAAAAAATAGGGCCAAAAAAAAATGCTGATGTAGTTACCATTGATTTCCAGCAATGGCAAATCTGTGCCAAACAACAGAACTCTTTTCATAGCTGATGCAAGCGTCATCTCATCTTAACTTCTGATTATACACCCACAGTATTGACACTCTTTTTAGCAGCACAGTCCTCCTTCAATTTGTACCTTTCCATTTACAATTGCTATTAAGGGGAAGGAAAAATGCAACAAACTGATCTAAATGAGCACTATATTTCTTCACTAAATAGAATTTAATGTAAACCCAAGATATTTGAAATTAATTTTAACAAATAGTTTTGGCCAGAGAAAAAGAAAGAAGATGAGAGTAACTTAAAATTGCAAGGAACATCTGGAGGTCATCTGGTCAAACCCAAAGAGTTTAAGATTTAAGAGTCCAAAAGCATAATTTTAAAATTTTAGAAGCATTTTATATGTCTGCAGTCTGATTGATGATGTGTTTGTCTTCCAAGTTTGCCTTTAAAAGCATGCTTAAAAAGTTGGTACTTTCAAACTGATCCTGCCCTATTTTATCTGAACTGCCCTGTTCAAGAAACATTTGACAACACTGATCATTTCCCACCATCTCTTGATTACTTGGTTCTACCCAGACTTACATCAATAGCTTTAATTCTTTCCACACACAAATTTAAATCCTCTTACATATCTGAAAATAGGAACAGTATTATAAAATCCCACAAAAATCAAACACTACGATCATCAAAAGTGTCCTTCAAAAAGTAATTCAGTGTCTTCAGAGGAAGAACATTCAAGAAATGGACAAGCTCAATAGTTCCTTTCACATGAAGGATATTTCTTCTCCGGCTGCTATACTGAATATGCTCCATAGCATTGTGCAGTACTCCCGATGGCTTTTATTGAAATTCTTAAGATAATATGGAAAGTTTAATTTTTTTTCTTTGAATTTGCTATGACTACAAGTGTCTGGCACCCACAAGGAGTGACCAGCAACTGCCAAGTGAATCAAGCCTATATAGAGCACAGGCTGTCACCCATAGCCACCACACATTCAAATTAATGCTGGCCTGGAAAACACTTAAAATATTAGACATACTAATGACAATAATGGGAATACTCAGTCCCTCACTACAAAAATCATAACAAGACAACAGTACTGAAAAAAAGTGCTTTCACCTTACAGTCACACTTAAAAACATTCCTTGAAAAGCACTGGAAAGAAAAGATACAGGCTTATATACAGCTTTGGGGTAAAGCCAGGTACTTCCCTGTTCTTACCATCTCTTCGCTGGTTGTCACATACACGATGGCAATGATGCTGCACTAAGTCTGCGTAGCAGATATATTTGTCTTCATACTGTGTGATACTGCTCACTGAGGTTTCCTATTTACTTTCTGAATCTATTATTCAAACACATGTGCCTGCACTATATGAGAGTTTTTAAAGCACACAAGACCTAATTATTGTCCTGGGTTAAAGAACTAAGCTAGGATTACCAGAATGTTTATCCAGGCATTTGCATTCAACAAAGTGTGATGGAAAACAAGCAAACCCAAAATATTTTCCAAATGAAAACACCTTCTGGAAATGAGGAGGGAATTAATTTTGAGGAGCCTTCATACTTTCTGTTCTACCAACTCTATCATGCCAGACCTCAGAGTCACAGTGAAAACTAAGAAAACCACCAAGAAGACTTTGTCACACAATGGGCAGCAGGAAGATCAGTTCTCTGACAGCTCTATTTAAGTGCTGCTTATACATAAATATGGGGGAGCGGCAAGAAAAAGGAAATAGGCAGGCATAGATAGAAATATTAATGTAGATACCTTTAATCATGAAAAGCTTCTGAAAGAGTTACTTAGACTGCTCTATCAACAACTCAGAGCTAAGATCTGAAGTCTCCAAAGCAGGTTAAAGCAGGGCCCCTCCATGTTTTATACAGCTTGATAAGTGCTTGCTAAATGGTTTTTTGTATTCAATAACTCAATCTCTTGACAAAATTAATTTCATTGCCCCTTCTGATCTGGGACTTCTACACCATTGTAAGCTTTCCAGCATGCTCACACAAGTACAGTCCTCAAAAAGGACAGGAGTCTTCAAAAGATCTAAATAGACAAAAATCCATAGAATCAAACCACGTGTTGCTTGCAATTGCACATATTCTTCCTCAAAGTTAAACAAGAGAGAACTGTAACAGGATCTCACAATAACAGTTAACCAACTTTGCTCCTAGACCTAGTACTTCCCTCCTCTTATGGCCACACCACAGCCTGAGGTACAATGATGCATACTTCAGTGTTGGCCTAGATAGAACTCTGATGCTATTAGCTTCAGGCAACTGATAATTAAAAAAAATATATAAAGGCAATACTAAACAGAGTTAGGGACAACTCCACAGCATTTTGGTGCCTAGCTCTCCACTGATTTCCACCAATGTAGATAACAGAATCAGGCAAGTACCTAATGCCATATATGCTTGCTGTCAGCTTTCCTCTTAGCATTACCTTGGATCAGAGAAGGCTGCTCTGAATGACAGGTCAGTGGAACTGAATTGCAGAAAGTCAAATTTAAACTCACAGTGCAACTTCCCAACAGAGCTTCAGCAAATCAGCAATCTCATTTGTGGTGGGTTTTATTGGTTTGGGTTGGTTTGGTTTTGTTTGTTTTTTAATCACCCCGATTATTAAAATCAGTTATGAGGAATACGACATATCCTCCAAATGACATACTTAAAATACGGTTCTTCAATTTTGAAGGCCACATATGCTACTTGAGCTGTCAAGAATATGGTATTTCCAACCCAATATGCTAACACAGCAATAACTTTAGCCACAGTAAGCAATTCTCCAAACAGTTGCCAGTGTGTATTTATGAGAGGGTGTTAACACAAGCAGTCACTCTTACAAGAGTAAACACTGTAAGAGACCTTACAGTGTTTTGCAGTGTATTTTTATTATGTGGTTTATATTCACAGCTATCATTTTTTACTCAGATATCCAATCTATCTCTCATTCCATTCTTCACAGCACCATGCAGACAATACTGTCCTCTTACCCCCCAAGAAGCGTTCACAGCCTCTATATTACAGTCCATCAGGCTGAATCCAGTCTCAAATAACCAAAACGAAACCCCTAGGATGACCACTGCACAGCACTTCACCCTGTTCTACAGAGTAAAGCAGAACTGTAAAATCTACCATATAAATCAAAACTTGAAAACCTTAATAGTTGAATTTGCCATGAAAAATTGCCAAAGCGTATTTGCAGACTTAGTAATTCCTTTAAAAATTGGTTTCTTATTATCTACTGACCCAAATAGCAATTTTCCCCTTTCCTTAACTCACATTATTATTAAATTAGAATAGGCTTAACATTTTCCTCTTCCTGAAAACAAGTTCCTTGAGACTCAGGAGGACACACCACACCAGACAGAACAGAGCAAATCAGTTAACTCCATTAGAAGGACTGGGCTGCTCAACAAATAGGCCCGTGCTGAAGCTTTCATGCACTGGCCTTTTAATTTCAGAATGACATTCAATAAGGGCAGTGAATTAACAAATCTAAAGGACTTGCATGAGTGAGCTAGAGGTGGCTGAACTTGAACTGAGGAAGCATGCACACAGACTGAATAGAAAGGACGATAACCATACACTCCTTTAAAAGGATAGTACCTGCTGGAATGGGTACCTACCATACCAGCGCTTCAGAAGTACACTGTCCCCTTCCATGGAGGGAAACAGGATAAAACAATTTGCTTATGGAATTTCCTTCCACTCTACTCACTTTTAAGTATTTACACCAGTATTTCCAGACCTCTGTTTTCAAATCTCCTCATTTTATGTTTCTATCAGGACATTCAAGATGCCCTGATGAGGCTGCAAAGCAAGCAATGCACTGCCAATAGGAAGGAAACGTCGATTCAGACATGACTGCACTGAGAATTCCCCTACTGGGAGAGCTGGAAGCAGTTCTCCCCGCTATTAGCCTAAAAGGCAGTGAAATTACATAGTAATAGAAACAGTGCATTAGTAATAACAGCTACTCTACTGGTCATATACTATTCCGTGACCACTATCTAGACAGGCTTTGAATGAGAAGAGCTGCAATACCAGCACTAGTGGCATTCAGATCACACCATTCAAATATTGCACAGAGCAGAGAAGTTGGTGTCTGATGTATAACAGGCATTTATATGCCCATCTGACAGGGTCATCAAGGGTATCCACTGGTGTTTTACACATCTCTTTTGCCAGAGCAAGGGACCAAAGCAATAATCAGGAAGGAAGGGAGACAGAAGCAACTCAGAGGAAACAGAAGTTTTTCGGGTTTTGGTCAGGGCTTTCTTTATTTTGGTTGGTTTGGAGTTTTTTTTAAGAAACAGCAAGTCCCTACAGTTCATGGCATCCTGGGGTGAATTACTTTGTTTTATGCAAGCATTACTGAATCACAGATTCTTTACATGCCACAACCAGCAGCAGCCTGACTGCATACCCCCAGCCACAGCACCCACTCCCCTGAGCTGACAGCTAACCTACACGCTCCCTTCTGCAGCCTGTTACCCAAATGCACAACAAGCTTCTGGCACCAAGCTCACTCCAGCGCATAGCACTGATGAGACTTCACACAAGCACCAGTGACCTGAAGCAGAGTTCTGCCCTGTCATTCAAAACCCATCTTGCACATACACCATCTTTTAGAATTAGACCTTTTAACAGCTCTCCTATTTCTTTTTTCTCATTCATGAACAGCATTTGACAGGGCTATGATACTCAGATTGAGAAACTATAATCTCAAAGAGAACACCAGGCCTTCCTAAAACTGCTTTTTTCCTTGAAAAATACCCCATCCTTTTTTTTTTTAAGCTACTACACAATCTCATGCTGTTTTCATTATACTTAACTTCCATTAGCATAAGGAGATTTAAATGATGTACAGAAGAGGCCAGAAAAAGCCCACTCTTTGGACTCCATGCACTTTAAAACAGCCTTTTCTCAAACATGACAGATTCAGGTCAGGGAAAGTCTAAAATGGGACACTACTGCCATGCATAACACAGTGAACAAGTAGTTAGTGCTCTCCCCCTCCGCACTCCAAGACACCCTCAGAGACCTGACTTAAACACATTTGGTTTTGTGATGCTTTGGAAGACTTTGATGGCAACACATATAGAGATTTCTTTGGCATTTTTTATCTTTCCCACAGCCCTGTGTGGCACAGTCCCATAAAAAAATGCTGACTCTAAGGTAGACTTGCTTTGACTTTACTGTAATCAGCAAAGCACAAGTAGTGGTGAACAGATCTGCAGAAACACTTCTGGAATCATTTGTCAAGAAAATAGGGAGGAAATGTACATACATATATATACACCCACAAATCTCTTGTCACTTTAGAAATCAGCAGACTTTCTAAGTGAGACTTGTATGCACATTTTATTAACCAATTTACTACAGACAGAATAATGGAGTACAAACCATAAATACAGGCTCTCAGGACTGTTTCTGTGGCTGTCAGAGATGAGAAAATGAATCACTGGAGAAGTAATTTTCTGTTTTCTTATACCATCGTTGCTACATCATCAGATCTCCCCTGGTCCAACACCTAAGCTGTGCAATTCACCAACTTCATTTCCACACACATCCCTTTGCCCCCCAAAGCTGCAAGAGGCATATCAATCACACCAATATCCAGATATGATTCAACCAGGTGAGTGCATTATAATGAATGTATAATACAACACGGACTACCCTAACCCTGACAAAGGCAGCAATGTTAAGGAAGACAAATCCTGGTTCCAACAAGAAGTTTGATATTCTGCACCAGAAAGTACTTCACCTGAGTTTTAAAGCAAACCTATGACTTATTGAGTGGCAGGACAAACTTTTAAAGAGATAGAAGTTATGAACATGACTTGCAATAAAAACAAATTCACTACATCTGTAGTAGGTGCTTCCAAAGATTAAATTACTCTCATCGGTAAAACACCTTCCTGCAAGGCTCTGGCTTGTTTAGTGTGCTCCTCTGTTCATAGTTGGTTTGCACCACTAGTTCAGTTTTTTCCTTTTTTTTTTTAATATATAATATGAGCTTGACATTGTTTTGCCTAGAGATCTGCTACTTCTCGGTGTAAAGCAACTTTTAAATAACATATTTCATGTATATAAATATGAAAAATATGGAAGAGTCAGGAATTTTAATAAGTTATTTGAAAAACATCTTCCAGATTGTTGCTATTTATACAGTTCTGCAAGCACACATTTAAGGGGGAAGATGGTGAGGAAAAACCTTTTACAGCCATACTCCTATGTGGCATCAAATACTGTAAGGGGAAAAAAAGCCCCACACTTTTATCTGGGAAAATATGGCTTCTAGGGTTCAATTTGAGTATTTTATAAAGAAAGATGGATGGAAAATTTAGCATGTGAGAAAAAAAAAAAGTAGAAAATAAAATAGAATCTGCATTTTGAACTGTGAAAAGCAGTTTACCAGAATACTAGCAGTACAGTATAGTACACAGAGCAGAGAAAAATAAAAATGAAAGACCAATTACTCATTTTGGGACTCTGCCTTGGGAAGATGCTTGGCTGAACTTGTTGAATAGTTACAGAGATCTGTCTTTCTTGCATAGATCTGCATGCTTGAAGATAGCTTAAAACTCATTCAGCTGCACTCATAATTATAGCAGGCTACACTGCATTACCTGATAAGGTTGCTTTCTTATTAAGCAGAGATGTTTAAAATAAAAGTTAGATGAGGTGGAGGAATCCACACTGTGCCTTTACATTTAAAAGACGTTGCTGGGACACCAACATGTAAGAACTCTTATACCATTGTCATAACCGGTAGAAGTCAAACCTGCTAGTATAGTTTGGACCTCCCTGAGCATGCTTAACTTCTTTAACCTATATTGGTGTAAAAAGTATGAACTGGTGACAGAACACCTGCTTTAAAAGATGTCTTCCATAGGCAGCTGTAGTATCATTGTCCCTTTGCTCCAATGGTTCTACCACTGCCCATGGCTCCAATGGTGGAAAATACTAATATCCTGTTCCAGCAAAGTCAGTGGGGCTAACTCAAACCAAGCTGCACATGTAAAGTGGCTTAATGAGTCTCACAGATTTAGACTGAGGCAGAATATTCTTATTCTGCTTGAAGGGCTACAGAGAGCAATCTCTGGCAACATGGCATTGGCAAGTTACATCAGGTGATCTCAAATACTGCAGCAAAATGATTAACTGTTTGTATCCAAAGATTTTACTTTCATTTGTGGACTATTTACAGTAGTCTGAAGGAGATGCACAGTAGTCAGGAGTCTAGACCATAATCATAGGGAGTTAGTAAACATGGCGAGTTGGCAGGCTCACCTGACTCATAGCAAATTGTGAGCACTGGTGAGCAAACTGTGAGCCTGGTATTGATAACTTGGATCCCTTCCCTAAAGCTTGGAAGTAGCTGACAATATCTGGGAGAATATGGAGAGAGAATACACAGAACTATAGGTAAATAGTAGCTTTACTGGACAGCTGCTGCAACAAAAGCAATGTTACCATCTACAGATGGGCTACTGGTGTTACCCTACCCTCTTAATGCTTAATAATTTGAAGTTGAATTAACATATTTAAATGTTCAAAGAGTCTTGCACAAAGCCCTGAAACAGTATTTTTAGGTTTGGCTCCTTAAAACATCCTGGGGAAAAAAAAAGTTCATACATTGCACAGGAATATTCAACCTGTTAAAGCATTTGCAAAATCTTACAAAAAAAAAAACCCAAACCAAAAAACATTCCCTGACCTCCGTGGGCTGTGGTCCCATCCCTTTATGATACCTCCCAAGTTTGACAAGTACCAGTTCTTCATGCCATTTATGATCTACCCCTCAACAGCTAGGTCTTAAACACCTGGTAACACCCAAATGTGGGATAAAGATGAACCTCTAAGACAGTGACCATGATATCAGTGTAAGGTTAGGAGACAGCACACTCTCTCCAAGTACCACTCAACACAGAAGACTAGCTCATTCCCTCTAGTTCCCCATCAGGTCCCACAGCTCTATGCAGGTTTGCCATGGATCCATCCTCCCTCCTAACAGCTCAAGCTCTCAGATCAGGAAGCTGCAGAGTTCCGCATTATCTTGTTTCTTACCTCTGGCAAAATCCAGCTGCTTGTCTTCTCAAAGAGTAATCAAAGGTGATGCCAACTCCTAAAGATCAACCGCTGCTGCTTGTATGTGGTTTTTAAAATACTATATGGTATTTGCAGTGAAGGACAAGCTGTGTGTTGCAATGCGATTTAAGCCACTGTCTTCACACATGCTTCACACATTCATTTGGCTGCCAGGCTAGAAAATGCCAAAGCTCTAAAGGTTATTAGATTATTGTTTATGACAATAGGAGTGTGAAAGTTTGCAGTCACGATAACATATTCTACTAAAAGAGAAGAAAATTGAAGACTTGATTAAAAAAAAGAAACTCTTCAACACAAAAGCTGACTGTCCCTTTATGTATCTGACAAAGGAGCTTTCTTCCCTCCTTCCCTGCTTCCTCCAAAAATTAATCTGAACATATAATAAAGAATGAGAGGAACAGAAAAATTAATTTAATGGCTTTTTCTACATGCATTATGCAAAGCAATTTTTAACATAGAAAGAGGCACTGCAGTTTACCTAAATTGACTCTTAAAAGATATTTTACTTTGAATAAATGTTTAATAGATGTTAGCTTAGTTGAAGTAAATAGCTCATAGAAGAGAAATAGCTCTAAAAACTAAATAAACAGTGATTTTTCTGCAAGTGATTCTGCCAAAAGTATACCTGCAGTACTGAAATATTACAAGCAGCTATTTCTGCCTGTCACTGAATTTGACTAGAAATTCGTTTTGGTATCAAGGTTCTTTTCTCTCCAGTGCACATAAAATACCACACAAATGCTTTTAGGGGAAATACGTGTTAGTTGTGTGCTGGACTGGGAGTCCAAACATCCCTCTTCCGATGTCTCTCTTCCACAGATCCCTAGTGTGGACACAGACAAATTACATAACCTTGCTGTCCCTCAGCTCTCAGTGAGTACAGCTATAGTAGCATTACTTCCCCTCTTTACCCAGGATTTGAAAAAGCACAGCAACAATGTTTATGACTCATTCCTCAAGGCACAGAGGAGCAACACTATTCAACATTTGTAAGAATTCATAGGCTGATTAGATTGAGACCTCAAGAGCAGTTTTTAATCTTTCCTTCTCTTCTTGTTTCAACCTTTCCTATTATCTCTTCCTTCCTAGGGGATTAGGACCTGCTCCCAAACACACACCTCACGTAAGAAGGACTGTGGCAGGAGTGAAAGCAGATCCATCACCCTGCACTGCTACCCAGCTTTTCCTCAAGACACAAGCCCTGCTTTCCCCAGAACATCTTACTCCCCACAGGAACAAGGGCAGAAAACAAAAGCTGAGTTACCACTTTCCCATCAGCTACTAGTAGTACCCTGTGCAATGGCAATACAGTTTGGAGTTTCCAATCAAGGTGAATTAGATGGGGTTGTTTTTCCTAATAAACATTTTTTGCTAATTCTACCCCCAAAACCCTAGAGTTTGTCTCTGTCACACCAAGGTATTTGTAATTTCCAGTCACTTAGCTAAGTGCTTTCAATGAAAAACTGAATAACCATCTACAGTCTTTTCTTCTGCCCAAAGGATACTGGCCCCAAACAAGAGAGATTCAAGTCCTTCCTCTAACTGTGAGGATACAAAGGCTTTCCTCTCTCCTTTCAAACATTAGTGCTATTAATCCAGTTTACTGGTGCTGCCTTGGTGTCTCCCACAGTGTGCCCTGCAACAGGACATGAAGCCAGGCCGAAGCCTGAGGCACTGCACATAATCTCCTTAATGCAGCTGGCTGAGCAGGTAAGCCAGAGTTCTCTCAGTCTCTGCCCAACTTCAGTAGAAACATTCTGCAGAAAAAAGGGAAAGTTCCAATCTACCAGCAGAAAGTACTCCAACCACTGGCCTGTGCGCCACAGGGCCAGCAATGCTTGCTGCCATTACTTCCGGTGACACCTGTGTGTCCTGCTGTCATGAACATTATTTTGGATGAAAACAAAATTTTGTTTTCAGGGGATATTTCATTCTACCTACCCAAATATCGAAGAAAAACATTCTTCTTCAAAATGAAGGCCAAGTTAGATGAATATTTGTTTCAGAACAAGGCAAACAAGCATTTGCAGTTACTTGGTTCAGTGGCCAAACTATCCTACTTACCCAACCCTGCAAGCAAAGACAAATGTTTCCCAGTGCACGAAAGGCAAAAAGCAAATCTACTTCAATCCAGGTCAATGGATTTAGAAGCACAAGTCTTGAATTAGAAAAATAAGAGTTATACAAATCTGAAGTAATTAGAAATACTTGTTTCAATCTTAAGAATATGATTAAAGATAACCATAAAGCCCCTAAATTATACTTTAGAATATAGTAGCAATAAGAGTTCAGTAGACCAATGAGCTAGGAAATGAGGGCTAAAACACAATCCTTTTTATCTCTGAATATAATACTCAGTTGAAAATAAGTATAAATCATTTGCTTAGACCACAAAAAAGAATCCTTGTCTATCAGGAATTTGCACAATTTTACATGTTCGTGACTTGCATATTAATTTCTTCTGCTAACAAAATCAAGATGACAGTACAACGTATAATGTTCAAATATGACACACCATAGTTTGGTTTCTTTATAGATTTTCTACCCAGCTCAGTGTTGTTTGATGCTTTGTGAGCATTTTTATGATGAAAATAAAACCCAATGAACTCCGAAACTGGGCCCTGCAGATGCTGTAATTCTGGACTGAGTTAGGTACCTGGTTTTCAAAGAAATAACTAGAAGCTAATAGAGCTTATGGCTCTCAATTATACCAACTGAAATGTTATCCTAGAATAGTTTGGAAAAGCAAACATGTCACAAACTAGGCATGCTTTCAGAGTCAAATCCCCAAACTATGTATTATGTAATAAACTCCCAGAAAAAAAAAAAAACATACAAGAAGATGCTGTCTTGCTTTCCATTTTCAAAGCATTCCACACGCATGAAATACTTCTACTTCCCTTCCTATGAGAAGATTTTATTCATTAATTCTCTCCTAGCATCTTTGCCTCATGCCTCCTGTTCATGAGATGTCATGAGAACACGGAACAGGGCTAATGCTGAAAGGAAAGGGCTCCTTGGCACTGACTACTAGGACAACAAAACTGCTGTCAGCAGTGAACAAGAACTGTGCCTTAGTCTCTTGCTTCCTTGAGATCATTTGGTTTGATTTTCAAGCATCCTTGCTCCTTTCTTGCAACAAGGAAGTATTCCTGTCATCTTCTTTCTACTAATGAGACAACTGAAAAATCACCATATCAGTGCCTGCAAACTTCACAGCCTTTGTCTGCGTGCCCTTACTATCTGGGTGGTGACTAGTGCAGCACAGAGACAGGGCCAAGCGACAGCTGGAGAAACCTGTGTTGCTAAATAATGCTTGTGCTTAAAGCATATTTAAACTATTCTGAGGTCTGACCGCATCTTTGGAAACATACCTGGTTGCTTGCAAGCATCAAATCTGATGTCACAAACTATTTAAAACAGGTAAGGCCAGCCTTCCTAAATCCTAAGAGCTGCACAGCAGCATCCTCATATAGCTTCAGGACATTTACTCAAATCACTTAAAGAGAAAGTCTGTAGATTGTGCAACAGGAAAGGGATGACAGGAGCTCTCACAAATCATACTGTAGTAACACGAGAGATTTCACTGACACAAGGGGCCCTACCAGACACTTGCCATCTATGAAAGTCCAAATCCACAGACAAATAAGTATTAACAGATAACTCAGGGCGTCTTGCAAGGACCTCAGAAGCTCCATCCATCTCCACCCTTACCAACATTTCAGCCCCTCTGCTCCAAAGCTTCTGCTGCTCACAGGTCATTCTGCAGCAGGCATCCTGACAACTCACTCTTCATGGCAGATTATGAACCCAGCCAAATATCACTACCTTGCTCTTTACAAGGCTCACAAGACATTTTATACTGACAGCTAATGCATTACCTTTTCCACACAGGTCACTTGGCTACTGCATTTCCCTTCCAACACACAGCTATTAAGAACATTTAATACCAATCCTTCACTTACAGTTAAGCTTCTAGCTGCATACTAATTTCTCCTCCACTGCAATAAATGAGTGACTCAAACTTCTACCTTATTATCCAACTGGGTGATTTCCATCACTTTATGGTACCCAGACTCAGTATAAAAAAAAGAAAGTCACAAAATCCACACAACAGAATTTCTTTGCTGTCAGAGTCAGGGACAGGTGACATCAGAATCAGTTTAGAAAACCTGAATTTGTAGTCTAACTTACATCATCACTAAACCAAGAAAACCACAATCAATAAGATATTATGTTCGACCAAAGTTTCTTAGCAACAGCTGCATGAAAAGCATTAGGGCTACTCTCCCATTTTCTCATCTCTTTCAAAACCACTGGACAGTGCCACTTTTGCACATCTCACACATTCTGCTGGCAACCTATACCGTGGTAATTTGGGAACTTTGACTGAAGCTCTTATTTTGTCAGCGAAGTTAAGATCAGCCACACTGCAAGCCTCTTGCTGAATTCATCTCCCCTAATTCTCCTGAAATACAGGAGAAACAGACCATTTCAAATTGATCAAAACCTCAACATTCTCTCTTTGCTATTTCATTTTACTCCAATTTAGCCTCTGGTCACAGAGAGAGAGCTGCACCCTTTGGAAAAAATTAGTATCTGAAAAATCAGATTGTCACTGGGAAATGGATACAACAGCATGAAAGAATTATTCGCCTGCTAAATGGGTTCTTAAACATAACTACTTTCACAATAAAACACCACCAAGATGTAAGCGCGTATGAGTAAATTAACTCTGGGTACTCATTAAAGAGAGAGATTATACAGTAGCTATTGGCCCACAGCAAAATGAATTATATCTAAGGAGGTAATAAAATCCAAGCCATGTAAAAATCAGCTTTTTACCAATTATGATCCTAATTGCCTACAGAACACATTTGGTTCCATCATCATCCCTTGTAAAAGTCATGCTTCATCTCATACTTACTCAGTACAGACCACGTTTTAGATTCTCTTAAGACTACGTATGTAATTAAGCCTTAAGACTATTTATGTAATAAAACTATCACAACCATATTCATTTCCTCTTTTAAGGAAACTTAGCTTCACTTAGCCAAAGCTTAGCTTAACAGCATAAGAAAGTAAACCAACATACTAACATAGAATAGTAAGGTGTAGAAATTAAAGATTCATTCAATTAAAGGAGGAGCTTGCCAAGCCACTCTCCATCATCTACCAGAAGTCCTGGTCAACTGGGGAGGTCCCAAACGACTGGAAACTAGCAAACGTGACACCCATCTATAAGAAGGGTCAGAAGGAGGATCCAGGAAACTACAGGCCTGTCAGCCTGACCTCGGTGCCGGGGAAGATCATGGAACAGATCATCCTGAGTGCCATCATGCGGCAGGTGCAGGACAACCAGGGGATCAGGCTCAGCCAGCACGGGTTCATGAAGGGCAGGTCCTGCTTCACTAACCTGATCTCCTTTTATGACAAGGTGACCCGTTTAGTGGATGAGGGGAAGGCTGTGGATGTTGTCTACTTGGACTTCAGCAAGGCCTTTGACACCATCTCCCACAGAATTCTCCTGCAGAAGCTGGCTGCTCACGGCTTGGACAAGCGCACTCTTCACTGGGTTAAAAACTGGCTGGATGTCCGAGCCCAGAGAGTGGTGGTGAATGGAGCCAAATCCAGCTGGCGACCGGTCACCAGTGGTGTTCCCCAGGGCTCGGTGTTGGGACCAGTTCTGTTCAACATCTTCATAGATGATCTGGACGAGGGGATTGAATGCACCCTCAGTAAGTTTGCAGATGACACCAAATTGGGTGGGAGTGTCGATCTGCTGGAGGGTAGGAAGGCCCTGCAGAGGGATCTGGACAGGCTGGATTGTTGGGCTGGGGCCAACAATATGACGTTCAACAAGGCCAAATGCCGGGTCCTGCACTTTGGTCGCAACAACCCCAGGCAACGTTACAGGCTTGGGCAGGAGTGGCTGGAGAGCAGCCTGGCGGAAAGGGACCTGGGGGTGTTGGTTGACAGCCGCCTAAACATGAGCCAGCAGTGTGCCCAGGTGGCCAAGAGGGCCAATGGCATCCTGGCTTGTATCAGGAACGGTGTGGCCAGCAGGACCAGGGAGGTGATAATCCCCCTGTATTCTGCACTGGTGAGGCCTCACCTCGAGTACTGTGTTCAGTTTTGGGCCCCTCACTTCAAGAAGGATGTTGAGGTTCTGGAGCGTGTCCAGAGAAGGGCAACGAGGATGGTGAAGGGTCTGGAGAACAGGCCCTACGAGGAGCGGCTGAGGGAGCTGGGGTTGTTTAGTTTGGAAAAGAGGAGACTGAGGGGAGACCTTATTTCTCTCTACAACTACCTGAAAGGAGGTTGCAGCGAGGTGGGGGTTGGTCTCTTCTCCCCAGTAACAGGCGACAGAACTCGAGGTAATGGCCTCAAGTTGCACCAGGGAAAATTTAGGTTAGATATTAGGAAGAACTTCTTTACTGAAAGAGTCATCAAGCATTGGAACACTCTACCCAGGGAGGTGGTTGAGTCCCCATCTCTTGAGGTGTTTAAAAGACGGGTAGATGCAGTGCTTGAGGATATGGTCTAAGGGTAGACTTGGTGGCGGTAGGTTAATGGTTGGACTGGATGATCTTAGGGGTCATTTCCAGCCTTAAAAATTCTATGATTCTATGACTTAAGGCAGGAAACAAGCGTCTTCACTATGAAACTACATTCCATGAACACTACTTAAACTTTGGTTAAACTGCTTAAACTTTGGTTCAAATCAAAGCTATTTCTACTGCAAGCTAGAACACCTAATGTTACAAACTCCCCCAGTCAACCCTCCAGAGAATCACTGCTAACCTACACCTCTTTGAGGAGTCAACGACAAAAAGTTTCAAGGATGCTTCCCCAGAAAAAGGTATCAATGAACTTCAAAACAACTGGTCTGTAGTTTTTTGTTGTGTTTTTTTTAAGTAAACAAGGCAAAAGAAAAGAATAGAATAGAATAGAATAGAATAGAATAGAATAGAATAGAATAGAATAGAATAACAGAATAATTTGGGCTGAAAGGCACCTTAATGATCATCACGTTCAAACCCCTGCCATGGGCAGGGACACCTTCACTAGACCAGGCTTCTCAAGGCCCCATCCAGCCTGGCCTTGCACAACCCCAAGGAGGAGGCAGCCACCACTTCCCTGGGTATCCTGTGCCAGTGACTCACCACCCCCATAGTGAAGAACTTCTTCCTAATATCCAATCAGAATCTACCCCTTTCCAGTTTAAAACCATTCCCCCGTATCCTATCACTACATGCCCTTCTAAACCGTCCCCCCCCTTTCTTGTAGGCCCTTTCAGGTACTGGAAGGCCACTACAAGATCTCCTCAGAGCCTTCCCTTCACCAGGCTGAACAACGCCAACTCTCTCAGCCTGTCCTCTTAGGAGAGATGCTCCAGCCCTTGGACCATCTTCATGGTCCTCCTCTGGACCCATTCCAACAGTTCCATGTCCTTGCTATGTTGGGGAGTCCAGAACTGGTCGCAATACTCCAGGTGCAGTCTCATGAGAGCGGAATAGAGGGGGAGAAATGTATCTAATTATAAAATTCTTCCCAGAATTATGTAAAGACCCGCAAAGAATACTGCTGTAAGAAAGTTCAACTGAATGTAAGAAGTATTGCAAGTTGTTCTACTACAGCAGGAAGATCACAGATGGAAAAAAAGCCTTCCCTCTGCATCACATTCTGATAAAAATGAGGACTTCACAAAGTACACCATCTTGTCATCCGTTCAGTTGAGTGTTTCAAAAAAAATAAACTAGCAGAAATTGACCTATAAAGACTGATGGAATTCAATGGCTCTCAAACTAAATACTTCACACACAAAAACCCCCAACAACCAATCAGCAAAATAAAACAAACCAGACACCAAAGATCACACAAGCACCACCACTCTGGTACATAAAATAGTCCTGAACAATCCACTTAAATTTTACTGGGGAAGTAGTTAGAAGATGACTGATGTGCCAGCCACTTTGATAACACCTGATGAAAGCTTATGCAGTATAAGCTGAAGCTTAAAGTGACAGCTCTTAGATGGAGATACCACAGCCTCTGTTCCTAGCCATAAGTAGTACTGCAAAGTCACTCACAACACACTTCACATTGTCGCTAGCAGCACAAGAGGGCTGGCACTTTTCAAAGATGTCAGACCAATACTTTGCACATAAGAGCAAATCACAGGGACCACTTTTGTTTTTCAAAATAAATATCTAAACTGCAACTGCAAAGAGATCAAAGACAGATTATAAATTTGTACCATCACCTGCTGCATACTATTGGAAATATTAGCTCAAGGAAAAACCCCAAACTTAAGCTGTGAGAAGAGCATACTATTGTGATTTTACTACAGAGACAGGTCTTCCTTGAAGTGCAGCACAGCAATCGACAATTTAAGAAAGCTTTGTAGTCTGCATAGAAAGGATCGCACGCACTTGAAAGCCTACTTTCTGGAAAGCTTCACCAAAAAAAATCATGGGTGGCATGGCTGAAATATCAGTTGCACACAAAACTGAATTAACTGTATCTCAAAAACTCAGGGTAGACACTGTTTTCTCTTAAGGCTCTCAGATGGTTGAAATTTCAATTCCTTCAGATATTCTTTAGTTACACTACTGTTCCAGCGAGAAAGTTTTTCCTTTTTTCAGTGTTTGACCTGATTTTTCCATTACCAATAACAAATGTTCCAAGTCTGTAAACTTTCAAACACCAAAACTAAATTAAGCTCCTTTCCTGACATTCAAGATGGGAATAATTCCAGCATCGGTAAAAGCAAAGTAAGCTTTGCTTTTCACACATCAGAACTTTACCTACTGATTTTTCATTAAAATCCACTTGTAATTTCTTATCCTTCTACCCCTGAGGCAATACCAAAAATATCATCTTCTCTCTTCATAAAACCTGTTCTTATTTTTTCTTCTGTCTAATCTCATACCTCCTGTATCACCCTTTCTTAATTATCAAATAGTATGTTACATAGCAGGGCTGCAAACTGGTTCTCACCCTCGATTGCTCCTGTACAACTTTTCTCATCTTTTGATGGCTTTTGTGATATTTTAAAGAAAAATAAAGTTCTATTTACCATAAGCAGGTCATACCAGGACCACTTTGCCTAAGACCAGGCAAAGAGCCAACTATAATCCACAGTAATGTCAAAAAGACACTGACAGGTAAAGGTCCAGCCCAGAGAAGACTTAAGTTACAAGTCTTCTCCTGCAGGCATCCAGTTAGTTTGAAAATAGTTCAAATAACCTTGCAGTTACTGTTCACTGCATGTCCTCCTAAGGGAATGAGCACAGCATAGCTCATACTGATTTCACACCTCAGCTTTGTGTGAATCCTCCTCAGGGTTCAGCTGTCTGCAATCCAAGGCCTAGTTCTGACACAGCAGAACTGCATAACCTTGGATGAAACTTCTCAGGAAACTAGCAGCTTGCCAGAAAGCTCTGTGACAAGCATTAGACTACGACCACAATAGACAAGAAGGGTAATTTGCAGTTAGTCATAAGGTCATTGAAACATGGGTTGTTAACAGTTTAAAGACTCAAGGAAAAACAAATCCCCATGACAATTTATGAAAACCTATACTGGAAGAAAATCCAACCCCTAAACCCAATCCCAGGGAATCAGAATATAACAACTCAGTAACACCGAGCTTTGGTTATCCAAGAAACAACAGAAGTCGAGTACTGATGAGTAACAGTCCAGCAACAGCACTAGACTCGGTGAGGCCATACCTCACCAATGGACATACCATATGGACATACCATGTCCAATTCTGAACTCCTCAGTAAGACAGCAACATGGACATACTGGAGAGAATCCAGCAAATAGCCACAAGGACTAGAGCACCTCACAAAAAAGGAAAGCCTGAGAGTGCTGGGACTGCTCAACATGGAGAAGAAAAGGCTCCAATGAGATCTTATCAGTGCATATGAATACCTGAAAGGAACATGCAAAAAGGATAGAGACAGGTTCTTTCCAATGAAGCCCAGTGACAGAACCAGAGGTGATGGCCACCACCTGAATGAAACACAGGAGGTTCCCTCTGAACATCGGAAAATACTTTTTCTCTGTGAAGGTGACCAAGCACTGGCACAGGCTACCCAGGGAAGTTCTGTAGTCTTCCCTCCTTGGAGATATTCAGAAACAGTCTAGACAGAGAACTGGGCAACTAGCTTTTGGTGGCTCTGCTCGAGCAGAGGTGTTGGACTAAATGACCTCCACAGGTCCTTGCCACCCTCAAACACACTGTGGTTCTGTGAGACAACTACATGGTTGTGGGATGCCTACATTTTGCCTGCTGCTCACTAATCCTAGTTATCTATCACACATCTCAATCAATAAAGACATAGTTTAAAGTTACAGATATCTTTGTATCTTGCTTTCATGGTCTCTGTGCACAGCGACGGGTGAACAAACTGACCAAGAGAGACCATTCCAGCTAAATGCATTATTTTTTCCCATGGGGGAAGTTGACAGGATATGAAACTATCTAACAGGATCTATGCTGCTGACTAAATACACTAAATAATAAGATTCTACTGTTATGACTGCACTGATGAAGTAAGAAAGTCTCAGTTCATATTAAGTCCCTTCAAGCTAAATATTTTATCCTTGTGTGCAAGAACTGGAATATTGTCTCTCTTTACCAGTCTATGGAAAACATTTAAGAATTACACGTCTAAAGACATCCAACAAAAATTATCCTTGCAATTTCATTCAATAGTGCAGTTACAGTTATTTTTCAAAGTGTTTTGAGTTGATAGGGAAGCGTTACAACAGCTTATTCAGGTCTGTCTTGTGGCACCTCTTTCTTAGGCCTATAGGTGAACATAATGCATGTATAAACAAGTAACACTCCACCTTTTTTCTTGTATGATCAGTCACTTTCATATCATTCTTAAAACTTGTAACAATTACAGCAGTGAGACAATATTTAATTTGATACCAAGGAATAATCTCAAAAACATTTATTTAAACATTTTCTAGGCCTTTTATTGTGTGTACACTTAGTCCTTAATCAGCTGTTCATTATAAACACATGTTCAAAGAAACAAGGTTTCAGTCTCACTTCTAATTATAAGCTACATCTGACATTTTAAACTGCATCTACAAATGCTTATGACAAACATTTATTTTGAAGCTTCATCTCCTAGCCCTTCAACAGACACATGCACACACAAGGTTTCTGAGCTTGTGAAATAAACTGGTTTTCAGATCTTTTCCAGTTCACTAGCTTCCCCAGTTCATACCACTCTATAGCCCTTTTCCCTTCTGAAAGATGGTGATGGATATGAAGAAAGAGTGATACTGTCATTTTTTCTGTAAGTTGCATATGAGCTCTCATTAAATCAAATCAAAGCTGGCAAGTATTTATTTAGAATCTCTATCAACGTTTGCATGGTTAACAATGAGAAGCAAAAATAAAATTAAAGTTAAGCAGTATTTAATCTAGATAAAAAGACAAAACAGTTTTTCCTGAATTCAGAGAAAATCACATGTGCTTTCTAAGTTTCTGATTGCTTTTTCTATGCTTGGCTACAGGTTCATAGTACAAGTGGGAGCTGGCCAAACATTTGGGGGCTGCTGTATTTTATATCTCTACAAAATAACCCAAACCCAAGCTGTAGCGTAGCAAACCCTATTCAGTTTCTTCCACACAAGCAAAGCTGAGCCCATTAACACAAGCCTAAACTGAAAGCCCTTCTGCAAGTTCAAAAAGAAGGCAGTTTGCAAGCCACCTGCAATCCCTCACAGGGAACTGGATGCTACTGAAACCACTCTGACTGGCAGGCTAGCCAAATTTTCTATTTCTCCTTCCCTTATTCTCCTCTCAATATGTACACTAATTCCATACAAATAATTACATACATTTTTCCTCCCCTCACTTCTTTTATCACTATGCAAAGCAGAGCCTATCTAGCCAAATGTCTGGCAAGATCTCCAAGTCATTTTCAATCTCTCTGGGTGAGCCTTAATGATCCCGTAAAACTTTCAGTGTAAATTAACAGCCAAGTAAAAGCATCTGCTTATATCTGTAAGCAACACACAATGTACCACAGCAACATTTGCTCAAGGAGTATACAAATGATGTGCAACTCCATCAGCTCATAAATGCAATGGTAACAGCAGTAGCAATTAACATAAAACCAAATAAGAAACAGCTGTCACCACTACTTAGCGCACGGTTAGCAGTGGGTTATTTATTTGTCTGCATTTCCAAAGATCTTATTGGCATCAATATCAAAGTACCAGTCACCTACACCCCTCACATAAATGAACAGATTATTTTCTTACTGACGGTATTTTACAAGATGTTTTTAATTCAACAAATCAACTCTGCATGTATCAGACTACCTAACTGGTTTTCCATAGAATCCTTCTAGGTAACAACTAACATTAAAAATCCTAGTCCCTCACATCACATTGAGCCACAGTGACAAGCACTACTAAAGACAGCGATATGGACAATAGAAAGTGAGAGGAAAAACTCCTTCCAGTGAACAGACAATCAAAAAAGTGTTACAAGAGTTAGCCACCTGTGAGAAGGTGCCTTGCCCTCTCCAGGTGGTATGTCGAATGTCTGTCTTGCTGCCTGACTACTGACAATCAACATAACATTTAGTAACAATTAGTGACCAACTCACACTAAAGGATTTATTGGAGGACTAGGAAAGCAGGAGAATTAGGAGCAGTAGATTAGGAAATCATATGGATGAACCACACAGGTGTCACACGAGAGCACTTCCAAAGGTCACAGACCTCTCCAATGAGACCTTTTCTTGCCTGCTTCCCATTTGACTGCTGTTGGACCAAAAGGAATCTTAATTCATACTACATCAACTCTCCCTAACAACTACTTACAGGCTCTGCTGACCCATGAATGACACTCATTAACAAATTAAGTGCTGTAGGTACTCCCCCTACGTCAATCATGAGGAATGCAAATGAGGAATCTAAATCCCATGGGTAGCTACAGTCAGTAATCACAAGTCGCAGGAGGTCACTCTGGCCAAGGATCCTCTAGCACCCCCACCCTGCATTGAGTCAGGCTATCAAAGAAGCTGGCGACCATTTCGCTTGCGGCTCTGGAGGGCCTGGGCCGGGAAAGTAGGAAAGGTTAGGGGAGAGAAGCTGTCGGGGGGGGCGGTAAACGGGCTAAGAGAGAAGCAGCTCCTCGCAGCCAGACAGGCTCCTGGGTAATAACCACTCCTAAAAGTTAAGGACTTTGCTTTACGAAGCCTCCTGCTAAAGCCGCCTATTCCATGCCTCGGGCCCCCGCGTCTAGCGGCTCCCCCCCCGGCGCAGAGGGCCCCCTCCCCACGACAGCCAGCCAGGCCCCAGCCACCCGCTCCCCCAGCGCCCTGCGACACCCCTCTGCAGAATTCATCCAAACGGCGACTTCGAAGCGTATCGCTTCGCCTCCGCCACACCCGCGCGGGGGACGACGGTGCGCTAAGGCCAAGGTAACTTGGCTGCCGGTGGGAACAGCGTCCTTTACCCGAAGAAGTAATTGGGATCCATCTTCCCGCTCCGCAAACCGGCCGCGATCTCCGGGGTTGGGGGGGTGGGCACCGAGTGCCCCTCGCTGGCATCCCCGCCGCCGCGCTGCGCCGGTCCTCGGGCGTCCCCTGGCGGCTCTGCCCGGCTACGGGCGGGAAAGGAGGA